>OX183139.1:892500-1492500 GCA_945261195.1 Cryptosula pallasiana
CTATTGTTGTGTACTCTATTATTGTGTGCTCTATTATTGTGTACTCTATTATTGTGTACTCTATTATTGTGTGCTCTATTATTGTGTACTCTATTGTTGTGTACTCTATTGTTGTGTACTCTATTGTTGTGTACTCTATTGTTGTGTACTCTATTATTGTGTGCTCTATTGTTATGTACTCTATTGTTGTGTACTCTATTGTTGTGTACTCTATTGTTGTGTGCTCTATTATTGTGTACTCTATTGTTGTGTACTCTATTGTTGTGTACTCTATTGTTGTGTGCTCTATTATTGTGTGCTCTATTGTTATGTACTCTATTGTTGTGTACTCTATTGTTGTGTGCTCTATTGTTATGTACTCTATTGTTGTGTACTCTATTATTGTGTGCTCTATTGTTATGTACTCTATTGTTGTGTACTCTATTGTTGTGTACTCTATTGTTGTGTGCTCTATTATTGTGTACTCTATTGTTGTGTACTCTATTGTTGTGTACTCTATTGTTGTGTGCTCTATTGTTATGTGCTCTATTGTTGTGTACTCTATTGTTGTGTACTCTATTGTTATGTACTCTATTGTTGTGTGCTCTATTGTTATGTACTCTATTGTTGTGTACTCTATTATTGTGTACTCTATTGTTGTGTACTCTATTGTTGTGTACTCTATTGTTGTGTACTCTATTGTTATGTACTCTATTGTTGTGTACTCTATTATTGTGTACTCTATTATTGTGTGCTCTATTGTTGTGTACTCTATTGTTGTGTGCTCTATTGTTGTGTACTCTATTGTTGTGTGCTCTATTGTTGTGTACTCTATTGTTGTGTACTTTAATCTGTAGCTCCTAAAACACATGTCACCAAGCTTACATCTAAGAATTTTTCTTCTGGCACAAAGACTGAGATATTTGGTTTCGAGTCTGATGAAGATGCTGGAAATGAAAGCTTTACCATCAATGACTTGCAATTGAGGTGAGTAGTAATAGTCGTAGTAGCAGCGGTAGTAGTAGTCGTAGTAGCAGTAGTAGTAGTAGCAGCAGTAGTAGTAGTAGCAGTAGTAGTAGTAGTAGCAGCGGTAGTCGTAGCAGCAGTAGTAGTAGCAGCAGTAGTAGTAGTAGTAGCAGTAGTAGTAGTAGTACTAGTATATGTTACCTGTAGTAGTAGTAGTAGTAGTAGGTATATTATATATTGTGGTATACACTGTACATGTTACATGTATTATACACTGTACATATTACATATATTATACATTGTACATATTACATATATTATACACTGTACATATTACATATATTATACACTGTACATATTACATATATTATACACTGTACATATTACATATATTATACATTGTACATGTTACATATATTATACACTGTACATATTACATATATTATACACTGTACATATTACATATATTATACACTGTACATATTACATATATTATACACTGTACATATTACATATATTATACACTGTACATATTACATATATTATACACTGTACATGTTACATATATTATACACTGTACATATTACATATATTATACACTGTACATATTACATATATTAGCGATGACGAGGACGATGAATACCAAATTCCAGCACATACAAAAGACACTAAAGACATAACAGCCTCCCCTTCCCTCAAGAAGTTAGACAATTTTGAAGACGATGATTATACGGATTGGGCACCGTATCAGCACCACGGCTCATGCACATGTGATTGCTGCTCAGATTTCATGCTACAACTTTCTCACCTGCGCATGCTGTGTGTCCTCTGTGTGTATCGTCTCAAGTCAGGTGGGTTTCTTACCTGCGTTATATAATATATATTACCTGCGTTATATGATATATATTACCTGTGTTGTATAATATATATTACCTGTGTTGTATAATATATATTACCTGTGTTGTATAATATATATTACCTGTGTTGTATAATATATATTACCTGCGTTATATAATATATATTACCTGTGTTGTATAATATATATTACCTGCATTGTATAATATATATTACCTGTGTTGTATAATATATATTACCTGTGTTGTATAATATATATTACCTGCGTTATATGATATATATTACCTGTGTTGTATAATATATATTACCTGTGTTGTATAATATATATTACCTGTGTTGTATAATATATATTACCTGTGTTGTATAATATATATTACCTGTGTTGTATAATATATATTACCTGCGTTATATAATATATATTACCTGTGTTGTATAATATATATTACCTGCGTTGTATAATATATATTACCTGTGTTGTATAATATATACGATGTATCAATTTGTTATACACTATATGGTATACTATACCATACTATATGTCGCGCTACAAACTTGCACAAGCCAGCTAGGCTCCTAGACTAACTACAGCATATATTGTTATACAGGTATGAGTGAGCAAGCTGTCTCTCTAGCAAGGAAAACTCTAGTTTTTTGTCAGGCATTAAACAGTAAATGTACAGCACATGGATGTGTTCACCCTGCGGAGCTTGTTACCTGGTGAGTACACTTATTACCTGGTGAGTACACTTATTACCTGGTGAGTACACTTATTACCTGGTGAGTACACTTATTACCTGGTGAGTACACTTATTACCTGGTGAGTACACTTATTACCTGGTGAGTACACTTATTACCTGGTGAGTACACTTATTACCTGGTGAGTACACTTGTTACCTGGGGAGTACACTTATTACCTGGTGAGTTTACTTATTACCTGGTGAGTACACTTATTATCTGGTGAGTACACTTATTACCTGGTGAGTTAACTTATTACCTGGTGAGTACACTTATTACCTGGTGAGTACATTATTACCTGGTGAGTACATATGTTGTATAGTAAGTACAGTTGATGTACAATTGTTGTGTTGGCAGCCACCTGCACTTGATGTCATGTGTAATGAGAGGATTGACAGCAATGGGGAGTTACAAGGACATGGAGCATGAGTGGAGCAGTTTGAGCTTGCTCACTACTACAGCTTATCACCGCCTGGCCCTGCACCAGATCTCTTACATCCATCTTATCCCTCAGATACAGCAGTACTCTCCGGTAGGTTATATATTAGTGTGTGGTAGGTTATATATTAGTGTGTGTGGTAGGTTATATATTAGTGTGTGGTAGGTTATATATTAGTGCGTGGTAGGTTATATATTAGTGTGTATGGTAGGTTATATATTAGTGTCTGGTAGGTTATATATTAGTGTATGGTAGGTTATATATTAGTGTGTATGGTAGGTTATATATTAGTGTGTATGGTAGGTTATATATTAGTGTATCTAGTAGGTTATATATTAGTGTGTGTGGTAGGTTATATATTAGTGTGTGGTAGGTTATATATTAGTGTGTATGGTAGGTTATATATTAGTGTATGGTAGGTTATATATTAGTGTGTATGGTAGGTTATATATTAGTGTATGGTAGGTTATATATTAGTGTGTATGGTAGGTTATATATTAGTGTGTGTGGTAGGTTATATATTAGTGTGTGGTAGGTTATATATTAGTGTGTGTGGTAGGTTATATATTAGTGTGTGGTAGGTTATATATTAGTGTGTATGGTAGGTTATATATTAGTGTGTATGGTAGGTTATATATTAGTGTGTGGTAGGTTATATATTAGTGTGTATGGTAGGTTATATATTAGTGTGTGTGGTAGGTTATATATTAGTGTGTATGGTAGGTTATATATTAGTGTGTATGGTAGGTTATATATTAGTGTGTGGTAGGTTATATATTAGTGTGTGGTAGGTTATATATTAGTGTGTGGTAGGTTATATATTAGTGTGTATGGTAGGTTATATATTAGTGTGTGGTAGGTTATATATTAGTGTCTGGTAGGTTATATATTAGTGTATGGTAGGTTATAATACACCTGGTTGTTATTGCAGGTGAAAGTGGTGCAGTCAAACACAGTTGTCGGGTCTACAACAAAGCTAATGAATGAGGTTTCATCACCTCTGCGACCTGTAGATACCAACAGAACCACTACAGCCAACCGCTCATCTTTATTGAAAGCACCAAGGAAGCCTGGGTGTGTTAATGAGCTGTTTAATGATACCTTATAGTTTGACAACCCATTGGCTATCTCTCGCTTGATGTGTGTTATCTCCCGCATGAAGTTCGTTATATCCTGTGTTATATTTGTTATCTCTCACTTGATACTTGTTATCCCTCACTTGTTACTTGTTATCTCTCACTTGTTACTTGTTATCTCTCACTTGTTACATGTTATCTCTCACTTGTTACTTGTTATCTCTCATTTGTTACATGTTATCTCTCACTTGTTACTTGTTATCTCTCACTTGATACCTGTTATCTCTCACTTGATACTTGTTATCTCTCACTTGATACTTGTTATCTCTCACTTGATACTTGTTATCTCTCACTTGATACTTGTTATCTCTCACTTGATACTTGTTATCTCTCACTTGATACTTGTTATCTCTCACTTGATACTTGTTATCTCTCACTTGATACTTGTTATCTCTCACTCATACTGTACACAACTTCTATCATCCTATTGCAGTCCAATAACATTAATTAAACACCTCCAGTTGGCTTTTGACGACTCAGATTCTGAGGAGAATGTGGTGAACTCTACCAGGAAGTCCAGTCGGTCGACCACGTCCAACTCCAAGTCTGCTACCAAGTCACGTGCACCGGTTAGACTTCATTGCTTCCTGATGCTGCCTGTTTGCTTTCTCTGCCGATCCTCATAGATTGGAGCTGCCTGGCTTGCACAACTTGTTACTTTACTTTACAGCGCCTGGGTTCCTTAACTAGAGCTCAAAGCCCTCTCGCCACCCGTGCTTCTAGACAAAAAAGTGCTAAGAAAGGCTCCATCACTGTCTTTTGTGACGAGTCGCCGGAGCAGAAAAAACAATCAAAAAGCAGGTTTGTTCATGTGTAGCTGTAGTACTACAACACATTATGTACATTTAAGATACATATACAGATCAAACTACATGATACATAAGTATATGTATAATACATACCTGTGTTTGATACCTGAGATACCAACAATAGAGTCACCAATAGAGTGTGCTTGCAGGACTGGCTCTCAAGCTGTCCCAGCAGCTGGTGTGCAACCCATAAGAAGTAGTAACAGAGGTAGAACCGCTAGTAGGGAGGTGATGCGTAGTCTCTCACAAAGTGATGGTATGTACATGCGCTACTCGCACCCGTACTAGTTAGCGCTTTGGTCCACAGTCTTGTTTAATGATTCCGGTGGATTAGTCTTATAATGAGACCTCGCTGGTGCGGAGAGGTGGAATGTCATACTGTCACACTTGTCTATTATTCAGCCAACGACTATGATGTGCAGCACCTCAGTGTGCCATTCTCTCCTCTGCTAGAGTTTGACTCCCCTGTGCCTCAGGTGAGAGAGGGTGACTCTACGCCCACCCTCCCTGCTTCAGGAGAGGGGGATGACAGCAGTATAGAGTTGTTGAGAGGTTGGTGATCTTTGTCTTGTAGTATTCAGGTAATGTGTGACCTTCTCTATCCGCTGTATTCATGTAACAGAGGATTCAGTGGACCTGTCTGTGCACCTGCAGCTATAAGTCACAGCGCCCATTGCCACAAGATCGTCGGTAACACTCGAGCAAGTAACCCTACAGATGTTTGTAATGCACTTAGTTTGGAAGGGAGTTGTGGGAGAAAGAGGGGGTTGTGGGAGGAAGAGGGGGTTGTGGGAGAAAGAGGGGGTTGTGGGAGGAAGAGGGGGTTGTGGGAGGAAGAGGGGGTTGTAGGAAGAAGAGGGGGTTGTGGGAGGAAGAGGCGGTTGTGGGAGGAAGAGGCGGTTGTGGGAGGGAGTTGTGGGAGAAAGAGGGAGTTGTGGGAGGAAGAGGCAGTTGTGGGAGGGAGTTGTGGGAGGAAGAGGCGGCTGTGGGAGGAAGAGGGGGTTGTGGGAGGAAGAGGGAGGAAGAGGCGGTTGTGGGAGGAAGAGGCGGTTGTGGGAGGAAGAGGCGGTTGTGGGAGGAAGAGGGAGTTGTGGGAGGAAGAGGGGGTTGTGGGAGGAAGAGGGGGTTGTGGGAGGAAGAGGGGGTTGTGGGAGGAAGAGGGGGTTGTGGGAGGAAGAGGGGGTTGTGGGAGGAAGAGGGGGTTGTGGGAGGAAGAGGGGGTTGTGGGAGGAAGAGGCGGTTGTGGGAGGAAGAGGGAGTTGTGGGAGGAAGAGGGGGTTGTGGGAGGAAGAGGGGGTTGTGGGAGGAAGAGGGGGTTGTGGGAGGAAGAGGGGGTTGTGGGAGGAAGAGGCGGTTGTGGGAGGAAGAGGGGGTTGTGGGAGGAAGAGGCGGTTGTGGGAGGAAGAGGCGGTTGTGGGAGGGAGTTGTGGGAGGAAGAGGGGGTTGTGGGAGGAAGAGGGAGGAAGAGGGGGTTGTGGGAGGAAGAGGCGGTTGTGGGAGGAAGAGGCGGTTGTGGGAGGAAGAGGCGGTTGTGGGAGGAGAGGGGGTTGTGGGAGGAAGAGGGGGTTGTGGGAGGAAGAGGGGGTTGTAGGAGGAAGAGGGGGTTGTGGGAGGAAGAGGGGGTTGTGGGAGGAAGAGGGAGTTGTGGGAGGAAGAGGGAGTTGTGGGAGGAAGAGGCGGTTGTGGGAGGAAGAGGGGGTTGTGGGAGGAAGAGGGGGTTGTGGGAGGAAGAGGGAGTTGTGGGAGGAAGACGGGGTTGTGGGAGGAAGAGGGGGTTGTGGGAGGAAGAGGCGGTGGACAGAAGGGGACAACCAAGAGGAAGGACAGTCGGAGGGAGAATGTGGTAGTGGGAAAGTATGATGAGAGAAGAGACTAGAAGAAGGAATGAAGTCATTTCTTCTCACTAGATGTTAATTGGTGGAGTATGACAGCTAGAGGGTACACGTACAATGATGTCATAAGGTGTGACCTTGACATAGAGGCAACAAGTTCACCTACACTATTGTTGTTCCACTACCTTTAGTGTGTTAGTTCTCAATCATATTGTGCCGTGTGTTTTGATCAAGCTCAACTTCATTTACTTTAGTCAAGCAGCTGTCGTGGAGTTGTTCTCTCTTTAGCTCGATCTATAGAATACTGTAATGGATTATTATCAAACTTTTTATATACAACAACTCACACTGCCATAAATCGCAAATACAAAAATTTGGTCAGTGTTGCGTAGAAGGGGAGCTCTCTAGGATTGCTCGCTACATCACACAAACATTACCAAACTAAGACTGCAGTTGTTTTTATGGCTTTTGGTGGCATTTGAGTTGAGTCGGCGTACTTATTTACCGTTGGTAAATCTGCTGTTGTATACACACGGCATTGCGTAGCTGTTTTTAGAACCAGCAAGAAAAATATGAAACGTAAGTTACGTGTAATTCATGTTTGTTATAGCAGCGTAGTGCTCTTATTTATGTGGAGACGACTCATAATTAAGTGCTTTTATTTATGTGGAGACGACTCCTAATTTTGAACTTCATAACAACTCAATTAGTCGCTTCCTTGAAACATACCTCTTTGTGACACTGTATACCACAGTGTGACACTGTATACCACAGTGTGACACTTTTTGCCACTGTATACCACTGTGTGACACTGTATACCACTGTGTGACACTGTATACCACAGTGTGACACTGTATACCACGGTGTGACACTTTGTGACACTGTATACCACTGTGTGACACTGTATACCACTGTGTGACGCTGTATACCACTGTGTGACACTGTATACCACAGTGTGACACTGTATACCATAGTGTGACACTTTGTGACACTGTATACCACTGTGTGACACTGTATACCACGGTGTGACACTTTGTGACACTGTATACCACTGTGTGACACTGTATGACTGTGTATACCACGATGTGACACTTTGTGACACTGTATACCACTGTGTGACACTTTGTGACACTGTATACCACTGTGTGACACTGTATACCACTGTGTGACACTATACCACTGTGTGACACGGTATACCACTGTGTGACACTGTATACCTCTGTGTGACACTGTATACTACTGTGTGACACTGTATACCACAGTGTGACACTGTATACCACTGTGTGACACTGTATACCACTGTGTGACATTGTATACCACGGTGTGACACTGTATACCACTGTGTGACACTTTGTGACACTGTATACCACTGTGTGACACTTTGTGACACTGTATACCACTGTGTGACACTGTATACCATGGTGTGACACTGTATACCACTATGTGACACTGTATACCACTGTGTGACACTGTATACCATGGTGTGACACTGTATACCTCTGTGTGACACTGTATACCTCTGTGTGACACTGTATACCACTGTGTGACACTTTGTGACATGTATCTCATTAAAACTCTTTCTCCAGGAGATAGGGCAACAGCAAAGGTAAAGAATCGCAAGTATTCTGATGCAGAATCTATGAGGTCATCAGTTCCCACTGAGAATACTTCTCCTCCGCAACTTCTAACCTCCCCCAGTCAAGAGCTCGTCTCTCCATCATCTACCAAGTGCACTGGTACGCAACCCCAATATACCTATAGATTGAGGCTACGTAGCGCAGTAGCAGTACTAAGGCTATGTTGAACCCCAGCAATACTAAGGGTATAGTAGTTGTATATTTGTTACATTGCAGCAGACATTCACGCACTGATAGGTGACTTAACAAACATCTGGAAGGACATACACAGCAAGGCTCCATATGCACTCTACAAGTCTGTGTGCCAGGCACTGGCTGTCCTACATTACAGGCAGTGTGAACACTGGCTCGCTGCATTCTACCTCTGTGAGACTCTGGCCATCACCTTCAACCACAAGTCTAATGTGGTCAGGGCTCAGAAACTGCAGTGAGTCTCCCACGGCATCTTATGTGTAGTGTTGTGTGTGCACATCTAGGTACAGTATTGTATGTGCACACCGAGGTACAGTATTGCATGTGCACACCTAAGTACAGTGTTGCATGTGCACACCTAAGTACAGTGTTGTATGTGTACACCTAAGTACAGTGTTGTATGTGCACACCTAAGTACAATGTTGTATGTGTACACCTAAGTACAGTGTTGTATGTGTACACCTAAGTACAGTGTTGTATGTGCACACCTAAGTACAGTGTTGTATGTGTACACCTAAGTACAGTGTTGTATGTGTACACCTAAGTACAGTGTTGTATGGTACACCTAAGTGCAGTGTTGTATGTGAACACCTAATTACAGTGTTATATGTGCACACAGTGCCAGTAAATGTCAGGTACAGCAATGCAAGCTTATTTTGTAGCCAGCAGAAGAAGGAGTCCACAGATATCCCTGTGCTACACCTACCTTCTTCCAGGAGCATACAAGACTTTAAGAGTGCAGTGAATGCCCTGCCTGCCGGTCTGTGTCCATCCATGTCTCTTCATGATTCACTAGTTGTAGTACACTCCATCTGTCTATTCTCTCTCTGTCACAGTAGTAGTCTCTTGTAGGCTGTGTCACGTGTACCGTATCAGTGGTCACTCTACCAGGATCTAACATTCAGCACCTTTACCTTACCAGACTGGAGAGGAACCAGGAACCAGTCATTGTGCCTGCCACCAATATGTCACCTCAGGTATACTGTATACCCCTTACCTTCAGGTATACTGTATACACCTTACCTTCAGGTATACTGTATACACCTTACCTTCAGGTATACTGTATACACCTTACCTTTAGGTATACTGTATACGCCTTACCTTCAGGTATACTGTATACGCCTTACCTTCAGGTATACTGTATACGCCTTACCTTCAGGTATACTGTATACGCCTTACCTTCAGGTATACTGTATACGCCTTACCTTCAGGTATACTGTATACGCCTTACCTTCAGGTACACTGTATACACCTTACCTTCAGGTATACTGTATACACCTTACCTTCAGGTATACTGTATACACCTTACCTTCAGGTATACTGTATACGCCTTACCTTCAGGTATACTGTATACGCCTTACCTTCAGGTATACTGTATACGCCTTACCTTCAGGTACACTGTATACGCCTTACCTTCAGGTATACTGTATACACCTTACCTTCAGGTATACTGTATACAGCTTACCTTCAGGTATACTGTATACACCTTACCTTCAGGTATACTGTATACACCTTACCTTCAGGTATACTGTATACACCTTACCTTCAGGTACACTGTATACACCTTACCTTCAGGTACATTGTATATACTTTACAATCAGGTACACTGTATATACTTTAGAATCAGGTACACTGTATATACTTCACATTTAAAGAATGGCGGCTGACATCTTGTAGGAAACATGGAAAGAGTTTGAGGATATACTGGTGGCCTCAAAGGACAGCATGCGGGAGACACGCAAGAATGCCTGGTGGGAGAAGAGGAGGGAGGTGGATGAACGACTGAAGGTTGGTTTATGCTCTCTGCTCTCACTTTGCCTTCTTTTCTGTTTGCCTCTCGTCTGCTAGCACTAATAGGTTAGTCGTACGTTGGTTATGTGTATTCTATTGTACAGGTGCTGCTGAGTAAGATGCAGCAAGAGCTGGGTGTAGCTCGCACTGCACTGCTGGGTAGCTACAGTGATAGCAAGTCAAGACAGGTGGTTGAGAAGTGCACAGAGAGGGTCATTAAAGAGCTTCCTGCACACAAAAGGGACACGATACCTCGTAGTTTGATCAGGGTATGTTATATATTGTATATCTGTGGGTCTAAACATCTAAATGTATATGTGGATACTAGACATGTATAAATCTGTAGATACTAGACATGTATATATCTGTAGATACTAGACATATATATATCTGTAGATGCTAGACACGTATATATCTGTAGATACTAGACATATATATATCTGTAGATACTAGACATGTATATATCTGTAGATACTAGACATGTATATATCTGTAGATACTAGACATGTATATATCTGTAGATACTAGACATGTATATATCTGTAGATGCTAGACACGTATATATCTGTAGATACTAGACATGTATATATCTGTAGATACTAGACATATATATATCTGTAGATACTAGACATGTATATATCTGTAGATACTAGACATGTATATATCTGTAGATACTAGACACGTATATATCTGTAGATACTAGACATGTATATATCTGTAGATACTAGACATGTATATATCTGTAGTTACTAGACATGTATATTTATCTGTAGATACTAGACATATATATATCTGTAGATACTAGACACATGTATATATCTGTAGATACTAGACATATATATATCAGTAGATTCTAGACATGTATATATCTGTAGATACTAGACATGTATATATCTGTAGATACTAGACATGTATATATCTGTAGATACTAGACATATATAAATCTGTAGATACTAGACATGTATAAATCTGTAGATACTAGACATGTATATATCTGTAGATACTAGACATGTATATATTTGTAGATACTAGACATGTATATATCTGTAGATACTAGACATGTATATATCTGTAGATACTGGGCATGTATATATCTGTAGATACTAGACATGTATATATCTGTCGATACTAGACATGTATATATCTGTAGATACTAGACATGTATATATCTGTAGATACTAGACATGTATATATCTGTAGATACTGGACATGTATATATCTGTAGATACTAGACATATATATATCTGTAGATACTAGACATGTATATATCTGTAGATACTAGACATATATATATCTGTAGATACTAGACATGTATATATCTGTAGATACTAGACATATATATATCTGTAGATACTAGACATGTATATATCTGTAGATACTAGACATGTATATATCTGTAGATACTAGACATATATATATATCTGTAGATACTAGACATGTATATATCTGTAGATACTAGACATGTATATATCTGTAGATACTAGACATGTATATATCTGTAGATACTGGACATGTATATATCTGTAGATACTAGACATATATATATCTGTAGATACTAGACATGTATATATCTGTAGATACTAGACATGTATATATCTGTAGATACTAGACATGTATATATCTGTAGATACTAGACATGTATATATCTGTAGATACTAGACATGTATATATCTGTAGATACTAGACATATATATATATCTGTAGATACTAGACATGTATATATCTGTAGATACTAGACATGTATATATCTGTAGATACTAGACATGTATATATCTGTAGATACTAGACATGTATATATCTGTAGATACCAGACATGTATATATCTGTAGATACCAGAGATGGGGGCAAATCAAAAATTTTTGACTCAAATCAAATCAAATCATTTTCAAAATGGACCAAATCAAATCAAATCAAATCAGGGACGCGAGAAATCGAGGCAAATCAAATCAAGTCAAATCAGTAAAAATTTCAAATCAAATCAAATATTTGCATTTGATTTTCAAATATTTGTTTCAAATCATTTTTCAAAACAAGCCCTGGGAGCGAAAACAAGCACACAAAAGCCATTATTTTCATCCTCTCTGCATTAATAGTGGGGGGAAAAGTGCCTAAAGTTCAAAATCCCATATAAAAGTATGTTGACATAGATGGTCACTGTTGACATTTCTGCGGCTCATGTCCAATATTATTTCGCAATTACCTTATTGTACCACATAAAAATTGAGCTCTTACAACTTATTCATGCCTTCACTAGTCAGTCACCACAGAAGTGAGGGTTGCATGCGACAGCATTGTGAACAGGCCTTTACAGCTTTGTGCACTCCTACTTCATTTAGATGTTAATGAGTCACACGAAAATAAAGTATGGAAAAAAAAGAATCTGGGTTCAAAACTATGCTCAATGCACTGATTATCTATGGAATTGGAACAAACGTAGACAGGAATGAATGCAGACACATCTGGAATGAACGTAGACACATCCAGGAATGAATGTCGACATACTTGGAACGAATGTCGACAATGCAACAAACCAGAGAATTTCGACTCTCACGCCTGGATGTGTCTACGTTCGTTCTCAGCAATATATAAAATATCATTTCGATTTTCGTTCCACGAGTTGTCTACTTTGGGAAAAAACAGTAATTTATTTTACTCCTGGAACGAACGTCGAAATGGAAGTTTCAATGTTGCCAGTAATGAATGTTGACACTTCCTAGAATGAACATCGAATTTTTCTCTCTAACATAGTTGACTTTTATTCCAGGTCTGTCAACGTTCATTCCAGGATGTGTCTACGTTCATTTAAGCTATGTCTGCATTAATTCCTGTCGACGTTCATTCCTGTCTACGTTCGTTCCAAATTCCATTATCTATAATCTGGTAGTGGAATGCGAATGTATATTGGTATATTTTCTAAGACATGTGCATCTTTTCAAACGTTTCTTTTCTTGTTCCATCTGCAGGAGGCTGACTAATGGAAGACTTCAGATGGTTTAAAATTACATGCATATACACCATTTCATTTCTAATTGCTCAATTACTTTCTTTAGCTGTAGTAGCTTTCACACACACTAGAAAAAACTAAACACAGGTGATATGACTTAAAAATATAATGATTTGTTTTCATAATAAAAAGTATAGATAGTTCTTTTAGGTAATTTGCCACAATTTCCAATAAGTTTCATATCAGAATTAATGCAACTAAAGTAATCACTATACAAGTTTAGTATTCTGACGGATATAATGAACATATGCAATAGGATATTGAGAAGTTACGAGCTGCAAAACTACATGACGACAACCTTAGTTTAATTGGTGGTTTTTGCAGCTATCAGATATTACTTAGATGTGACACAAAATCATATAGTTTTCTTTTATATTTTTTATTGTAAAGCTAAAAAATAAAGAGGCTCTACAAAAACGTCATGATGTCATGTCTGCAGATCAAATAAGAGTATGCGGTGAAAATGAAGCATGAAGCTTTGTGATGTAGTTGGTTGTTGCGGGACAGTGGGTTGTATCCAATAAAAATATTGCTGATCAGCTGAGAATTACACAAAATTCCTGCCAGTGAGGCATACCATGAGATAGACGAAATTCTTTCATATACAATAGCAATAGTTCCAATTATAAACACCAGTTATTTCTTGCGGTGGTAAAAAATCACTCATTGTTCACATCAGTACATAGAGTGAACTACTTTCTAACAAGAAGATTCGAAGATATTAGAACGCTGGTTAGAGCTATACTACGCTATACTAGAACATGGTCATCACGTTTAGTACATAGATGGTTCGTGGTTAAATTCATCACAACTGTCTCTTCTATGTGAAGTGTCTTCATTCATCTTTGTATGTTTCCTCAGTAGTCCAAACTGCATGCTGGAGCACTGCATGCTGGAGCACTGCATATTCAACTTCACGGAATGAGCAACTCATTTCACGGGAAGAATAACTCTTGGCGCATATGATTTGTTGAGTATTGAATCTTTTTTGACAAAAGAGATCCACAGGGTAGCCAGCACATATATCCACATCTGTAACATAGCAAAGTTGAGCAATGTACAATGATGCGGGAGAATATGATTAGAGTAAATGAAATTAATTATGCTATTGCAATCTAAATCAAATAGCATAGCATATAACAACAACGCAATGGCAAATAACAATAACACTTACTAATGTTAACCTAACATGTAATAAGCACCTTTCATTGATTACCAATCAAACTACTATCAATTTATTGGGTCGAGCTGTATGAACTGCCGTACTTATGCTCTGAATGGTAAATTTAATCAATCAATAATGCCAGAAAAATATTGTTAAAAATGATAGATCATAATACAATATTCTTGAAACAGTGCCATTTGCCCAATACTGCTACAATAAAGTCAATTTATTTAATTTTTATCCACTGCTTAATTAATTGATAATAAATCATTAAAATTATCAATAGTATCAATTTTTGTGGACTAATAGTAATAACTATTACTATAAAGAATCTATAATCAGCACAATAACAATTAAAAATAACATTCTTATTAATTATTATATAATTAATTGTCATTTGTTTTTGTGGTGTATTGTTTTGATCACTACTAAACTTCAATTTTTATTATTTTCATTCCACATACTTACATGGTAATTTTTTACTCTTTGCTACTAAAAACAGTAGTCTTATTTAATTATCAATATTAATTAATTAATATAAATAATCATTATCATCATTGAATCCATTGCCACCATGATAATTAATCATCATCATTATTTATTATTATTATTTACAGTGCTTAATAATAAAGTGAAGTTACTGTAACTACATTGGTGATGATAACAACAACATCAACATCACAATTTTTACAACAACAATGTTATTGTAACTAACTACTGTTATTATTATTATCCATAATAATATATTATTATTGTAATAAATAATAATAACAATAATAATTAATAACTATAATAAGGGTTTGATTATCATTGATAATAATCAATAATTATTATTATTATCAACTTATTCAGCCATGAATAACAATAATTATTATTATTACCATAGTTATGTGGATGAATTAATGCCATGACGATTATTATTACTAATAATAATTAATTAACAATAATAATATTACAGCGATAAAATAACCACCAACGATAAATAACAATAATAATAATAATTATTATTATTATCATTCCTCATCATTATTATTTATTAATGTTGCTATTATTATTACTATCTACTATGACTATTCTATGGCATTGATTTATTCATTCATTCATTCATTGATTCATCCAAAATAATAATAATAATAATAATAATAAATCAAACAAATGATGATGATGATAAATAAATAATAATTATTATAAATAAATGAGTAATATATAATATTATTATTCCACCAAGTTGTTAGTAACCAAACAAACCACTCACCTAGTACACATAGTCAAACATCCATTTGTCATGGTCGTATCAATCCTTCATTTCAGGCCATTTTTGAGTAATTGTACATAATTAATTAGTCATCTAATATTATTGGCAACAACATAATTAGCTCAGCCGCCATGCGGGGATATTGCGTAACTATAGACTGTAGTTTTAGTCATGAGTTGTGGCCTCTGTTACCCCACCCAGTAATTTTTTGCTAATACTTCTAATAAAGATAAAAAGATAACAAAACTATGATAATTTTTCCATTATTTATCAACAAAAAAGTTAATTTTTACCAAATGATTTGAATCTGAAAATCAAATATTTGACTCAAATCAAAAAAAAAACCAAATCAAATCAAGTCAAATCACTGAGGTAGGCAAATCAAATCAAATCAAATCAGCAAATCATCAAATCAGCTAATTTTGATTTGTTTCAAATATTCGAATACTCAAATATTCGAGTCAGCCGTGATTTGCCCCCATCTCTGGTAGATACTAGACATATATATCTGTAGATGCTAGTTAACGGTGCTGACAGTGTTACTGAGAAGGAGTTGAGTCGGTTTCTTCTCTCCCGCTACTCGTCACTGTCTGAGGACTTAAGTGACAAACTGACCAATCAGATAAAGGAAGGAGTGAGAGTCTGTATAGACACTCGGGAGCCTCTGGTTGTTTGTCTAGACAAGGTCAAGTATACTGTATACGCTTGCACCGTATATGTACTGTACAAGTACTGTATATGTACTGTACAAGTACTGTACAAGTACTGTATATGCACCGTATATGTACTGTACAAGTACTGTACAAGTACTGTATATGCACTGTATATGTACTGTACAAGTACTGTAATGCACTATTACTTTAATACCACGTTGTATGTAGTACACGTGTAGATGTTGGTTTGTAGGAAGCTAATAGCATCTGTTGGGAGAGCATGCCGTACCTATGGGAGTTAGCTATCACTCGTATGCCTTCTGTCTATGCTGTACAGTCATGTATACAATCTCTAACACAAGTACAAACTGTGTATACAATTGGTGTGGACACTAGCAACACCTTCTATGTACTCAACCCTGATGATAACCTGCCTTCTACTCAGTCTCTGTTTGAACCAATCCTAGCCAGGTACTGTATTGTATTGTTGTAGTGATGTAATAGTTGTGTATTATATACTGTATTGTATTGTTGTAGTGATGTAATAGCTGTGTATTATATACTGTATTGTATTGTTGTAGTGATGTAATAGCTGTGTATTATATACTGTATTGTATTGTTGTAGTGATGTAATAGTTGTGTATTATATATTGTATTGTTGTAGTGATGTAATAGCTGTGTATTATATACTGTATTGTATTGTTGTAGTGATGTAATAGTTGTATATTATATAATGTATTGTATTGTTGTAGTGATGTAATAGCTGTGTATTATATACTGTATTGTATTGTTGTAGTGATGTAATAGTTGTGTATTATATACTGTATTGTATTGTTGTAGTGATGTAATAGCTGTGTATTATATACTGTATTGTATTGTTGTAGTGATGTAATAGCTGTGTATTATATACTGTATTGTATTGTTGTAGTGATGTAATAGTTGTGTATTATATAATGTATTGTTGTAGTGATGTAATAGTTGTGTATTATATAATGTATTGTATTGTTGTAGTGATGTAATAGCTGTGTATTATATACTGTATTGTATTGTTGTAGTGATGTAATAGTTGTGTATTATATACTGTATTGTATTGTTGTAGTGATGTAATAGCTGTGTATTATATACTGTATTGTATTGTTGTAGTGATGTAATAGTTGTGTATTATATACTGTATTGTATTGTTGTAGTGATGTAACAGTTGTGTATTATATACTGTATTGTATTGTTGTAGTGATGTAATAGCTATGTATTATATACTGTATTGTATTGTTGTAGTTATGTAATAGTTGTGTATTATATACTGTATTGTATTGTTGTAGTGATGTAATAGCTGTGTATTATATACTGTATTGTATTGTTGTAGTGATGTAATAGTTGTGTATTATATACTGTATTGTATTGTTGTAGTGATGTAATAGCTGTGTATTATATACTGTATTGTATTGTTGTAGCAAGCAGAGCTGGCGAGGAATTGTAGGCCAGAAGCCCACAGCCAAGGAATACGCAGAAGGATTAACAGATCACGACCTATTTATGTGAGTCTGTTGTGCTACCCAGTTGTTGTGTGTACGTACAAGTACATGTACCAGCGGACACTATCCAGTTGTTGTGTGTATGTACAAGTACATGTACCAGCGGACACTGCCCAGTTGTTGTGTGTACGTACAAGTGGACACTGCCCAGTTGTTGTGTGTACGTACAAGTACATGTACCAGCGGACACTGCCAAGACGCATTCACTGTATAATCTTTGTGTGTTGCTGTTGTGATGTGGTGGCGTATTGGTAAACACGGTTTATTTGCCTGTAAACGATGTAAAGAAAAGTACATTTATTTGCCGTTGTAAAAGACAATATTGCTAAATTAGCATTTTGTTTTATTACCATAGTATATTTAATCAACCAATCAGAAAACAGTTCCATAGCACTCCCTCCCCCACCCGTTTCTCCCACCCCCTGATGCGTGGACACGCAGACAGATGTGTGGACACGCAGACAGATGCGTGGACACGCAGACAGATGCGTGGACACGCAGACAGATGCGTGGACACGCAGACAGATGCGTGGACACGCAGACAGATGCGTGGACACGCAGACAGATGCGTGGACACGCAGACAGATGTGTGGACACGCAGACAGATGTGTGGACACGCAGACAGATGTGTGGACACGCAGACAGATGTGTGGACACGCAGACAGATGTGTGGACACGCAGACAGATGTGTGGACACGCAGACAGATGCGTGGACACGCAGACAGATGCGTGGACACGCAGACAGATGCGTGGACACGCAGACAGATGCGTGGACACGCAGACAGATGTGTGGACTCGCAGACAAATGTGTGGACACGCAGACAAGTGTGTGAACACAGTTCATACATACATGTACATGTAGATATGTGAGATAGGATATAGACTGAGTATCAGCACAAACTGTTGTAGATTCCTGGGCCACGGCAGTGGTTCCAAGTACCTAAAGCCCAGGGACCTGAGTAAGCTAAACTGTAGAGCTGCAGTGCTTCTGATGGGTTGTAGCAGCGGAGCTTTTGACTCTAGAGGTGACATGGAGTCTGCTGGCATCATCTATGACTACCACATTGCTAACTGGTAAATACTGCTTCATCTCTACATCTATGTAACCATAGAGCGTAACCGTAGAGTGTGCCAAATAGAGTGTTACCATAGAGTGTGCCAAATAGAGTGTTACAAATAGAGTGAAACCGTAGAGTGTGACAAATAGAGTGAAACCGTAGAGTGTGACAAATAGAGCGAAACCATAGAGTGTGACAAATAGAGTGAAACCATAGAGTGTGACAAATAGAGTGTTACAAATAGAGTGTAACCATAGAGTGTGACAAATAGAGTGAAACCATAGAGTGTGACAAATAGAGTGAAACCATAGAAACCGTAGTTGCAATTGTTTTTCTGCAATCAAAAAAGTCTCTGCACAATGCCAATATTTAGGAGGCCCTACTTCTATACAAATGAGCCAATATTTCGAAAACTCGCTTTATATCGTCGAGGGGTGTGCTGACTGCATTTATAAGAATCGTCTTACTGGTGAGAGGGCAACTCCGAATAAATGTTTTTACCCATTTCAACCTCGAAAAGTTTTAATTGAATGAAATTTTGTTAGAATTTGGTGTCCAGAACCCTTTAAGCAAAGAAGTGTGTTTTGAGTTTCCTTGTGTCCATTGAAACGACTAGCATTGAACTCAGAGTCAAGTAGCCTGGATCCCTGAAACGCAGCAATTACACCAAAACCAAGTATAGTACGTTTGTATTGATTGGCTAGCTTTGCCTGGTAGTAGCAGTAGAACAAGGCGTGCACCAGCTCGTAGATGGCTATAGCCTCTGGTATATATGATGGCATTACCTTAGCAAAGAATGACAAGCTTATATGCGTTCTTTGGTGTATTTGTCTATAAAAGTCTACAATATGAAGTACAAAGTAGATAACGATTGCTAATTGAGCAGAGAACCAAACCAATGGTGTAACTGCTGTAGCCACGACATCCCGTGTGCTCTGTCTGTAGGTCCTGTTACTCTCTCAGTCTTTGGGTTGTATGACAGAATGGTCACCTTGTTGTCATTGTATGCTGGCGCTATGATTTCTGGGTAATTGTCATTGTTTATATCGCCAACTGCTACGGCACCCATAGTACCAGGGGAGGCATCCAGTAGGACTCTGCTTTCATATGTCCAGCCTGTGGAGCTGTTGGCTCGTAGCAAATACAACTTGCCATTGTCGTCTCCTGACAATATTATGTCTGGCCTTCCTGCCGTCTTCCTGTGCAATAATTGTTTGTGCATCAGGTAGTTAGCAGGTAGTTGGTAGGTCGCTAGTGGGTAGTTAGTGAGTAGCTAGCGGGTAGGGTAGTTGGCGGGGTAGTTAGTTGTAGTTGGTAGTTAGCAGGTGGTTGGTAGGTAGTTAGTGGGTAGTTGGTAGGTAGCCAGTGGATAGTTAGTGAGTAGTTGGTAGTTAGCAGGTGGTTGGTAGGTAGCCAGTGGGTAGTTATTAGGTAATTAGTGGGTAGCTAGCAGGTAATTAGTGGGTAGCTAGTGGGTATTTCATGGCTACTAGGAGCTAGATGGTAACTTATCAAGTGTATAGTAAGATAATTATAGACATGAACATTGTGTGAGTGTAGCTGGTACAAACATTGTGTGAGTGTAGCTGGTACAAACATTGTGTGAGTGTAGCTGGTACAAACATTGTGTGAGTGTAGCTGGTACAAACATTGTGTGAGTGCAGCTGGTACAAACATTGTGTGAGTGTAGCTGGTACAAACATTGTGTGAGTGTAGCTGGTACAAACATTGTGTGAGTGCAGCTGGTACAAACATTGTGTGAGTGTAGCTGGTACAAACATTGTGTGAGTGCAGCTGGTACAAACATTGTGTGAGTGCAGCTGGTACAAACATTGTGTGAGTGCAGCTGGTACAAACATTGTGTGAGTGCAGCTGGTACAAACATTGTGTGAGTGCAGCTGGTACAAACATTGTGTGAGTGCAGCTGGTACAAACATTGTGTGAGTGCAGCTGGTACAAACAAAGATTTCACCTCACAAAGGAGTTACCTCAAGTCCGGCCATGTTAGTTTTATTCCTCCTGGTGCCCCTTTGCCTGTGCCACTCTTTGCTGGGTCCAATCCGCTCATGATTAGGTGCTTGTTGAGCTGAGCCGACCTATAAAGTTTTATAGCACTGATAGTACTCGGTCACTGTTGGTACTGTGTCACTGTTGGTACTGTGTCACTGTTGCTACGGTGTCACTGTTGGTACTGTGTCACTGTTGGTACTGTGTCACTGTTGGTACTGTCACTGTTGGTACTGTGTCACTGTTGGTACTGTGTCACTGTTGGTACTGTGTCACTGTTGGTACTGTGTCACTGTTGGTACTGTGTCACTGTTGGTACTGTGTCACTGTTGGTATTGTATCACTGTGTTGATTGATGATACGTGCACTAGCCTGTGTCTCACCTACCTGAGGTCCCCCTGAGCACTCTCATACACAAACACAGTCCCATTGGATGCCTTGTTGTAGGTCACTAACAGCTCTGCCATCCCATCACTGTTGAGATCTGTATGGAGCAGATCAAATGTGTTGCCTTCTCCACCGTCTAACTGTCTTCTCTCCAGCTGTAGCACAGTACATGTTATATACATACATATAACGTGCCATACATGTTATACACATACATATAGTGTACCATACATGTTATATACATATATATAGTATACCATACATGTTATATACATACATATAGTATACCATACATGTTATATACATATATATAGTATACCATACATGTTATATACATACATATAGTATACCATACATGTTATATACATATATATAGTATACCATACATGTTATATACATACATATAGTATACCATACATGTTATATACATATATATAGTATACCATACATGTTATATACATATATATAGTGTACCATACATGTTATATACATACATATAGTATACCATACATGTTGAAGTGTATTATATGCTTACATTTTGGCTGCTCCATGAGCTACTCTCATCCTTTCTCCACCAGATATCTAGTGACTCAGAGAAAAATCCTGCAGTGATAACAGTTTGTATGTTGTTGCCTTTGGCATCTTTTATCTGCACTGGTATAAGGAAGGTGTCAGGGAGACCTTCAGCCAGAATTGTCTCCTTCCACTTTTGGTTCCATGGCATGTTTCCATCTGGTTGTTTTAGCCACAACATCTGTCCCTTTTCATCGCCTGTGCAGAGTGGTAGTTGTGTATACAATAGAGTTTGTTGGCACAACTCTATGTTACATCCAGTGGCACACAACTCTATGTTACATCCAGTGGCACACAACTCTCTGTTACATCCAGTGGCACACAACTCCCTGTTACATCCAGTGGCACACAACTCCCTGTTACATCCAGTGGCACACAACTCTCTGTTTCATCCAGTGGCACACACCTCCCTGTTACATCCAGTGGCACACAACTCTATGTTACATCCAGTGGCACACACCTCCCAGTTACATTCGGCGGCACACAACTCCCAGTTACGTTCGGTGGCACACAACTCCCAGTTACGTTCGGTGGCACACAACTCCCAGTTTCATTCATGGGTACACAACTTCCTAATGCATCATGACTGGCCATTGGGACTGATCTCGAGGTAGGAGTTAGAGTTATGGCGTTGCTGCATTGTGAGCTGTAGTTTTGTATGTACCAGTCAAGATGGTTCACTGAGCAGTAATGTAAGCCTTACCAAATATGGGCTTCTGAGCTCTACATGTAACCAGATCATCCTTTCCATCTCCGTCCATGTCCAACCAAATGGCTCTGTGGTAGAACCAGTCTCCATCGTCGCTAGATGTCAGCTGGTACGGTGTCATACTGGCCTCATTCAAGTCAAATACAGTGAGTGCACCTTGGGTCTTGGTTGGCACCAGAAACCCACTGGGTATAACTACCATGTTTTTTCTATTGAATACCTTCTCTACAACGATACCAGAAACCCACCGGGTGTAGCTACCATGTATAACCACCATATCTACTACACATATCTACTACACATATCTACTACACATATCTACTACACATATCTACTACATATATCTACTACATATATCTACTACACATATCTACTACACATATCTACTACACATATCTACTACATATATCTACTACATATATCTACTACACATATCTACTACACATATCTACTACACATATCTACTACACATATCTACTACATATATCTACTACTGTATATCTACTACATATATCTACTACACATATCTACTACATATATCTACTACACATATCTACTACACATGTCTACTACATATATCTACTACACATATCTACTACATATATCTACTACACATATCTACTACACATATCTACTACATATATCTACGACATATCTCACCTGGTATTGCTCCTGGCTCATTTGGCCAATGCACACTATTGGTGACTTGTTCCACCCGGCTGTCAGCCATAGATGTCGGGTTGCCGATGTCTCTCACCAAGCTCACGTAGTCTGTTGAGAATGGGAAGCCATTGAATCTTGAGATGAGGATATTGAAGGTGGGGTTAGATTTGTCACTGTTGTTATTGGCCAGCGTTATAAAGCCAGGATATTTCACTTCAAATGAGCCCAAAACTGGAAGTGCAGACTCGCTGCACACTACAAGACACAGCAGCACCGAGAGCTCTCTCAACAGCATGGTGAGGTGGAATGTTGTGCATCACTGCAGCCCTACATAGTATATATCTATCGGTGTTATTAGAGGGCTGGGATAGAGCATCTGTTTGCTTATATAATCATTGTTATCAGTGTTTCATCAGCTCTTCACCTGAGCTTTCATTTTGTTTGGATAAATAGAGGTAATATCCAGTGGGTTACCACAGGCATTGTTTGTCTACATATCCGCCCTGTATCTATGGATAGAACCTGCAGGTTTTTTTGTGGTTATATGGCTAATGTTAAGACTGCCAAATGTCATTTTGGTTTCCACACAAATCATTACATGAAAGTAATAAGTGAAACGTAAGAAAACCTTTTGAGCGCATGCATTAAAAACCAAATGTTGTAAGTTTTGTTTGGCTGTCTGATAGGCTTACCAACCAGAGTGAAAGCTGTGGTTGTTGTGAGATAGAAAACTTTTGGTGTTTTATCATTGAAAGCTAGAATTATCCTTTTTTAAACTACTTCTTTTGTTTTGACTCCTGCTAACAGGTGTCTGAGCGTTACAACACTTACTGCAGGCTATATGTGTGTTGTAGCCCTAGTGTGATGGTATACCTACAGGTGTATAGCTGGTCACTCAGGCTATATGTGTGTGTTGTAGCCCTGGTGTGATGGTATGCCTACAGGTGTATAGCTGGTCACTCAGGCTATATGTGTGTGTTGTAGCCCTAGTGTGATGGCCTGTCTCTGGGACGTCACCGACAAGGACATTGACAGGTTCACAAACAGCATTATAAGTAAACTGCTGATGGCAGATGGTGATGACACAAGACGGCTGCTAGACTGTGTACCTGCGGCGAGACGGGCCTGTAAGCTGCCTTATCTAGTGGGCTGTGCTTCCGTAGTGTATGGGCTTGTGGTGTCCTTTAGACCTAACAAGTAGTCATTCACTCGATGTACTGATTACTAGAGTTGTCTGTCCTGAACACTGGAGTTGTCTGTCCTGAACACTGGAGTTGTCTGCACTTACCTTCTCCTAATATTCATGTATCATAATATTGTTTTTTAGTATTCTGCCTTTTCCTGGTATGTTCACATAAATATTTTTATTTTTCATGAAATTATCCGTTACTTTAATTTAAGAACTAACACTATCCATTTTGGTCTGCTGCTTTGATTATGTGCCTATAGTGATGTCTACTAATGCCTGCAGTGCACGGAGTTATTGGTTAGGTCAAATAAATGTGAATTATAATTTATTCCAGGAAAGCCACCAATTTTTTGGTCAGAAAAAAAACTGAATAATTGGAGATAGGGTCGGTCTTTCGGTTCAATTACTGGAAACAGTTTATCGCTAGATGGAATTATACACAAGTGTATGCTTCAGATTTGTTATTTAATTTGTTCTTACATCCTTTTTATTTGTTTTAAAATGCATCCAGAAGAAAGAAAACATGTTGTTTCAATAGTGGAAATTAAAAAAGTTGACCTGTCAAAGAGATTAAATTAGCAATTTGAACTGATAAAAAAGTGAAAATGCTTCTGTATTTTTAAAAACGGAAAACTATATATCCCTAGATACCATAGACATTGAAAGTTTTTGATAGCTGTATTGCTGTAAGGTTAATGCTAAAGACAGTAGCTTATATAGGCTGCTCTCTTTTCAACTTTAAAATTAACATCACCAATAAGCTCGGGGACAATAGCCTTCGCACCTCGTTTAATAGTTTTTGTTTGGGACGTCCTTTTACAAAATTCATAAAAGTTCTCACTTTGTTCATATTTTCAGCCAACCAAATCAATTACCTGGAAACTCTAGCGACGACTGAAGTATGTACTCTTATTGTTACTATCCCCATTAGATTTTAACAAATAATCATGTGCTATAAAAATTAGTTTTTGCTAGTCCATTTTTTTAATTATTTAGCCAAAATGAATGGTAAGGACTTCTTGAAATTGCAGTAAAAAAGTGAGTAAACTTTAGTGTTTACTTCAATCAGAAATTGGTTTAGGAAATACGCACTTGCACAAAAGACAAACCGAGTGAGAATTTTCATAGCTACAACTATGTTAGATACAACAGCTATGTTAGCTACACCAAATAATAGATTGTTTGAGCGTTATTTCGTATTCAATTGATAATACAATAACACACAATCAATTAGAATCAATCAATGAAAGATTTAAATGTGAAATGTGTAAAACAAATCCTACAGTTAGATTCTGGTTACTAGACATAGAGCAGGACATCTTTAGTTAATGATTTTTGTGAAATAGACATTGAAAGCAATGCTCTGTAATAGACATTGAAAGCAATGCTCTGTAATAGACGTTTTTAATACGTCTCAGATTCTAATAAATGCGTTTAAATCCAAGGTTGGAAACATGATTAAATACTCGCCCATCATGTATGAGTTTTTGGAATATTGTGGCAAAGAACAGCGAAGGGTGAGGCAAGTGTCTCTAAAGAGCACACTCTAAGGCCCCATGTAGGCCACCCTTACTCTAAGGCCCCATGGAGGCCACCCTCACTCTAAGGCCCTATGTAAGCAACCCTCACTCTAAGGCCCCATGTAGGCCACCCTTACTCTAAGGCCCCATGTAGACCACCCTTACTCTAAGGCCCCATGTAGGCCACCCTCACTCTAAGGCCCCATGTAGGCCACCCACACTCTAAGAGCCCGTGTAGGCCACCCTCACTCTAAGGCCCCATGTAGGCCACCCTCACTCTTAAGGCCCCATGTAGACCACCCTTACTCTAAGGCCCCATGTAGACCACCCTTACTCTAAGGCCCCATGTAGGCCACCCACACTCTAAGACCCCGTGTAGGCCACCCTCACTCTAAGGCCCCATGTAGGCCACCCTCACTCTTAAGGCCCCATGTAGGCCACCCTCACTCTATTGTATACTTAGGGTGTATCCTCTACTTAGTTCTGTGTTGACTTTGGTATCTTGTTACACTCCACACTGTTACTTGATTTGGTCTGTCAACTACTGAAGGACATCTCGTTTCTTCTTCACAATTTCTATATTACCTCCAGCGGCGGTGCAGCTTACTGAAGAATAGAAAGTTTACTGCCGACTAGTCTATATCTACTCTTTATGCGGGTTTTCAATGCTCCTTTGTATTTGATCAATGCTCAATTTTGATCTTATGTTACTTACGCTGCTAGTGCAAGCTGCTTCAGTTACGTCCATCTATAGACATGAAAAGGCTGGGTCTACGTTTTGTCTTGTTGATATTAGTACTCGTCTTCATTCACGCTCTTTTGTCGATGAGAGCTCGGCCTTACCAAGGAGGTTATACAGCCGTGGAGGTGCCAGCGGAGAGGAATGAAAGCAAGCTCATCTTAGCTTACACCAATATCTACGGCAGGTCATTCGACATTTCTAGTTACGGCAGGGTTTCCTACGAGGTAAAGCAGGCAGCAAACCCGCTACACAGCTGTGAGTACAGGTGTGAATGGAGCACCAACAGGCTGGACTACAACACAAGTGATGCCGTACTCTTCCATCTGTACAACAATCTGCAGAATAAGGACTTCGTTGTAGGCAATCTGCCAAAAAGAGTCAACATCCACCAGAAATGGATTCTTATGGCGCGAGAGCCGCAGGCGTTCTACTACCCCCAGCAACTCAAACTACTTAATAATATGTTTAATTTGACAATGACATTTCAGTCAGACTCTGATGTTGTCATACCGTACGGTGCATTCTGGGAACTTCCCGCATCCTCACTCGCTTACAGAGCAAACGTAGAACTGGACTACATGTCAGGCAAAGATAAAATGGTGGCTTGGATGGTTAGTAACTGCAGAACTAGCAGTAGAAGAGAAGAGTATGTCAAACAACTACAAAAGTATATAGCTGTAGATGTCTATGGCAAATGTGGTAACCTCACCACCAATACTAACAGCGCCAACGACTACAGGGACCAGATCGCCAAACAATATAAGTTTTACATCGCCTTTGAAAATTCTGACTGCGATGACTACATATCAGAGAAGTTTTGGAACAGCCTGCATATTGGCATAATCCCAATAGTGAGAGGTCAAAGGGCGAGGTACGATAAGTTTGCTCCTCCAAACTCCTATATACACGTCGATGCATTTGTGTCACCAGAACACCTTGCACAGCACCTGGTGCAGATCTCTACAAACTCTACCCTGTTCCACAAGTACCACCAATGGAGACGCAGATATGATGCCAACTACAAATTTTTCACGGTGAATACAAAATGGATGTGCGAGCTGTGTGAAAAGGTGCACAACTCCAAAGCACAGACTGTCAATGTTTATGATCACTTTAGTGAAGATAAACGGTGCTTCACGTATCTTGACCACAATGGCAGAGATAGAACAGGGGAGCACGTAGAAGACTTGCTCAAGTAGATTTTAGGCTTTTATATGCAAGTGCTGTCGGCCAATAGAGCGATGTAAAGTAGAGCCAGCTTAGTGTTTGTATGTAAGATTTATTGAGTGCGACCATTGCTTTATTACGTCTCTAGTCACACAGAGCAGCCTCTTACTAACCTAGCATTGCATTACCTACGTACCCAGTGAGATCCTATTGAGTGATCACCTATCCCAACTAGTGAGTAAAAACACGTTTTTTTACTCAATCACAAAAATGATATTTGTATTTTACTACATTTATTTTTTACAAATAAAATAAATAAATAGACTTTTAAGGAGGTATTGACAGCGAAAAAAGTTTTTGTCACAGTGTCTTGTGCCCAGCAATGGAGCTGCTTTCATGGCACGCCAGAAGAAGCTAGTTGTATGAGTAGTAATATATGAGCAGATCTCCCTACCAAGTGTTTTTTTGTGGATTAGACCTTGGAGTTGAGACAATGGGTTACGGCGTTGGATGAATTCGCCGAGTTTATATTGTATTTTACTTGAGGGGTACTTGAGTGGCATTTGAATGGCATTTAAGTGGCATTTGAGTTTTGATTAGTTTTTTACTTAATTTGAACTTATATGGCATATAGATTTTGAATGTATGGCATTCAAGTTTTGATAACTTTTTTACATAACTCGAACTCATATGGTATCTTGAGAGAGAGGGGAGAGGAGAGAGGAGAGAGGAGAGATGGGAGATGAGAGAGGAGAGAGAGAGAGAGAGGAGAGAGATTTTTTAGTTTTCTATACATTCATGTATATATGGTTAGTTATGTACATATTTATGGCTATATTTATATCTACATAGAGAGAGGAGATATATCTACATTGAACAAATACATTGATCAAAAATGAAAATTATATGATTATATACCTGATTACATAATAAGTAGGGAAAATCTTCTGGAGAGAGGGGAGAGGAGAGATGAGAGAGGAGAGAAGAGAGAGGAGAGAGAGGAGAGATTTTTTTTAGTTTTTTATACATTTATGTATATATGGATAATTATGTACATATTTATGGATATATTTACATTTACATTAAATAATATACATTTATTACATAATAAGTATATTAAATGCTATAAAATATGTTGGAAAATTACCAAATTAGACCTCTAGATGGTTAAAATCTACAGTATTTGGGAAATAACTGCAAGAGAGGAGAGAGGAGTATTTGGTAGAGGAGAGAGTATGTTGAGAGAGAGGAGAGATAAAAAGAGGAGAGAGGAGAGAGGAGATATATCTACATTGAATAAATACAGTGATTAAAAATGAAACAATATGTGAATATATACATTTATTGTGTAATAAGTAGGGAAAATCTCATACAATATAGCTAGAGTCAGTAAATATTAAATAATACAAACTTAGGAAGGAAGACTTCTGTTCTATGTACTTTTGATTCCATAATGAACTAAAATAAAAAGTTATGTATTAGTATATGTAAAATAATTACATGAATTTGAATTATAGTTCTAGTTACATTAGATAGTTTACATTATTAGAAAAGGGAAATAACTCACCAAGTTACATTGTTCAACTTGTTCTTTCTTGAGCATTATTTTCACCAAGTGCTTTTGATTCTCTTTCATCTATCTAAAACAAAACAAAAAATACTTGCTTTATAAATATGTTGTAAAAAAATACACTAATTACACCAAAAAAGTGCTTTTTTTTTTTACCTGAAAAAAATGTATATGTTCAACATTTTTGTTGTAAAAACTACGTTAATTACACCCAAAAAGTCCTTTTCTTTACCATGAAAATGTATATATTCAGCATTTTGTTGTAAAAAATACACTAATTACATCAAAAAAAGTCCTTTTTTCACCTAGAAAATGTATATATTCAGCATTTTCTTTAATTTATGGTAAAAATTAGTAAAACTCACCAATAGTGATATGATTGCCTTGAGTTATAGATTAGCTTTTTGAACTCTTGTTCTGGACAGTTTTTTCAGCATCATCGAAATATAATATAAGTAATTTTTAGAGTCTTCATTGGTTTGGTATCATATAAGTAGGTGATAGAGCTTGAAAGGAATTCTTTCTGTGTTGGAGAAGTATGCTGTCTTCAAAATTCATGTAGTTTGAGTCTTCATTGGTTTGGTATCATCTAAGTAGGTGGTAGATCTTGAAATGAATTCTTGCTGTGTTGGAGAAGTGCGCTGTCTTCAAAATCAATGTAGTTTGAGTCTTCATTGATTTGGTATCATCTAATTAGGTCGTAGATCTTGAAAGGAATTCTTGCTGTGTTGGAGAAGTATACTGTCTTCAAAATTCATGTAGTTTCAGTCTTCATTGGTTTGGTATCATTTAAGTAGGTGGTAGATCTTGAAATGAATTTTTGCTGTGTTGGAGAAGTGTGCTGTCTTCAAAATTCATGTAGTTTGAGTCTTCATTGGTTTGGTATCATCTAAGTAGGTGGTAGATCTTGAAAGGAGTTCTTGCTGTGTTGGAGAAGTCGGCTGTCTTCAAAATTCATGTAGTTTGAGTCTTCATTGGTTTGGTATCATCTAAGTAGGTGGTAGATCTTGAAATGAACTCTTGCTGTGTTGGAGAAGTGTGCTGTCTTCAAAATTCATGTAGTTTGAGTCTTCATTGGTTTGGTATCATCTAAGTAGGTGGTAGATCTTGAAAGAAATTCTTGCTGTGTTGGAGAAGTCGACTGTCTTCAAAATTCATGTAGTTTGAGTCTTCATTGGTTTGGTATCATCTAAACAGGTGGTAGATCTTGAAAGGAGTTCTTGCTGTGTTGGAGAAGTCGAGTGTCTTCAAAATTCATGTAGTTTGAGTCTTCATTGGTTTGGTATCATCTAAGCAGGTGGTAGATCTTGAAATGAATTCTTGCTGTGTTGGAGAAGTGCGCTGTCTTCAAAATTGATGTAGTTTGAGTCTTCATTGGTTTGGTATCATCTAAGTAGGTGGTAGATCTTGAAAGAAATTCTTGCTGTGTTGGAAAAGTCGACTGTCTTCAAAATTCATGTAGTTTGAGTCTTCATTGGTTTGGTATCATCTAAGTAGGTGGTAGATCTTGAAATGAATTCTTGCTGTGTTGGAGAAGTGCGCTGTCTTCAAAATCGATGTAGTTTGAGTCTTCATTGATTTGGTATCAGGTATCATCTAATTAAGTCGTAAATCTTGAAAGGAATTCTTGCTGTGTTGGAGAAGTATGCTGTCTTCAAAATTCATGTAGTTTGAGTCTTCATTGGTTTGGTATCATTTAAGTAGGTGGTAGATCTTGAAATGAATAAATATTTGCTGTGTTGGAGAAGTATGCTGTCTTCAAAATTCATGTAGTTTGAGTCTTCATTGGTTTGGTATCATCTAAGTAGGTGGTAGATCTTGAAAGGAGTTCTTGCTGTGTTGGAGAAGTCGACTGTCTTCAAAATTCATGTAGTTTGAGTCTTCATTGGTTTGGTATCATCTAAGTAGGTGGTAGATCTTGAAATGAATTCTTGCTGTGTTGGAGAAGTGTGCTGTCTTCAAAATTGATGTAGTTTGAGTCTTCATTGGTTTGGTATCATCTAAGTAGGTGGTAGATCTTGAAAGAAATTCTTGCTGTGTTGGAGAAGTGTGATGTCTTCATCTTCATTGACTTGGTATCATCTAAGTAGGTGGTAGATCTTGAAATGAATTCTTGTTGTGTTGGGGAAGTATGCTGTCTTCAAAATCTATGTAGTTTGAGTCTTCATTGGTTTGGTATCATCTAAGTAGGTGGTAGATCTTGAAAGGAATTCTTGCTCTTGCTGTGTTGGAGAAGTGTGCTGTCTTGAAAATTGATGTAGTTTGAGTCTTCATTGGTTTGGTATCATCTAAGTAGGTGGATCTTGAAAGGAATTCTTGCTGTGTCACATAAGTAGGAGAGAAATTCATGTTGTTTTACATCTATCATTGGTGTTGGTAGATCTTGACCACATGTTTATAGTCTTTGCTACTGCTGCATTTCGTCTCAAACAAGACTCCAAAGTAGACATCATAACTACAAAATACAAAAAAATTGATTGTTACAATTGATTCATTTATTTTCATTGGCTTTAGCGTTATCTACATAGAGTAGCGAAGAAAAAGTTTGTGTGAGTATAAAACTATCTAGTAGAGATAAATTTATATCTAGGTTCAACTAGCATTGAATAATTATTATTATTTTGTTAATAATAAATAAGTAGAGTCTGCTACTTTACTAGAGCTTGGACAAACACTTATTTTAAAAATGAATAATTAGAGCTTTCTACTAGTGTTAAATAATTATTGATAATAATTTACCTTATCACCACTTAGAGCCAGATGATTTAATTAACTAAAGACAAATAATTATTTTAGCGTTTCTTACCTTGATGCTGGATGTTCTCCTAGTAGCTGTAGTAGATGATGGTTCTCCGCTTGCTGTTGAAGAACTGGATGCTTTCTGTGTGAAAACAGTGGCTCTTAAATAGCTAAAGTTGCACTGATTAAACCCTATGAATCAGCATTTTTTCCAATGCTTTCGCGGGAATAAATAGTTTATTTTCACGCGAATAGAAACAGTTGCTTTCGCGGGAATAAATAATTTATTTTCACACGAATAGAAACAGTTGCTTTCGCGGGAATAAATAATTTATTTTCACACGAATAGAAACAGTTGCTTTCGCGGGAATAAATAGTTTATTTTCACGCGGATAGAAACAGTTGTTTTCGCGGGAATAAATAATTTATTTTCACACGAATAGAAACAGTTGCTTTCGCGGGAATAAACAGTTTATTTTCACGCGGATAGAAACAGTTGCTTTCGCGGGAATAAATAGTTTATTTTCACGCGAATAGAAACAGTTGCTTTCGCGGGAATAAATAATTTATTTTCACACGAATAGAAACAGTTGCTTTCGCGGGAATAAATAGTTTATTTTCACGCGGATAGAAACAGTTGTTTTCGCGGGAATAAATAATTTATTTTCACACGAATAGAAACAGTTGCTTTCGCGGGAATAAATAATTTATTTTCACACGAATAGAAACAGTTGCTTTCGCGGGAATAAACAGTTTATTTTCACGCGAATAGAAACAGTTGCTTTCGCGGGAATAAATAATTTATTTTCACACGAATAGAAACAGTTGCTTTCGCGGGAATAAATAATTTATTTTCACACGAATAGAAACAGTTGCTTTCGCGGGAATAAATAGTTTATTTTCACGCGAATAGAAACAGTTGCTTTCGCGGGAATAAATAATTTATTTTCACACGAATAGAAACAGTTGCTTTCGCGGGAATAAATAGTTTATTTTCACGCGGATAGAAACAGTTGTTTTCGCGGGAATAAATAATTTATTTTCACACGAATAGAAACAGTTGCTTTCGCGGGAATAAACAGTTTATTTTCACGCGGATAGAAACAGTTGCTTTCGCGGGAATAAATAGTTTATTTTCAACCGAATAGAAACAGTTGCTTTCGCGGGAATAAATAATTTATTTTCACACGAATAGAAACAGTTGCTTTCGCGGGAATAAATAGTTTATTTTCACGCGGATAGAAACAGTTGCTTTCGCGGGAATAAATAATTTATTTTCACACGAATAGAAACAGTTGCTTTCGCGGGAATAAATAATTTATTTTCACACGAATAGAAACAGTTGCTTTCGCGGGAATAAATAGTTTATTTTCACGCGGATAGAAACAGTTGCTTTCGCGGGAATAAATAGTTTATTTTCACGCGAATAGAAACAGTTGCTTTCGCGGGAATAAATATTTTATTTTCACGCGAATAGAAACAGTTGCTTTCGCGGGAATAAATAATTTATTTTCACGCGAATAGAAACAGTTGCTTTCGCGGGAATAAATAGTTTATTTTCACGCGAATAGAAACAGTTGCTTTCGCAGGAATAAACAGTTTTTATTCCCGCGAAAGCATTGGAAAAAATGCTGATTCATAGGGTTTAATCAGTGCAACTTTAGCTATTTAAGAGCCACTGTTTTCACTTAGAAAGCATCCAGTTCTTCAACAGCAAGCGGAGAAGCATCATCTACTACAGCTACTAGGAGAGCATCAAGGTAAGAAATGCTAAAATAATTATTTGTCTTTAGTTAATTAAATCATCTGGCTCTAAGTGGTGATAAGGTAAAAAATAATCAACAATCATTTAACACTAGTAGAAAGCTCTAATTATTTATTTTTAAAATAAATATTAAAAACTTGTGAAAATGAACTGGTAACATTACGTCGACTGAAATAATGCCTAAAACGACTCGCATAAATTTTGGTCTGACCAAAAACGGACTGAAAACCGTTACCTTTAGAGCGAGTACAAAATTATCATAACTTGCTATAGCGAATATTCTAAGAAATATTTGTTTTTTTCCGTTGCTAACTTAACGTAAATATTTGTAACGGATGTCACATGATCTCAATCGGTTTTTGTCAACTGAAACACTTAGTTACTCGTAAACATTTGATACTCGCTTGATTTTTTGGTTGATAACAGCAATATCCCAATTTGGTTTATCGTAAATATTTCAAAAACGGATATCGAGTGATTTCTGTTAGTATTTTCTACCAAATCGCTTAGTTACTCGTAAACATTTGAAAATCGCTTGATTTTTTCGTTGATAAAACATGTCGCAAGTATCTATTAACAAATATTACCGTGATTTCAATCAGTTTTCCTTACTAGATTACTTAGTTACTCATCAACATTTCATAATCGCTTTCATTAATAGTCGTTGCAAAGCAATGTTGTATTTAAAAATATTACTACGATTCCAATCAATTTGGTTTTAATTATTTATATTTAAAATAATCGAACCTCAACTAGAATTCACTCCTAGGTAATTTATCTTTACTAGATAATTTTATGCTAATAGTAATAGTATCTAAGTTATTTCTTTGTAAGATCGCAGACTTTGACATTAACAAAAATTGTGTGTTTGTCCGAGCACTAGTAAAGTAACTGACTCTAATTATTTATTGTTAACAAAGTAATTAATATTTAATGCTAGTTGAACCTAGATATTAATTTATCTCTACTAGATAGTTTCATACTCACACAAACTGTTTCTTCGGCACTTTATGTATATGAAGATAAAACCAATGAAAATAAATGAAACAATTGTAACAATCAATTTAATTGTATTTTGTAGACACAATGCCTACTTTGGACTCTTGTTTGAGACAAAACGCAGTAGCAGCAAAGACTATAAAACATCTGGATAAGATCCAATTGAAGTAACTGCAGATAACTAAAGGAAAAACATGTGCTACAGCATACAGAGTGAACAAGGTGTGTGTAGATTATTACTCAGTCTCATTACACTACTATTACTAAAAATTATTGTAGGTGTTGGATAAAGGATTGAGTATAACAAAGTCATGTTTGAGCTAATAAGTTGTTGCTAAGATGTTTGAATTAACAACTAGGTAGCTAAAATAAGTTTTTCATGAGGATCTCCTGACAGTTGTGATTCCTTGAGTGGTGAGCAGACTTTTAAATCTACTGTAGTTATCTTTTGTTGATCTTATTGAGTCTTTATCAGTTAGTACATCTTGCAACAAATTCTTTGATAGCTTAGCGCTAAGCCATCTTCCCTTGAGTTTTATCCTGTCAGTATCCAGATCGTATTTTCCAGAATCTCTCAATTGATACAATATTTTTACACCTAACGCTTGATTGTCTTTACTAGCTGTCATGTCGGATACTTTCTTTTTAAACTCTTCTAATTGTTGCATCATTCTCTCCGAATCTCTATTGCTATCATCGTCAATTGTGTTTCTATCAAACGATGATGGTGAGAGCTTTGGTGTTTTAGCAGAGCTCCAGCTCTTTGGTTGCTTGTACTCTCCCCTAATCTTTCCAACATCACTCCGATAGGTTTTTGTGCTTTGAACATTTTCATTTGTCTTTTTGCGCTCAAGCAACTCGTTTTTGATTCCCATTACTATTTCATTCGTTTCAACCAAAATATTCTGGATTTTCTCGATATCTCTCACCATTTTGTCTTTTGTCGAGTTGTCATACAATGATGACGCAAACTTGTCTTGGTCTGTTGATTTAGCCCCACTGTTCTTTTCCATCAAACTATGATACTCCTCTTCTGGTATAACAAAATAACATTCACCATATTTTAAAGGAGGAAGATTCATTTTGTATTGATATTAAAACCTGTGCAATCAGGATGATTATAGGGTCTAAAAAAAGCTACCTCTCCCAATCTGCATTAAAATTTGTTGTTTGTCAGCAATCAGTGTTTGTACCTCCTTGAAGCGCTACTACCTAATAAACTGAGTTGTGTACTGATTAGTTTTTTGTAGCTCTTTTTTGAAGCCTCCTCTCTCCTCTACCAAATACTCCTCTCTCCTCTCTTGCAGTTATTTCCCAAATACTGTAAATTTTAACCATCTAGAGGACTAATTTGGTGATTTTCCAACATATTTTATAGCATTCAATATAGTTATTATGTCATAGATGTATATTATTCAATCTAGATATAAATATATCCGATATAGTTATTATGTCATAGATGTATATTATTCATTCTAGATATAAATATATCCGTAAATATGTACATAATTATCCATATATACATGGTTGTATAAAAAACTAAAAAATCTCTCTCTCTCTCCTCTCTTCTCTCTCCTCTGTACATAGCTATAAAATGTTAATATGGACATGAATTTGGACATGCGCATGTACATAAATATGGACATAGGTATGTACATAAATGGACATGAATATGGATATGTACATAAATGGACATGAATATGGACATGAATATGGACATGAATATGGACATAGGTATGTACATAAATGGACATGAATATGGACATGTACATAAATGGACATGAATATGGACATGAATATGGACATGAATATGGACATGAATATGGACATGAATATGGACATGAATATGGACATGAATATGGACATGTACCTATTCATGTCCATTTATGCACATGTACATGAATATGGACATGTGCGTATTTACTGACTCTAGCTATATTATATAGGAAGATTTTCCCTACTTATTATGTAATAAATGTATATAATCATACAATGATTCATTTTCGATCAATATATTTATTCAATTTAGATATATCTCCTCTCTCATCTCTCTATGTAGATATAAATATACTCATAAATATGTACATAATCAACCATATATACATGAATGTATAGAAAACTAAAAAATCTCTCTCCTCTCTCTCTCCTCTCTCTCTTTCTTTCTCTCATGATACCATATGTATGTATGTATGCATTGATTGTCATTACGAGTTGTGGTGCTTTGTATTACTTAGTATTTACTGACTCTAGCTATGTTATATAGGAAGATTTTCCCTACTTATTATGTAATCAGGTATATAATCAGATAATGTTTCATTTTTGATCAATATATTTATTCAATGTAGATATATCTCCTCTCTCTCTATGTAGATATAAATATATCCATAAATATGTACATAATTAACCATATATATATATAGGAATGTATGAAAAGCTACAAAAACATCCGATTAACAGTCAATTTTTGATGATAAGGTAATAATTAATAAAAAAGTACTATTTAGTAAGAGTTTGTAGTTGTTTTAAATTTCTGTTTAACCATTCTATACTAATACATAACTTTTTATTTTAGTTCATTATGGAATCAAAAGTACATAGAACAGAAGTCTTCCTTCCTAAGTTTGTATTATTTAATATTTACTGACTCTAGCTATATTGTATGAGATTTTCCCTACTTATTACACAATAAATGTATATATTCACATATTGTTTCATTTTTAATCACTGTATTTATTCAATGTAGATATATCTCCTCTCTCCTCTCTCCTCTTTTTATCTCTCCTCTCTCTCAACATACTCTCTCCTCTACCAAATACTCCTCTCTCCTCTCTTGCAGTTATTTCCCAAATACTGTAGATTTTAACCATCTAGAGGTCTAATTTGGTAATTTTCCAACATATTTTATAGCATTTAATATACTTATTATGTAATAAATGTATATTATTCAATGTAAATGTAAATATATCCATAAATATGTACATAATTATCCATATATACATAAATGTATAAAAAACTAAAAAAAATCTCTCCTCTCTCTCCTCTCTCTTCTCTCCTCTCTCATCTCTCCTCTCCCCTCTCTCCAGAAGATTTTCCCTACTTATTATGTAATCAGGTATATAATCATATAATTTTCATTTTTGATCAATGTATTTGTTCAATGTAGATATATCTCCTCTCTCTATGTAGATATAAATATAGCCATAAATATGTACATAACTAACCATATATACATGAATGTATAGAAAACTAAAAAATCTCTCTCCTCTCTCTCTCTCTCTCTCTCTCTCTCCTCTCTCATCTCCCATCTCTCCTCTCTCCTCTCTCCTCTCCCCTCTCTCTCAAGATACCATATGAGTTCGAGTTATGTAAAAAAGTTATCAAAACTTGAATGCCATACATTCAAAATCTATATGCCATATAAGTTCAAATTAAGTAAAAAACTAATCAAAACTCAAATGCCACTTAAATGCCATTCAAATGCCACTCAAATACCCCTCAAGTAAAATACAATATAAACTCGGCGAATTCATCCAACGCCGTAACCCATTGTCTCAACTCCAAGATCAAATCCACAAAAAAACACTTGGTAGGGAGATCTGCTCATATATTACTACTTGTATGGAATGCAGTATGTTAAAGTTGGCATACATACACCACTGTATTACTTATACATACACCACTGTATTCCCTATACATACACCACTGTATTACCTATACGTACACCCCTGTATTCCCTATACATACACCTCTGTATTACCTATACATACACCCCTGTATTCCCTATACATACACCACTGTATTACCTATACATACACCACTGTATTACCTATACATACACCCCTGTATTACCTATACATACACCACTGTATTCTCTATACGTACACCACTGTATTACCTATACGTACACCACTGTATTCCCTATACGTACACCCCTGTATTCCCTATACATACACCCCTGTATTACCTATACATACACCACTGTATTACCTATACATACCCCCTGTATTACCTATACATACACCACTGTATTACCTATACATACACCACTGTATTACCTATACATACACCACTGTATTACCTATACATACACCCCTGTATTACCTATACATACACCACTGTATTACCTATACATACACCCCTGTATTACCTATACATACACCACTGTATTCTCTATACATACACCACTGTATTACCTATACATACACCACTGTATTACCTATACATACACCCCTGTATTACCTATACATACACCACTGTATTACCTATACATACATCCCTGTATTACCTATACATACACCACTGTATTCTCTATACATACACCACTGTATTACCTATACATACACCACTGTATTACCTATACATACACCACTGTATTACCTATACATACACCTCTGTATTACCTATACATACACCCCTGTATTCCCTATATATACACCCCTGTATTCCCTATACATACACCCCTGTATTCCCTATACATACACCTCTGTATTACCTATACGTACACCCCTGTATTCCCTATACATACACCACTGTATTCCCTATACATACACCCCTGTATTCTCTATACATACACCACTGTGTTCCCTATACGTACACCACTGTATTACCTATACATACACCCCTGTATTACCTATACATACACCCCTGTGTTCCCTATACGTACACCACTGTATTCCTATACATACACCTCTGTATTACCTATACGTACACCACTGTGTTCCCTATACATACACCACTGTATTCCCTATACATACACCCCTGTATTACCTATACATACACCACTGTATTCCCTATACATACACCCCTGTATTCCCTATACATACACCTCTGTATTCCCTATACATACACCACTGTATTACCTATACATACACCACTGTATTCCCTATACATACACCACTGTATTCCCTATACATACACCCCTGTATTCCCTATACATATACCCCTGTATTACCTATACATACACCACTGTATTACATATATATACACCACTGTATTCCCTATACATACACCCCTGTATTCCCTATACATACACCACTGTATTCCCTATACATACACCACTGTATTACCTATACATACACCACTGTGTTCCCTATACATACACCCCTATATTCTCTATACATACACACCTGCATCATCCATATTTTTACACGGCTCGTCTTGATAATGACCTGCATCCATCAATAGGTCAGCTCAACTCTGCCTTCCTTCAGTGGAGACTTTATTTGTTCAGAAAGGAAAGGATACAATCAAGTAAGGCAGTTATCAATCATAATCCGTTGATGAATAGTACAATAATCAGAGGTTATTAGTCTCATCTTTTCTGGCCTGGTTAGAACTCATTAGAGACTTTCTGATGTAAACAGTAAAATATTATATTAAGGTTTGGTTCAGTAAACACAGTTATATAATGTTGCCTTAGATCCAACTCAAGGTATAAGAGGTAAAAAGCTATCAAAGTAAAAAGATACCATTTTGGTTGTCCTCTCTTGCCACTGAGGCGCTATATATATATATATATACATATAGGCATTCCCACATGAGTTAGGTCACGACCCCATATATTTGCTGCCTTCAGTATTTCTCATGTGGGAGATCTGAGTTGCTGACTGTTATTGCATAACTACAACAGGAGCAGTGACAGTGAAAGATAGTCAGAAGATGATGTTAGCTAGCTAGTGGGACAGCACATTGGGTATTGGAGGGGGGGGGGGGGAGTCCATTGTATACACTCCAAATGTTCGCACACACCAGTTTACTCAAAAATGGCATTACACTGTTCATGGTACTTTCGACCTTAAAATTCTTTTGTTAAACAAACACGTTCAATTACGTAATATTTAGTAAAAACAAAAGTCTTGCTTGTGTTTTCATCAAACTTGTGAAGCCATTTTATGCTTGGCTTGAGTGAATAGCCAGCTATAATTTGGAGTGAATAATACACTTACTACTAATACAAGAAGCAGCGATACAGAAGTAGAAAATACAATTTGGAGTTAACCAAATAAGTGGAAGCATTTATTTGTATATTAAAGTATGATGCATTTGTATGATCAATTAGCGTTTGTTGGCATTCTTCAATTTACCATCTGTGATTGTCAGTGCCATCACCTGTTGTCACCTGTTGATAGACTCAAACCATTAACCTTCACCCCAACAATTTCTCATCTTCAATAAACAAGTTAATTCTTTTTGAGTTGAACAGCCCATTTCGCTCTTAGACCAACCTAAAACTGCATGTACATGTAGCGATTGCTTGGCAATTGCAGCATTTTGCAGTTTCCGTTTTCAGAGAAATTCCCAAGTACTCGCTAGCATTTAATTTGAGATTATTGCCAGGTTTAGATTCAGATCAAAAAATCGCTAGCCATTTCTTTGATCAACAGATCACAGTGCACAAATGCATTACCAAAAGTGTATTGTAATCTGCATTGTCCCCAATCTATCAACGGACATTTGGTAATTTGTACGGCTGTAGTTTGTAACAGAGAGCTGGACTGGACTCGCTGTAGAATGGATGATTGAAAAAAAAAACTCAGGTAAGTTTTTTAGGAGCTTTAGCAATCGCTAAGGAAAATCGTCAAGCAATCGCTATATGTACATGTACTTTAAGTCACGGGCTAATACTTGGAATGGATTTCATTAAATGATCAGTTTGGTGGGGCATTCTGTTTTTAGGAGCTGATTTGAGATAGCATAGGAGCACACAACTCCCAATCAATAAACCATTGCATATTCAAAGCAAAATACACATACGCCTCAAATGTTATTCTATGACTTGAGGCTACCCAGAATGGTGCTCAGCATATCAAAATGACCAATATACCTTGATCTATGTTGTGGCCTCAACTAAGTTGAAATCGGCCTTGCCAAAACCGTTCACTGGCAAGCAAGCTTACTCTCTTCAAATCAAAATTTTGGTAGACAGGCTTCTACCTAACAGTGTTGTACCACCAGTTGGTGAGGTATGTCGCGCTCAAGTGTTGTACCACTAGTTGGTGAGGTATGTCGCGCTCAAGTGTTGTACCACTAGTTGGTGAGGTATGATGTGCTGTGATTGCTGCTGATAAATACTAAGTGTTAGCGGCCAATATCGCTCTACACAAAACATAAATTATATCCTTAAATTTTTACAAGCATTATTGATTGCGGGTCCATCAGCCGATGAAATAGCTTTGCTTTTTGCTTTCAAACAACACACACTTTCTTTTGTATTTTAGTCATTATCAAAGACATAAACTTGCTCAAACTATTAATTGGTAGCAACTTCAGATCATGCAGTCTTTTCTTCAGTGCAGTTTTTTAATGAAAACTCGCCAAGAAGCTGCAGCAGTGGCATGTATCTCTCAGCGAACCACCATGTTGTATGGTGTTGAAACAGCTTAAATCTGCTCAAGTAAACTGAGAAACATTCATGAAGTTTTATTGTATATGGAAATGTGAGATAACTCCAGAACTTGTAAGAACAAGTGAATTATTTCAAGGTCATCGACAGCATTACCAACAATTTACATCTTACCTGATTGGACCAGTCAATTTGTTATTTATTAGGCTTCCAAGTATAAATGTTACTGAAACTGCCATTGCAGAGTATAACTAGATATAACAATAGAGTATAACTAGATATAACAATAGAGTATAACTAGATATAACAATAGAGTATAACTAGATATAACAATAGAGTATAACTAGATATAACAATATAGTATAACTAGATATAACAATAGAGTATAACTAGATATAACAATAGAGTATAACTAGATATAACAATAGAGTATAACTAGATATAACAATAGAGTATAAGTAGATATAACAATAGAGTATAACTAGATATAACAAAAGAGTATAGAGTTAAATTAATGTATGTGCAGCTTCAGATACAAATTACCTGTATGCATTGATTTGTCTGGCAGGTTTGTAGTAGATCAACGATTGATCCTTTTGCCTGCTTAGGAGTTGTCATACTATCAAAAGCCTGCGGCTTTTGATAGTTCAAGGTATGACAACTCCTAAGCAGGCAAAAGGATCAATCGTTGATCTAGGTTTGTAGTACGTTATGTCCGAATAATAGCTGTTAACTGTGCCCAAGGCTAAATGTACGACAAAAAGCCATATCTTATGTAAAGCATATAATATATACTGTATTTAATACAGACTGCAGAACGTAGGAATAGATCAGTAAGCAAAGAACAAAAGTATACAAAAGCTTTTTGATTGTGGAGCTGAAAGCTTAAGGCATTGAGAAAATTCAGATTTCAACAGCTACGAATGTACAACAATCTAACATGTAGGTCTACAAATCTAACATGTAGGTCATATAAATCTAGCACGTAGGTCTACAAATCTAGCATGTAGGTCTACAAATCTAACATGTAGGTCATTTCAATCTATCACAAAGGTCATAACAGTCTACCTATATAGGAAGCCATAGAAAACCGTTTGGCTAAATCAGGCCACTGAACAACAAAACTATCAACAACGAGGTAGGCAAGCTTGGCGCTCAGTGACAGAGTGTTCACTCTGCATATGCTTTCTACGTACACAGTTTTGGTATCGATAACAAATAACAGTTTCAGGAGAAGACAACTAAAGAGTACAGGAACACAAGTGCCTGGTCCATTAACCAATAATACATCAGGTTTTACTCTTACAACTAGAGGTAAGGCAAAGGTAAATGCCTTCAGAGAAGTGAATACAGAAGAAATAAGCGATTGGTGAACCTGCCTACTTCTAGGCAGTTTAAATATCTCATAATTACAGTCAGCTAGCTGCCGATGTTGATGTAAAATTTTCTCCGCGCTAAGGCTATCATTATCCGCTATAATATAAGTGCGGGGAGAAAACTTGGTGCCCAAGGCAGCAGTAAATAGCAACAGTTCCTTGGTGTGTCCACCAGATCCAAAGACAGCCATTAGGTGAGCAGAGCCAGTCATGTGAGATATCTGTGGTGGAGCGTTTGACAGCCGGTGTCTCCACAAGTTAGAGAGAACATATATTAGCCTTGCTATAAATAGTAGCAGAAAACAGACGATGCCTATCCATACGGGTAACATCATTGTTTAATGCGACCTGCAATGTAATGAATCCATCATATTTTCCATACATACTATTTTTGTAAATGCAGTATTACATAGTATTACACGGATGTAGTGTGTATCGTTGTATGTAGTGTGTACTGTATGTAGTGTGTACTGTATGTAGTGTGTACTGTATGTAGTGTGTACTGTATGTAGTGTGTACTGTATGTAGTGTATACTGTATGTACTGTATGTAGTGTGTGCTGTATGTAGTGTGTACTGTATGTAGAGTGTACTGTATGTAGTGTGTACTGTATGTAGTGTGTATTGTATGTAGTGTGTACTGTATGTAGTGTGCACTGTATGTAGTGTGTACTGTATATAGTGTGCACTGTATGTAGTGTGTACTGTATATAGTGTGTACTGTATGTAGTGTGCACTGTATGTAGTGTGTCCTGTATGCAGTGTGTACTGTATGTAGTGTGTGTACTGTATGTAGTGTGTACTGTATGTAGTGTGTACTGTATGTAGTGTATACTGTATGTAGTGTGCACTGTATGTAGTGTATACTGTATGTAGTGTGTAGTGTGTGCTGTATGTAGTGTGTACTGTATGTAGTGTGTACTGTATGTAGTGTATACAGTATGTAGTGTGTACTGTATGTAATGTGTACTGTATGTAATGTTTACTGTATGTAGTGTGTACTGTATGTAGTGCGTACTGTATGTAGTGCGTACTGTATGTAGTGTGTACTGTATGCAGTGTGTACTGTATGTAGTATGTGTACTGTATGTAGTGTGTACTGTATGCAGTGTGTACTGTATGCAGTGTGTACTGTATGTAGTGTATACAGTATGTAGTGTATGCTGTATGTAGTGTGTGTACTGTATGTAGTGTGTACTGTATGTAAGGTGTACTGTATGTAGTGTGTACTGTATGTAATGTGTATTGTATGTAGTATGTACTGTATGTAGTGTGTACTGTATGTAGTGTATACTGTATGTAGTGTGTACTGTATGTATTGTATACTGTATGTAGTGTGTACTGTATGTAGTGTGTACTGTATGTATTGTATACTGTATGTAGTGTGTACTGTATGTAGTGTGTACTGTATGTAGTGTGTACTGTATATAGTGCAGAGTCAAAGAGAATACCCTCAAGTGTTTGAACCATAAAATGCTAGAGCCCTCAGGCTAACATTAGAGCCTCAAACAAGAAATATTGAATTCTTATAAAATTTTGATTGCATTCAGAGTTGTCCCACTGTGCCCTGTTTTTTGCTATAACTCAATCAATAAAAACGATGAGGACGACCTATCAGTACACTTAACACCTGAAGGTTTTAGTAGTGTTCTCTGCTTCAGTGTGTCGAGCACAGCCATTTTTTATTAGTTGCCGATTTGTTTTGTTCATTTTATCGTCCTATTTTATACTTGATACAAACAATCTGGTAAGAATTATGAAGAATCGATTGATCCATTTGGAGTAATCTCCCAACTTCTGGTGCAACCAGATATTCAAACATTAATACAGTAAGCGGTCATTTATTATTTAATTATTATTATTGTGTGTTGTCATTACTAGAAAATAACTATCATTTATTAATACTAATTTCATTTTTATGTTTTGAATCATCCATGTTCATGCATGAATTTGACAAATATTGTAATTATTAAAGGGATACGGAAAGCAAAAAGACAAAGCTAAATAATGCTCAAATATACTAATCGGCATCCATGGGCAGCATTGCAGTTGTTTTACTCAAGCCCATGTAGCCTTCTCATTAACAAATGATGCTATGCAGTCGCAGTGCACTGCATCAATGGAGATAGTGCCAATAAAAGTACATGCACCAGGATTCGCAGGAATTACAGGTAGTGGATTCTATCGGCTGAAAATATACATGGGTTGAGGACTTTTGTCAGTAGGATGCCCTAAACAAAACACTAGCAAATCAAGTGCAAGCAAGGGATATCATCTCCGAGCCCATCGGTATGGTGGCTCAGAACGTTTTGCCTTTTGTGTTTTAAAACGTCTGAACGCTTTCCAAACCGTTTGAACGAATTTGAAATAGTCTGAACTTTTGCAAAAACTTCTGAACGCTTTGTGAAATCGTTCGTGAGCTTTGGAAATCCGAGCCGATTTGGTGGTTCGCTATAGTGATCATAGATCTACTGTCCATTTATGATGGATAATGTTTCTCCTAAACACTGAACAGTTGAATTTTTTTTAAATAAACAAATAATGTTTTTTATTTATTAAACATTATTTGCTTTAAATTATTTTAAATAATAAATACAACCTAACAGTAAATGTAAAAATTCATTTTAGAGATTATATTCAACAACATTTTTATACAGTTAATTAACTTGCTTTATCTCCTTGGATCGACGTCTATGTTGATAAAGTTATATAGAGGCTATAAATGAAATGATGACGATCGCTTTTGGTTCGAAAGCCATGTGCCTTGCAAACTTTTCCAACCATTCCAAAATAGTTTAGACTATTTTAAAACAGTTCAGACTATTTCAAAATAATTCATACGGTTTGTAAATAGTTCATACTCCTTCTAAAGCGTCCATACGGTTTGTAATTTTCTAAATCATCTGGATCATTTTTAAACCGTTTGAATTATTTGCAAGATAACTATACGGTTTGCAGATTTTACAATTGTTGGACAAGAAATACACTTTTATAGCATTAATCCCGCAGCTGCTGAGGCCGACAATTAATTTATTATAACCAACAAGCCCGTTTTTAAACATAGTTTCTTGGGCTATTTTACTACGATTACCCAATTATTTTCAATGTAAAAGATGCTTTGCAAACCGTCTGGACTATTTCAAATCCGTTCATACGCTTTGAAAACAAAACCGTCTAACGTTATGAGCCACCATACATCGGTGACATTTATTTCTAAGACGACAGAGAGAGTAGTTTAGGTAGCACCTCTGTCGTGTGGTTATTCTGACTAGTTGTCATCTTCTTCACTGGTTTTGAAGCAGCTGTTTTCTGCACTGTTGTGTTTTCTGCACTTTTGACTTCAAAAATGCATTCTCAATAGTAGTAGTTAAAGTACTCATAATAATACATACATGATACATACATAGTTAATAATTAATTAATACTACATACATGCACATACTTAGTAATAGTATTATTATTATAAATATTATTTTAGAAGAAGAAGAAGAACAGTAGTAGTTAAAAAAATTAAAAGTTAGTAGTAGCGGTCTTCTTCTGTGGAGTAATCGTCATAATGATAATAATACTACTGTATTTACTGTTTAGTAGTGTGTATTAAATTTATATGCAATGTGTGTACAGTGAATATCTAACAACAATACCACGGAAACATATATTTTAGAGCGTAATATTAGCCAGGTCCAAATCATTCAAGGATAATAAGCTGGTTTATCCAACAAATCTTCTTATTTGTTAAAAAAAATAAATGGTCTAATATTGAAACATTAGTTTAGCTCTAGAGTATTACTTTTTTTAAAGTTGAAAACATAAATAAATAGAGAGAACCATACAGGATAATAGATGGAGGCAAAAGCAATATTGTAGAGGAACGCAACTACAAGCGGTCTGTAAAGGTGCTATGTGGAGACAATTCCCTTACAATCAACTTACTATGTGTATATACATATATATAGTGTTTGCAATCATATATCTATTATTACTATAATGCATGACTGGATATCTTTTGTCTGATGTTCTCACCCTGGGCATAACCTATTCCTTGACAGTATAAATACTGGCGCAGTATCTTTAGTAGCCAGAGTTGTTTTGACTGTATTTAGGAGAAGATTAAGTTCTTTGAACAAATACACCATTCATATACCTCTCAACCTCACTCTTTCTGTATTATATAAGCAGACAGTAGAGTGGAGTCAGCCATTCAATCAGCTGAATAAGCACAATAGAGCCATTCTTGCAGGGTGGACTCGACAGTAGTGGAATAGGCGGTGGAGGCCACCTCTTCCAGCTTGTCCAGCAACAGACAAAGACGATCAGCAGTCAGCCTATGCCAGTCATGCTAAGGAACTGCTGCTGATCAGACCTGTCCACTGCGCGTCGCTGGCAGACTGATGGCGGACTGTAGCCTGAGGGTCGAAACAATCAGGGCAGGTGGCACCACAGTCGTCTACCCACAGTTACGCGAATCATGCAGCTTATATAAAAGTGAATTTGAGGGCCTAAATAAAGGGGCGGAGCCTATTTTTTACATAAGCTACAATGGAGAAGTTTTGTAGAGCCTACTAAAAATTTATCTGAAGAAAGTGGCATGGCTTTTGAGTTTTCAGTGATTACAAAATATTCAAGAAAACCTCGAAAGCTACAAAAGCATACAAATTTTAAGTTTCTATTGGCAGCTTAAGAAGAGATAATTAGATCGAAGTGTCAATTTTTCATAAAACTTCCCATTTTTGATGAAAAAGACCTCTATAAGTTGAAATCATCTTGTTGAAAAATTTCATAAGCAACAAACTCTCCATTGAAATACCATACCAAAGACCTGGCTTGCTAGTAACAGGAAATAATTTTTCAAAATAATAGGACAGCAAAACACCCATTATTCATATTGTTCATGCTCAAAATGGCAATTAGCCCTGTTGAAAGTAGCTAATTTTCTGTATTAGCTACCAAAAGTTATATAATTGGCTATTGGGTGTTAAATAGGCTCTTCAGCACATATTTTTGTAAAAGAGTGCAAGATATGACAGGTATTTGTATGGTAAAATAATATTTTTTTCATACCACATCAACAATTTTTAATGGTAAGTTATATGATTGGCAGTAATTGTTAGGACCTCGTTTCCTTGGTAACCACTTCCGTTCGCGTAATTGTGGGTTGGCGCTACCTAAGGTGTGTCCTGTGAGAGGCCACCACAAATTCCTGTACAAGATATAGGGCTATATGTATTGACGGAACCCAGTGAATGTTATTTTCGGTCGGTCAGGTTGGTGGTGGTCAAGAATTATAATACATCCAATAGCAGTGAATGACTCCAGTTTTATCGCCATTAGTATAGCGCATAGAATTCTATGGTATAGCGTTATGGCCCACCCCTCTTTTTTTTTAAAGGATTGTTTCTAAGCTTGACCTGCGTTCATTCCATAAAATTATCTCCCCTCTAAGAGTGCTTCCCGATACCCTACGAGAATGGTGTCACCATGGAACTAATATATAGGTTCTACTAGGTCCATGGGGTTAACAATGGGATTAAACGAGACCGTTCAGAAACCCCATCGTTGAGGGCAAAGAAACATGGCGACAATGGGCAATTTGGGCTCAACCATAGATAATTCTACGGGCTCTATAATGGAAGCATAGACTTGTCTCCACCTAACCAAAAATTTTAACGAGTCAACTCATTAATCGTTGTTTCTCCCCATTTCAAACCGTGATAATACATTATAACATACATAAAAAAACTATAGCAGACGATAACATCATCGTAATTAATTTCTGCTTGTAAAGAAACTAAAGTGGGCTCACTTTAGCTATTCAGTTTTTGTAGACGTTGATAGAATTAAATATGTCTATGGTTTAAGCGCAAACAACTTCCATTAAACCACAGTCATCGATGAGCCCTCAACGACTGCCCTATGCGTAGGGTAATAGATAGAAAGCACCCTAATTCTATGGTTTATTCAATGATAAGAATAATTGGAACAAATTTTGCTAATAAAAAACTTTTTTATATAATAAAATGGCTGTTGATGAAAAATGAAATGCTGTATTATTCATGAGTTATTAAATTGTAAATGGAGAAATATGAATACAAAAATAATTGGTAAAACAATAATACTGTTTTAAAAACCTCACCACCGTATTTTACACTACAGAGTAGCCATAACCGTGGCTAGAATTTTTTGTTATTCCTGTTTCCAGTCTAAAAATTACAAATTTAATAAAATTTGCCTGCAAATATTTTTTAATTTGTTCTTTCAAAACTAATATATTTTTATATTGCAATCGGCAAGCCGGAACATAAAGTAGATGTATCATGGCAGCACAAGATTTGGCCAACCATAGGTCCCCCATAGGTCCTACCTCTATGGAGAGAACTCCAACCGCGCCGTATAAATGAGCTCTAATCAACAAAACCCGCGCTATGAAGGCAGTAAATCGCCTGTAACATTGCGTTTTCTCAATCAAAACGAAAAAGTGTGACAGATTTTATAATGTTTCTTTATCTTTGTTATATTTTTGTTAGTAAAATATCCAAAATTTTGATTATGCAAACTATTTTCATTTATACCTAATATTATCAGAAGATATTATGTAGAGATGATGAACTGGAAGAGTTGTTACGTGTTACGTCGCGCTATGTCTGTTCGTCAGTTTTCCTTTCGTGTCACGCGCAGTCAACGAGGAGCAAGCATCACTAAAGGTGCTGACAAAAAAATTTGAAAAAAAACAACCAAAACCAAAATATAAACTACATAACCTTTACTGTATCCCAAGTAAGTTGCATATTCGCAAGAAGTGATCTTACTGCTGTTCTATTTTGTATGCTGAAGTATATATATTATTATAGTAGTAGTAGCTAGGAGTAATAATCGTCAATCAATGATCGATAATGAGTAATAATAATAATTATAAATAATGAAATGAATGATAATTATTATTATTTATAATAGTAAAAATAACCATTGAATTAGATGTTTATTTTTAAAAAGACTAATTATTTATTATTATTATGTATGATCTGACTGATGATCATGATGCCATGATGATGATATGATGTAGGTAGTGCAACAAAAAACCAAAAAAAAATCTTACACTATCGAAAGTAGCATAAAATTAAAGAATATTGTTTGGCCATTTTGTTGATACACAGTTTGTTTCCATAGCTAATATTTTTGAATTTTAAAACATTTTTGAAAAATGTACCCTTATCAAAAAAAATAATATACATTCCTGTCTAACCACAAGCCGCAAAAAGTGTTTAACCACTCGTCAAAATGCACCAGCCAGTGCAACTCAATTTTTCAATTTGAATTTCAGCAAATAACTTTGGTACTAATTTGTAGAGCTAGACGTGGTAATCTCTATGATATAAAATTATTAATATAAATGACTTTTTAAATGCCTAAATTTGAATTTTAATAATAAAAAATATTCAACAGAAACCACAATTGCGGTTTGTTTTTTTTATGAATCTATCGCAAATGATAGCCTCAAAAACCTCAATTTTATTTGGCCGAAACATTGGCTAGCATGTGATAACACCCGCAATTACTTGAGTATGATTTTGAGCTACGTTGTTGCGTATTTATAAACTGCTCACAAATTATTAGTAAGCTTTTTGAAATAAATTGTAATTAATTAGAAATACTGAACTGAATCAGCAACACAATATGTCAGTGAGTAGCTAAGACATTGGTGTTTTATTTATAATTGTCAAAAATTATTAATACATTCGGAGGAATTCCCACAGGTGCGCCAAAGTTGTGTTTTTTTATGACTAGTTATTAGTAGATAGAGCGTATTTTAGAAGTCTATTGACAGATAATCACATGCGAAATTGTATTGGCTGTTTGAAGAACAAGTTTCTTTTTGATTGGTGGATTAATTGCAAAGTTATTACAAAAACTGTGATTGGACACTTTGAAATCTGCGTGAGAGACAAATTCATATATGAATCCTTTTACCGCATCACGTGATAATTATCAGTTGAGCTGTGGTATCTATATGATGTGTATTTTATTATTATTTATTATTGTAATCAACTAGCTGTTAGTAGTAATAAGTTATGATGATGATAGTAGATAGATAATAACAGATTGACTGGCTTTTTGATTTATTATTTTTATTGAACCTGACATGATTGTATTTAATATTAATTAATAGTAGTATAATCAATTATTACTACTACTAACATTGCTGCTGCAACTATTGATGATGACAGTAGTAAAATTTATTTCACAATTTCACAAACTAATTTTTTATATTTACAAAAGAATTAAAGAGTTAAACATAATAATAGTGGTGCTCTTTTGGAGTAACAACATCATTTCCTCAAAGATTTTGGTCTTAATCAGAAGTTGAAAGTTTTTTAATCAATCAAATGGTACTTTCTAGATACCACAGCTCAACCGATAATTATCACGTGATGCGGTAAAAGGATCCATATATGAATTTGTCTCTCACGCAGATTTCAAAGTGTCCAATCACAGTTTTTGTAATAACTTTGCAATTAATCCACCAATCAAAAAGAAACTTGTTCTTCAAACAGCCAATACAATTTCGCATGTGATTCTCTGTCAATAGACTTCTGAAATACGCTCTATCTACTAATAACTGGTCATAAAAAAAAAAACTTTGGCGCACCTGTGGGAATTCCTCCGAACATATTAATGCTTTTTGACAATTACAAATAAAACACCAATGTCTTAGCTACTCACTGGCATGTTGTGTTGCTGATTCAGTTCAGTATTTCTAATTAATTATAATTTATTTCAAAAAGCTTACTAATAATTTGTGAGCGGTTTATAAACACGCAACAACGTAGCTCAAAAACCTAATTCAGTATTTGCGGGTGTTATCGCATGCTATCCAATGTTTCGGCCTCATAAAATTGAGGTTTTTGAGGCTATCATTTGCGGTAGATTCATAAAAAAAACAAACAGCAATTGTTGTTTTTGTTGAATATTTTTTATTATTAAAATTCAAATTTAGGCATTTAAAAAGTAATTTACATTAATAATTTTATATCATAGAGATTACCATGTCTAGCTCTACAAATTAGTACCAAAGTTATTTGCTGAAATTCAAATTGAAAAATTGAGTTGTACTGGCTGGTACATTTTGGCGAGTGGTCAAACACTTATTGCGGTTTGCGGTTAGACAGGAATGTATAATATTTTTTTAGCTAAGGGTACATTTTTCAAAAATGTTTTAAAATTCAAAAATATTAGCTATGGAAACAAACTGTATATCAACAAAATGGCCAAACAATATTCTTTAATTTGATGCTACTTTCAATAGTGTAAGATTTTTTTTTGGTTTTTTGTTGCACTACCTATACTTTCCCATGTCGCGACAGGGTAATAATGTGTGGCAGTGCTAAAGATTAGTGGCTTATAAAAACTTCATTGTCGCTACTGTCGTCGTGCTAGTTTGATGTTGTTCATAGTCGAGTGGGGAGAAGACTTTGAAGTTTTATGGGCAATGGAACACCATTCATTACTGGTTGTTACATGCGTGTAACGGGTTTATGTTTTGCTGCTGTCAAAATCATTATCTTCATTATTATCATCATTGATTTTTCAGTGATATGACACGGTTGACTTTCAAGTTTGCTTACGCCTGAAATAATGATGCCTAGAACGCTTGTTACAAGTCAATATCTGTGTTTTTGTTTCAAATTTTTTCCATGTTTTGGCACCACTTTACTATATAATTGGATAGACATGTACATAATTATCCCAGCCATGACATTAAATGGGGTCGGTGTATGTTGTAGTTCAAATAATAAAGTATGAATGCCGCAGCACCTCCCACTCAACCCGCTGCGGGACCAGCAGCTGGTTCCAACTCGCAAGCCTATCCCATGGCATCTCTTTATGTCGGTGATCTCCACCCTGATGTGACTGAAGCGATGTTGTTTGAGAAGTTTTCTAGCGCTGGGCCTGTGCTCTCGATTAGAGTGTGCAGAGATATGATCACCAGGCGTTCGCTTGGATATGCTTATGTTAACTTCCAGCAACCTCAAGATGGTAAGATTGGCAATGCCAATTATAGTAGCACTATTGGTGATTTGTTTTATTGGTTAATACAGACATGGCGCATGGCACTGCTGAAAGGACGCGATACTCCATTGCTGGTAGCTCTGATTGTATACTCATGTTAGTGTTTGTATATGTGTTTGTGTAGCGGAGAGAGCCCTAGATACCATGAACTTTGATACAATAAAGGGGAGACCCTGTAGAATTATGTGGAGTCAACGTGACCCTTCATTGAGAAAGTCTGGTGTTGGTAACGTGTTCATCAAGAACCTCGACAAGCAGATTGACAACAAAGCTCTTTACGATACATTCTCTGCCTTTGGTAACATCCTTTCTTGTAAGGTAAGTCTAGATCTGGCTAGGCGACTGTGATCGAGGCTGAGTTTTTCATGCTGGCTCATCTGTTTTAACCAGAGATGGCCGAGTGACCTCTTTGTCAACTCAATGATGTACCTTTTTTATGAAATGTATGCATGTAGTTAGTTACTAAAGAACAATGTATGCATGTAGTTAGTTACTAAAGAACAATGTATGCATGTAGTTAGTTACTAAAGAAGAATGTATGCATGTAGTTAGTTACTAAAGAACAATGTATGCATGTAGTTAGTTACTAAAGAACAATGTATGCATGTAGTTAGTTACTAAAGAAGAATGTATGCATGTAGTTAGTTACTAAAGAACAATGTATGCATGTAGTTACTAAAGAACAATGTATGTATGTAGTTAGTTACTAAAGAACAATGTATGCATGTAGTTAGTTACTAAAGAACAATGTATGCATGTAGTTACTAAAGAAGAATGTATGCATGTAGTTACTAAAGAAGAATGTATGCATGTAGTTACTAAAGAACAATGTATGCATGTAGTTAGTTACTAAAGAACAATGTATGCATGTAGTTAGTTACTAAAGAACAATGTATGCATGTAGTTAGTTACTAAAGAACAATGTATGCATGTAGTTAGTTACTAAAGAAGAATGTATGCATGTAGTTAGTTACTAAAGAACAATGTATGCATGTAGTTAGTTACTAAAGAAGAATGTATGCATGTAGTTACTAAAGAAGAATGTATGCATGTAGTTAGTTACTAAAGAACAATGTATGCATGTAGTTAGTTACTAAAGAACAATGTATGCATGTAGTTAGTTACTAAAGAACAATGTATGCATGTAGTTAGTTACTAAAGAACAATGTATGCATGTAGTTAGTTACTAAAGAACAAAGTATGCATGTAGTTACTAAAGAAGAATGTATGCATGTAGTTACTAAAGAAGAATGTATGCATGTAGTTACTAAAGAACAATGTATGCATGTAGTTACTAAAGAACAATGTATGCATGTAGTTAGTTACTAAAGAAGAATGTATGCATGTAGTTAGTTACTAAAGAAGAATGTATGCATGTAGTTACTAAAGGGTGTCGTGGCTCAGTTTGAAATAGAATGTCTATGTATAGTTTATACAAGCCGTATCATTGCAGTGTTTGAGGTGCGCAGCAATAAACGGCATAACTCAATGTTGTATTACTATACATTTAATGTTTACAAGCAATAGACATTATTATATATTTAATGATTATAAGCAATATATAAAATGGATATTTTATCTTTGTGTGAAGCTGTTTATGGACGCATATAAGTAGCGTTGGCATGGCTACAATTGTCACCTGGTCTCCAAGAGTGGACATTTTAAACGTTTTTCATACAATTGTACAATCCTTGTACTGTGATCAACTTCGTAGCACAGCCGAGTGTAATTAGCTTCTTTCACCTTCCACCAATGTCTGTACTAGTTATCGTTTTATCTATTCAGATAGTCACTGATGAGAATGGGTCGAAGGGTTATGGATTTGTTCATTTTGAGACAGAAGAGGCCGCCAGAACTGCTATTGAAAAAGTGAATGGAATGTTGTTGAATGACAAAAAAGTGTAAGTAGCCATTGAGCCTTGACAGATTTCCCTGTGCGTTGTGTTGTGCAACGAAGTTGATGGTCACTTCGATGTGTCCTTTTAGATTTGTCGGTCGCTTCATGTCACGCAAGGAAAGGATTGAGCAGATGGGTGACAAAGTAAAGAAATTTACCAACGTCTACGTCAAAAACCTGCCAGAAGATCTCAATGATGAACAGCTCACGGACCTCTTCGCTAAATACGGGTCGGTCATCTCTGCCAAAGTAATGACTGGTGAAGATGGTAAAGTGAAGGGCTTTGGTTTTGTTAGCTTTGAAACTGCTGAAGCTGCAGAGGAGTGTGTGGCAGAAATGAATGGAAATGAGACAATGGTAGGTACTCCTGTTCACTTATCAAATGGCTTCCTGTTTCGTTTAACACTACTTGCCCTTTAATAAATAACCCTCAATAGATAGCCCTGTGCATGGCCTGACAGCTTTGACTGAGGGCTAGTGTACCATCAATCATGTTTAATGCAGGGTCGCAAGCTGTATGTGGGCCGAGCTCAAAAGAAAGCTGAGAGACAGGCTGAGCTGAGGGACAGATTTGAGAGGCTGAAGATGGAGAGAATTAATCGCTACCAGGGGGTGAACTTGTATGTCAAAAACTTGGATGATAACATTGATGACGAGAGACTACGAAAAGAGTTTTCCCAGTATGGCAACATCACCAGTGCCAAGGTGAGAGACTGATACTATAGTTTCTGAGTGTTTGGTAGTATGTTGTGTGCGATTGTATGTGGTGGTGCTGTTGTGTACCATTGTACATGTTTTTACATGTCTACATTGTTGTAGGTGATGCGTGATGAGACTTCGGCCAGCAAAGGTTTTGGCTTTGTGTGCTTCAGTGCTCCAGAAGAGGCAACGAAGGCTGTCACCGAGATGAATGGGCGTATCATCGTATCCAAACCACTGTATGTTGCTTTGGCCCAGCGCAAGGAGGACAGGAAAGCACATTTGGCTGCTCAGTATATGCAGAAAATGTCTGGCATTCGCTTGCAACCAGGACCAATGAACATGTTCCAGACTGGTTAGTGTTGGTGTTGATTAGTCGGTGCTGAGAATGTTCCTGATGAGTGATGGTTTCTGCACCATGCACCCAAATATTGATGCTTATACTTCAATTGAACTTAGTTTCTCTGATGTAAACATTGACCTTGGCTATGCGTTTTGTTGTTAGGTAGCTACTACCTTCCCACAATGCAGCAGCCGCGCAACTATTTCGGCGGTCAAATGGCTCAAGCTCGACCACGATGGAATACCCCGTCAGCCCAGCCAAGGTTTCCACCTCCCACAGGACAGCCAGTGAGGCAGGCTCAGGTGAGCTCCCGGCCAATCACTGGACAGCAGGGCACCAGCTCTGCTCAAACAAGAATGCCCAATCAAGCAGGGCCTCCTCAAACTCGCGCCCCTCTGCCCCAGGGAGCCGGCCAGCAGAGCATGCCTCAGCCAAGACCTGGTTTCAACAAGTATGCCAATGCGGTGAGAAGCAACCCACCCGCAGCCCCTCCAGCCCAGCAGGCACCTATCAGCCAGCAGGCCGTGCACGTGCCTGGACAGGAGCCCCTCACTGCCGCCATGTTGACTGCTGCTCCCCCGGCTGAGCAGAAACAGATGCTTGGAGAGAGACTCTTTCCTCTCATTGCTGCCATGCACTCCGATCTGGCAGGAAAGATCACTGGAATGTTGCTTGAGATAGATAATGCCGAGCTTCTTCATATGCTGGAGTCACAGGAGTCTCTCAAAGCCAAGGTTCGTTTTCTTCACCCTTTGATATCTGTGGCTGACTGTTGCAGCTTCGCTGCTGTAACTGCAGTGCCTGCTTGATGGTCAATCACCACATTCCAATAATATTTTTAATATGGTGGTAGTGTTTGCAAAGAACTTTGCAACCATTTATGGTGAAAAGTAAAAGGAGCTTTCTTCAGACCAGATGACTTCAGAAAGGCGGTTGCACTTCTTGTTTGTTCACATTTTGTTACAACTGCTGGAAGTCCTCTCAGATAATTTTTAGCAACTGCGTGTTTGACTGCTTGGCTCTGTTGTATCTGTGGATCATTAACACGGATTGTCAATTGCTATTGCTGTAAATGACGAACCCTGCAGGCAGTCTAGTTTGGTGCATGTCTATGTATGTTGTAGGTGCATGTCTATGTATGTTGTAGGTGGATGAAGCTGTGGTTGTGCTGCAGGCCCACCAGGCTAAAGAGGCAGCTACCACCAAACCTGCTGCCTAATAGATGTAACCATGCTCCCATGACTGCCCCCCACGACACCAATGCAAGACTGGAAATCACGCAACAGGTTTCTGTTGCATAAACATCAAGATAAACCTATAAAAAAATCGAAAAAATTATAAACTCACTAAAAAATTCACATAACAGAAGGTGCTGTATTTGTTACGATTATTGACACTTGTTCCATTTTAGTTTGTCGTCAATATCAGCGTTTCACTTCTGCTAATTTGTGCAGCACATTTGCTGTCTATTCTGTTTCTTTTTCATTTGTCATGGTCTGTCACTTCACCAATACATGTGGCACATGCCTCAATTATACCCACCGTCATTCTGCTGGTCATTTGATGTAGCACTGGTCACCTGTACCCGTGGTAATATGTTGTATTACTGGTCACCTGTACCCGTGGTAATATGTTGTATTACTGGTCACCTGTACCCGTGGTAATTTGTTGTATTACTGGTCACCTGTACTGGTGGTAATTTGTAGTGTTACTGGTCAGTTGTACTGGTGGTAATTTGTTGTATTACTGGTCAGTTGTACTGGTGGTAATTTGTTGTGTTACTGGTCACCTGTACTGGTGGTAATTTGCAGCAAAAACTGTCCAGAATTGTTTGTTTGCGAAGTCAACATCTTACAAGAAACCTTCAAGATCGTTATAAGATGTTATCATCAATGATGGGTGATTATAAATGGGGTGATTATAAATGGTGTGTTCATGTAACTGTGCCGTGTGTAACATCTTGTGTAATATATGTCAAAGCCAAAAGTTGTCTCCAACTCAACCAGAGCTACTGGCACTTCTCAGATCCGTTACGTGTCTCTCTCTACTAAGTGGAGGCAAACTGATATCTTTTGCAGTAAGACGTTATATTGAGGTTTGTGATCTACTGTTTCTAAATGGCGGCGAAGAACGATATATTAGTTGAAAATGTGAGCGCGACCATAATAAGATACATGTCAAATACATACCTGTGCATTGTTTGCTCATAAAACTGATCATTTTAGTGGAGAAAAGTAGTACTCTGATTTTACTTTAATTTTTATTGACGGAGGGTTATACTCTCAAAATAAATAGTAGTCTACTAAGAAACGTGTTGATAACTGGTCAACTAGGGTCAATGTTCTCGCACATGCAGTGGGCATTCAACTCAAAAATCCAACCAAGTGTGTAATCTTTATGAAATCCTCTGTAATACAAGTTGTTTTCTCTTGAGAGCATAACTGAATAAAAATAGAATTTGCTTATAATACTTGTAGATCGTACCCCTATGATGGTAGAGGCCAGGCAGGCCAAAGTGAGTAAATTACTAGTTGCGTGCAGATAGCATTGGTAGAGTTCAGCGCCCTCAGCAGCAACCATTGAAAATGTCCAACACTTAATATATACAATACGCGACTTGTGCCCAAACAGGTGTCGCTGCCATGATGCATTCCTCGACACCTATCCACCATTACCACAAAATAGTTGATGTCGGATCTTTGAACAAACCGACATGCGTGAGTTGCAGCTCAACACAATTTGACTTTGCAGAATTGAGTGCCGTCAGGTTTTGGCACAGCCTGGATGTACCACCTGCCCATCGATCAATCTCACAAACGTGCTGTCCCTGAACAGTTGATGGCAGGCATCACACCTCCTGCAACACAGCAGTAACAGATTCGCTGTATGGGACATTGTATGCAGGCAGGAATATCTAAAGGACAATCATAATTTTTAGAAGAAACTTAAATGCGGGTAAGTTTTGCCGGAAAAGTATTACCTGCTGTCAGTCAGGCTAATCGTCTTTGACCTCAAGGACAAATAATCTTTCTTTGCTAAGAAATAGTCACGGTAAGCGAGCTGACTGCATATCCGCGCCTGTCTTCCATCATGTAAGCTAGCCCGAACAGTGTTTAACATGAACTTAGAAAGGAGGGCTATAGACCAGTCTTCAGGTATAAGATCTGCGACCTTGACACGAACAAGACAAAGCTGAAATAGTGATTAGCCAGTATAGATATAGTGGCTAGTATAGATATAGTGGTCGAGTGGCCAGTATAGAGATAGTGGTCGAGTGGCTAGTATAGATATAGTAGCCGAGTGGCTAGTATAGATATAGTGGCTAGTATAGATATAGTGGCCGAGTGGCTAGTATAGATATAGTGGTCGAGTGGCTAGTATAGATATAGTGGTCGAGTGGCCAGTATAGAGATAGTGGTCGAGTGGCTAGTATAGATATAGTGGCTAGTATAGATATAGTGGCTAGTATAGATATAGTGGCCGAGTGGCTAGTATAGATATAGTGGCCGAGTGGCTAGTATAGATATAGTGGCTAGTATAGATATAGTGGCCGAGTAGCCAGTATAGATATAGTGGTCGAGTGGCTAGTATAGATATAGTGGTCGAGTGGCTAGTATAGATATATTGGTCGAGTGGCTAGTATAGATATAGTGGTCGAGTGGCTAGTATAGATATAGTGGTCGAGTGGCTAGTATAGATATAGTGGCTAGTATAGATATAGTGGCCGAGTGGCTAGTATAGATACAGTGGTCGAGTGGCTAGTATAGATATAGTGGTCGAGTGGCTAGTATAGATATAGTGGTCGAGTGGCTAGTATAGATATAGTAGTCGAGTGGCTAGTATAGATATAGTAGCCGAGTGGCTAGTATAGATATAGTGGCCGAGTGGCTAGTATAGATATAGTGGCTAGTATAGATATAGTGGCCGAGTGGCTAGTATAGATATAGTGGCTAGTATAGATATAGTGGTCGAGTGGCTAGTATAGATATAGTGGCCGAGTGGCTAGTATAGATATAGTGGTCGAGTGGCTAGTATAGATATAGTGGCTAGTATAGATATAGTGGTCGAGTGGCTAGTATAGAGATAGTGGTCGAGTGGCTAGTATAGATATAGTAGTCGAGTGGCTAGTATAGATATAGTGGTCGAGTGGCTAGTATAGATATAGTGGCCGAGTGGCTAGTATAGATATAGTGGTCGAGTGGCTAGTATAGATATAGTAGTCGAGTGGCTAGTATAGATATAGTGGTCGAGTGGCTAGTATAGATATAGTGGCTAGTATAGATATAGTGGTCGAGTGGCTAGTATAGATATAGTAGTCGAGTGGCTAGTATAGATATAGTGGTCGAGTGGCTAGTATAGATATAGTGGCTAGTATAGATATAGTGGTCGAGTGGCTAGTATAGAGATAGTGGTCGAGTGGCTAGTATAGATATAGTGGCCGAGTGGCTAGTATAATTGTAGAGAAAGCAATGATAGTGAGCAGGAGGAGTCACCTTGGCAGCATTAAAGGAGGCGCTGGGACTATTGAGTAGGTCTATCACAGGTAATCTCATCCTCTCATCTTCTCTGCAACAAAATTTATCTATAATACATATATGTGACAGTATATACAATGAAACCTGCATAAATCTACCCCAGAGAAATCAATAAACTGGTTTAGTCAGGGTCCCAAACATCAACGGTTGAACATGGCTTCACACGTTTCAATATTGTCATCTTTACATCGAGAGAAAAATTCGCAGCCTTTTCATTTTTATAACCTATTGTGAAAAGCGGGAGACAAAGCATGGTGTTTGCAAGCAGGATTTTTCTATTGAATTGAATAACAAAAGTTTTCACAACTGGGATCGTAGGCTATGCAATTGATTACATTTTTGAAATGTACTCGCTACAACGCCTGAGCAAGTAACTTCACACATGAGTTTTTGATAGCTGAAATGTATTCAACCTAGGGATGTAACAAAGATCAAAGATTCTTGCCATTAATTGTTAAAGCGTTACATCTACATCTACTGATCGTAATTTTAAGAAATAAACAGAGCAAGCTTGATTATTTTTATCATTATCGTTTATTATTACGATTAGCATCTAAATAATGATTATTATTAGTTAACGATAGTTCAAGTTGTCAGTATTATGTAAAATATCTTCACAATGTAAGTCAGGTGAAAGAAATGCTTGAAAGTATCCATATTATTTATAATATTATTAGTTATGTTATCACTTATTATTATATCTGTATATGTAGTCTCCTAAGGTATATTAGCGCAATTCAATAATATCCGTATTTAGATGTATTTCTCTTGACCCTTCAGAGCTGAATTATGCAGGTTTTACTGTAATATATACATATACTACACAGCACATATACTATACACGCATATACTATACACACATATACTATACACACATATACTATACACATATACTATACACACATATACTATACACACATATACTATACACGCATATACTATACACACATATACTATATACACATATACTATACACATATACTATACACACATATACTACACAGCACATATACTATACACGCATATACTATACACACATATACTATACACACATATACTATACACATATACTATACACACATATACTATACACACATATACTATACACGCATATACTATACACACATATACTATATACACATATACTATACACATATACTATACACACATATACTACACAGCACATATACTATACACACATATACTATACACACATATACTATATACACATATACTATACACACATATACTATATACACATATACTATACACACATATACTATACACACATATACTATACACACATATACTATACACACATATACTATACACACATATACTATACACACATATACTATACACACATATACTATACACACATATACTATACACACATATACTATACACACATATACTATACACACATATACTATACACACATATACTATACACACATATACTATACACATATACTATATACACATATACTATACACACATATACTATACACACATATACTATACACACATATACTATACACACATATACTATACACACATATACAATACACATATACTATACACACATATACTATACACGCATATACTACACACACATATACTATACACACATATACTATACACATATACTATACACACATATACTATACACATATACTATACACACATATACTATATACACATATACTATACACACATATACTATACACATATACTATATACACATATACTATACACACATATACTATACACACATATACTATACACACATATACTATACACACATATACTATACACACATATACAATACACACATATACTATACACACATATACAATACACACATATACTATACACACATATACAATACACACATATACTATACACACATATACTATATACATATACTATACACATATACTATACACATATACTATACACATATACTATACACATATACTATACACACATATACTATACACACATATACTATACACACATATACTATACACACATATACTATACACACATACTATATACATATATACTATATACACATATACTATATACACATATACTATATACACATATACTATACACATATACTATATACATATATACTATATACACATATACTATATACACATATACTATATACACATATACTATACACACATATACTATACACACATATACTATACACACATATACTATACACATATATACTATATACACATATACTATATACACATATACTATATACACATATACTATACACACATATACTATACACACATATACTATATACACATATACTATACACACATATACTATACACACATATACTATATACATATACTATACACATATACTATACACATATACTATACACACATATACTATACACACATATACTATACACACATATACTATATACACATATACTATACACACATATACTATACACACATATACTATATACACATATACTATACACACATATACTATATACACATATACTATACACACATATACTATACACACATATACTATACACACATATACTATACACACATATATACTATACACACATATACTATATACACATATACTATACACACATATACTATACACACATATACTATATACATATACTATACACATATACTATACACATATACTATATACACATATACTATATACATATACTATATACACATATACTATACACACATATACTATACACACATATACTATACACACATATACTATACACATATACTATACACACATATACTATATACACATATACTATATACACATATACTATATACACATATACTATACACACAAAAGCTGTCATACATACTTTGTTCGGTCGAGGTAGAGATGAAGCAGCGTCTCAAACAGGTACTGTCTCTCAACTGCTGTAGACTTTTGTGCACTTTGTTTTATGCAATAACTTTCAGCAGCCTTAAAATCGCCAATTCTGTTCACCAGTATATCTAAGGCTATTTTGTCGTTTCCTGCCTGAAGTGAAGACAAACAGAGTACCAGTAACGCGAGACAGCCAGAGAGGGCAGCTTTAAACTCTCTACCCTCGTTTTAAGTATCACTCTATGTCTATGTATCACTCTATATCTATTCATCAACCTATGTATATGTATCACTCTATGTTTATGTATCACTCTATATCTATTCATCAACCTATGTATATGTATCACTCTATGTCTATGTATCACTCCACGTCTATGTATCACTCTACGTATATGTATCACTCTATGTATATGTATCACTCTATGTATGTATCACTCTATGTACATGTATCACTCTATGTACATGTATCACTCTATGTACATGTATCACTCCATGTACATGTATCACTCCACATACATGTATCACTCCACATCTATGTATCACTCTATGTATATGTATCACTCTATGTACATGTATCACTCTATGTATATGTATCACTCTATGTATATGTATCACTCTATGTACATGTATCACTCCATGTACATGTATCACTCCACATACATGTATCACTCCACATCTATGTATCACTCCACGTATATGTATCACTCTATGTATATGTATCACTCTATGTATATGTATTACTCTATGTATATGTATCACTCTATGTATATGTATCACTCCATGTCTATGTATCACTCTATGTCTATGTATCACTCTATGTCTATGTATGACTCCATGTATATGTATCACTCTATGTATATGTATGTATCACTCTATATCTATGTATGACTCTATGTATATGTATCACTCCACGTCTATGTATCACTCTATGTCTATGTGGGCAGTACTAGACTATCTATATGGCTCACCTTCCCATGTAAGATGGCTGCCTCAGGAAGCAACCAATCATCTCGCTCCACCCGACCGAGAATCAAAGTCACTGAGTATTTGGTGGAGCTGTTAAGGAACTGTTGAAGTTTATTCCTGCAAATATTTGTTTTACACTGAATGTACATCACATGTACACTGTAAGTATATTACATGTACACTGTAAGTATATTACATGTACACTGTAAGTATATTACATGTACACTATGTATATTACATGTACACTGTAAGTACATTACATGTACACTGTACATACATTACATGTACGCTGTACATATATTGCATGTACACTGTATGTATGTTACATGCACACAGTACGTACATTAGATGTAAACTGTATGTACATTACATGTACACTATACGTATGTTACATGTACACTGCGCATGCGTTACATGTAAAATGTACGTACGCTACATGTACATTACACACACACTAAATGTACAATAACCTACATACCAACAACTCAGGAAGCAAAGCTCACCTAATAACTTGCACATCTTCTGCTCTGCTACTTTGCTTGGCCTGCAGTAGGCTATCTAAGTAAACCATCGCCAGGTGACTGTGGAATGACTCTTTCTACAACAAGTCATTCAAACCAGCCAAACACAAGACGTCTGCACACTTCACTTTCACATGCTCACACATCTGCACAGCTATAGTCTGCACACTCTCACAAGCTTACCTGCTGTCTCGCAGTGATGACCAAATGCTCAAGGTAACACATTAGAGCTCGAGGAAATCTAACCAAAAATTCAATCACAGACTCTGGCCTCAATCTTTTGTCCGCTTCTTCAACATCAGAGGAAAATCTTTTTGTAAATATCTACAAGAAGCAGCGGCATGGCACCTCAGGAGTGTGCCCTGTATCAATGAGAACCAAGCAGAGTTGTCAACCCTTTGCGTGACAAGAAAACACAAATCTATTCACCAGAAGCTAGCCTCAGCGTTCACAGAGAAAGAAATGTCAGTGCGGTTCAATATGTAGGCTATGTGACAGAAATGGGAGAACAGGAAATGGAGGTAAAGGGCAGTCTATGAATGAACTTGTACCCTCACCTTTGCACCAATCAACGGATCTTTCTCTAGAACAGTTGGAGCATAGGTGAGAAGAAGATTCGCGTCAGTCATTGAGGAGAGAACGTCAGAGAAATATGGCAGCCCAAGAGAATCAAAACTGTCATCTTCGACTTCCTTGTTAAGCAGCCTGTAACAAGAAATGACACAAGGGCCTTCAACTGACCTCCAACTGACCTCTAACTGACCTCTAACTGACCTCCTACAGCATTTAACGCTATCAACTGACCTTGACCAGAGTACCAGCGCCTTATCAACATTAGCGTTGCGCTGGTAGTAGACGGCTAGCGAATGGAACCTGCCGAATTTTTGCAATGTATCAACAGTGTCATCAGGGTGACCCTGGTAGTTCTTCTGCAGCAACTGTATCAGATCTGATGGACGGTTTTCAGCGTAAACCTTCATCAGCGTTGTGTGCACGTCCTGAAAGTACCAAAATATCAGCTCATAAAGCTCTGGTGACCACACACACCTACCATTTGTCGATATGTGATAGGCTACGTGCTCTGTAGGAAAGCTCTGGTGGCCACACACACAAATGTTACACATCAGCGCAACATGCTTGTGCTGATGTAGACCGTCCAGTGAGGTAAAGAGGGTATTATAATAGCTACTATAAATACAATAATTAATTATATACATATTAAGATAATTAATTTAATATTGCATTTATTTATTATGTTATATAATTGTTAAAAGTAATTATAATATATACCACTAATACTACCTTCTTTGAATGAGGTAACTGGAAGCACCGCGGGTCCATGGGTAATAAAATAGAATTAGCTCATAATTCTATGGTAATAGATCATCAAGTCAAGGTCGCAATATGAAAAATACACTGCAGTCGTCATATTCTAACCAACCGAAAGTGTTTGTGTAACTATAATTGTCCAATCACCGAAGCGTCAGACGAAAATCGTTTCTGTAGACAAACCTGTTGGTTTACGCTTTCGAACGTGTTATTTTTTAACAAAATGAAATTTCGACAAATCACAGGTGTGTGTAGTCACAGCATATGAATTATAGTTGTTGCTACTGCTGCCGCTGCCACGCTTGCCACTACTACTATTGTCGCCACTGTTACTACTACTGCTACTACTACTGCTACTACAGCTCCTACTACTACTACTATTGCTGTTACTACTACTACTACTGCTGTTGCTGCTACTGCTGCTGCTATTACTACTACTACTGCTGCCCCTGTTGCTAATATTAATGCCCCCTGGCAGCTACTATTATTACTGACATTACTGTTTATGTTACTGATATGATGCGGCTTTGGAAAAGTAAAAGCAAAACCCTGACCTTCTTTTGCTGTGTTTTTGGCTGGCTGGACTCCAGATATTTCACCATCCACGTTTTACAATCCTCCATTTTGTGAACATTTCCTTTGGAGATCTGATTAACGTCAGCAAATGCGTGTAGAGGAGGCCTTGACCTTTTGAACTCTGATGAAGTAGATAAAACACCCGGAAATAAACTTATCACCTCCCTAGGGTCCACGCTGCCAGATGTAAAATATTTCTGTGCATTTTCAAAGTTGAATCGAGAGAACTCTATAAATCCAGCTTTTTGTAGAATTACAGAGAAGATCTACAAGGGAGTATAGTAGACAGTATATTAGACGGTATATTAGACGGTATATTAGACGGTATATTAGACGGTATATTAGACGGTATATTAGACGGTCTATTAGACGGTACATTAGACGGTACATTAGACGGTACATTAGACGGTACATTAGACGGTACATTAGACGGTACATTAGACGGTACATTAGACGGTACATTAGACGGTACATTAGACGGTACATTAGACGGTACATTAGACGGTACATTAGACGGTACATTAGGCGGTACATTAGGCGGTACATTAGGCGGTACATTAGGCGGTACATTAGGCGGTACATTAGACGGTACATTAGACGGTACATTAGACGGTACATCAGACGGTACATCAGACGGTACATCAGACGGCACATCAGACGGCACATCAGACGGCACATCAGACGGCACATCAGACGGCACATCAGACGGTACATCAGACGGTACATCAGACGGTACATCAGACGGTACATCAGACGGTACATCAGACGGTATATCAGACGGTATATCAGACGGTATATCAGACGGTATATCAGACGGTATATCAGACGGTATATCAGACGGTATATCAGACGGTATATCAGACGGTATATTAGACGGTATATTAGGCGGTATATTAGGCGGTATATTAGGCGGTACATTAGGCGGTACATTAGACGGTACATTAGACGGTACATTAGACGGTACATTAGACGGTACATTAGACGGTACATTAGACGGTACATTACACGGTACATTAGACGGTACATTAGACGGTACATTAGACGGTACATTAGACGGTACATTAGACGGTACATTAGACGGTACATTAGACGGTACATTAGACGGTACATTAGACGGTACATTAGACGGTACATTAGACGGTACATTAGACGGTACATTAGACGGTACATTAGACGGTACATTAGACGGTACATTAGACGGTGTATTAGACGGTGTATTAGACGGTGTATTAGACGGTGTATTAGACGGTGTATTAGACGGTGTATTAGACGGTGTATTAGACGGTGTATTAGACAGGTATATCAGACGGTATATCAGACGGTATATCAGACGGTATATTAGACGGTATATTAGACGGTATATTAGACCGTATATTAGACGGTATATTAGACGGTATATTAGACGGTATATTAGACGGTATATTAGACGGTATATTAGACGGTATATTAGACGGTATATTAGACGGTATATTAGACGGTATATTAGACGGTATATTAGACGGTATATTAGACGGTATATTAGACGGTATATTAGACGGTATATTAGACGGTATATTAGACGGTATATTAGACGGTATATTAGACGGTATATTAGACGGTATATTAGACGGTATATTAGACGGTATATTAGACGGTATATTAGACGGTATATTAGACGGTATATTAGACGGTATATTAGGCGGTATATTAGACGGTATATTAGACGGTATATTAGACGGTATATTAGACGGTATATTAGACGGTATATTAGACGGTATATTAGACGGTATATTAGACGGTATATTAGACGGTATATTAGACAGTATATTAGACGGTATATTAGACAGTATATTAGACAGTATATTAGACAGTATTTATTTATATATACTACTTATATAAGTCTGACTGCACTCACTTCATTGTATTGTGAAGATGATAGACCTGAAGTTCGCGAGGAAGCTTCCGCTAAACTCAAAGCTTCATCAACTTTCTGATCATCTAGCAGTCCATCTACCTGCACGTGTGTATTACAGTTATAATATATATGTGTGTGTGTACTACAGTTGTGTGTGTGTCCTACAGTTGTGTCTGTGTACTACAGTTGTGTGTGTGTACTACAGTTGTGTGTGTGTACTACAGTTGTGTGTGTGTACTACAGTTGTGTGTGTGTACTACAGTTGTGTGTGTGTGCAAGCGCATGTGGTGTGTGTTCTGTTATATATATGTGTATAGTTATACTTAAATGTGTATATGTGTTCGTATGTATGCAAATATGTACCTGTTTCTGCCAAGGCACTGGTACCAGAGCATATATATCTTGGGTAGACGTTACCAGCACGCGATCAGACAACTCTTGAAGTGTGACTCCACGTTGAAACTTTATGGCTTGTTTCTGTTGTTGGTCTGTCATACTGTGACACATAAAGCATATCTACGCGTATAACAGACATAGACATATAATATACATACATAGACATACAACATAGATATAACACCATAGACACATGCCATAGACACATGCCATAGACACATGCCATAGACACATGCATAGCACAGAAAACAAATACAGTACTTACTTATACACTACCACAAATTCATCATTCAAAGAAATCAAGTAGGGAGGGGAGAAGGCTAGGGAGAAGCTTTCATTCTTCAGCTGTATGGGTGGCCTGGACACACCTGAGAGAGCTACAAACATCCCCAGGTCACTTGGCCCACCCAAGAAGAACTCATCCTTAATAAAACAGTAACAGTTTGAAACCTTCTAATATTATCATTAGAGCTTTAGACAAATCCAATTGCTGTCACTGACACATCAGTCACTGACACATCAGTTTATACTAGGCTATACTGTGTACGTACCGATTGCACTCGTTTTATAAATGGATTGTCACTATCTCGGTTGTACGGAAACAGATCAGACAGTTTGCATGTTTGAGTGTTAACAAACACGTACTTGGTTTGTAAGGCCACACACACAGTCCTAGAATCCATACACTGCAAACATCAACATATCTGTGGGCGAAGTCCCTATTCTAGCAGTCAGGTGGTTACAGCAAGTACTGACAGCAAGTACTGACTTCGAGCTAGCGGAAATGGGTAGTAACTATTGACAGTAAGAAGAAAGGAGTAGTATCCAACAGCACAAGAGGGTGTCTATGCCTGGCAGTTACAGTAGCGAGTACTTACAGTAATAAGGGGCAGCTCAGGTAGGCTGATGTCTCTAATATGAATCCATTTGTCTGCTGTTAGATTGTACAATTGTATTTGCCTTCTCTTGCTAGCTACGCATACCTGTAGACAGACACACAACTCAACATCTGCACACACAACTCAACGACTGAACACACAACCCAACGACTGTACAAACAACTCAACGACTGCATACACAACTCAACGACTGCATACACAACTCAACGACTGCATACACAACCCAACGACTGCACACACAACTCAACGACTGCATACACAACCCAACAACTGCACACACAACCCAACGACTGCACAAACAACTCAACGACTGCATACACAACTCAACGACTGCATACACAACTCAACGACTGCATACACAACCCAACGACTGCACACACAACTCAACGACTGCATACACAACCCAACAACTGCACACACAACTCAACGACTGCGCACACAACTCAACGACTGCATACACAACTCAACGACTGCGCACACAACTCAATGTCTGCACACACAACCCAACGTCTGCACACAACATGTCAATGACAGGAATTGCAGATATTTCACCTGTCGACTGAAGGGACTGGCCCCATCAGTCTCCTCGTCTATACAGAATGAGTGAGCGTTTCTTAACCTATCATGGCTGTTTGACAGGTCACATCGGGCTGTGTCCAACACACACACAATGTTATCTACCAGTAGCACAGCCTTGTCTATGCAGTGGATGTAGGTCAGCTGCTGGATTGCCTTCTTCTGCAAAATATTATCTTATATACTAAAATTGTGTTATTTACACTACCATAGTGTTGTATATATATACTAACATAGTGTTATATATATATATACTAACATAGTGTTGTATATATATATACTAACATAGTGTTGTATATATATATACTAACATAGTGTTGTATATATATATACTAACATAGTGTTGTATATATATATACTAACATAGTGTTGTATATATATATACTAACATAGTGTTGTATATATATATATACTAACATAGTGTTATATATATATATACTAACATAGTGTTATATATATATACTAACATAGTGTTGTATATATATACTAACATAGTGTTGTTTATATATATACTAACATAGAGTTGTATATATATACTAACATAGTGTTGTATATATATACTAACATAGTGTTGTATATATATATACTAACATAGAGTTGTATATATATATACTAACATAGCGTTGTATATATATACTAACATAGCGTTATATATATATATACTAACATAGTGTTGTATATATATACTAACATAGTGTTGTATATATACACTAACATAGTGTTGTATATATATATACTAACATAGAGTTGTATATATATATACTAACATAGCGTTGTATATATATACTAACATAGTGTTGTATATATATACTAACATAGTGTTGTATATATATATACTAACATAGAGTTGTATATATATACTAACATAGTGTTGTATATATATACTAACATAGTGTTGTATATATATATACTAACATAGAGTTGTATATATATATACTAACATAGCGTTGTATATATATATACTAACATAGCGTTGTATATATATATACTAACATAGCGTTGTATATATATACTAACATAGTGTTGTATATATATACTAACATAGAGTTGTATATATATATACTAACATAGCGTTGTATATATATATACTAACATAGCGTTGTATATATACACTAACATAGTGTTGTATATATATATACTAACATAGTGTTGTATATATATACTAACATAGTGTTGTATATATATATACTAACATAGTGTTGTATATATATACTAACATAGTGTTGTATATATATACTAACATAGAGTTGTATATATATACTAACATAGCGTTGTATATATATATACTAACATAGCGTTGTATATATACACTAACATAGTGTTGTATATATATATACTAACATAGTGTTGTATATATATACTAACATAGCGTTGTATATATATATACTAACATAGCGTTGTATATATATACTAACATAGAGTTGTATATATATATACTAACATAGCGTTGTATATATATATACTAACATAGCGTTGTATATATACACTAACATAGTGTTGTATATATATATACTAACATAGTGTTGTATATATATACTAACATAGTGTTGTATATATATATACTAACATAGCGTTGTATATATATACTAACATAGAGTTGTATATATATACTAACATAGCGTTGTATATATATATACTAACATAGCGTTGTATATATACACTAACATAGTGTTGTATATATATATACTAACATAGCGTTGTATATATATACTAACATAGCGTTGTATATATATACTAACATAGCGTTGTATATATATATACTAACATAGCGTTGTATATATATACTAACATAGCGTTGTATATATATACTAACATAGAGTTGTATATATATATACTAACATAGCGTTATATATATATACTAACATAGTGTTGTATATATATACTAACATAGTGTTGTATATATATACTAACATAGTGTTGTATATATATACTAACATAGTGTTGTATATATATACTAACATAGTGTTGTATATATATACTAACATAGCGTTGTATATATACACTAACATAGTGTTGTATATATATACTAACATAGTGTTGTATATATATATACTAACATAGCGCTGTATATATATACTAACATAGCGTTGTATATATATACTAACATAGCGTTGTATATATATACTAACATAGCGTTGTATATATATACTAACATAGTGTTGTATATATATACTAACATAGTGTTGTATATATATACTAACATAGTGTTGTATATATATACTAACATAGTGTTGTATATATATACTAACATAGTGTTGTATATATACACTAACATAGTGTTGTATATATATACTAACATAGTGTTGTATATATATATACTAACATAGAGTTGTATATATATATACTAACATAGTGTTGTATATATACACTAACATAGTGTTGTATATATACACTAACATAGTGTTGTATATATATACTAACATAGTGTTGTATATATATATACTAACATAGAGTTGTATATATATATACTAACATAGTGTTGTATATATATACTAACATAGTGTTGTATATATATATACTAACATAGTGTTGTATATATATACTAACATAGTGTTGTATATATATACTAACATAGTGTTGTATATATATATACTAACATAGTGTTGTATATATATACTAACATAGTGTTGTATATATATACTAACATAGTGTTGTATATATATATACTAACATAGTGTTGTATATATATATACTAACATAGTGTTGTATATATATATACTAACATAGTGTTGTATATATATATACTAACATAGTGTTGTATATATATATACTAACATAGTGTTGTATATATATATATACTAACATAGTGTTATATATATATATACTAACATAGTGTTATATATATATACTAACATAGTGTTGTATATATATACTAACATAGTGTTGTATATATATATACTAACATAGAGTTGTATATATATACTAACATAGTGTTGTATATATATACTAACATAGTGTTGTATATATATATACTAACATAGAGTTGTATATATATATACTAACATAGCGTTGTATATATATACTAACATAGCGTTATATATATATACTAACATAGTGTTGTATATATATACTAACATAGTGTTGTATATATACACTAACATAGTGTTGTATATATATATACTAACATAGAGTTGTATATATATATACTAACATAGCGTTGTATATATATACTAACATAGTGTTGTATATATATACTAACATAGTGTTGTATATATATATACTAACATAGAGTTGTATATATATACTAACATAGAGTTGTATATATATACTAACATAGTGTTGTATATATATACTAACATAGTGTTGTATATATATATACTAACATAGAGTTGTATATATATATACTAACATAGCGTTGTATATATATATACTAACATAGCGTTGTATATATATATACTAACATAGCGTTGTATATATATACTAACATAGTGTTGTATATATATACTAACATAGAGTTGTATATATATATACTAACATAGCGTTGTATATATATATACTAACATAGTGTTGTATATATATATACTAACATAGTGTTGTATATATATACTAACATAGTGTTGTATATATATACTAACATAGTGTTGTATATATATATACTAACATAGTGTTGTATATATATACTAACATAGTGTTGTATATATATACTAACATAGAGTTGTATATATATACTAACATAGCGTTGTATATATATATACTAACATAGCGTTGTATATATACACTAACATAGTGTTGTATATATATATACTAACATAGTGTTGTATATATATACTAACATAGCGTTGTATATATATATACTAACATAGCGTTGTATATATACTAACATAGAGTTGTATATATATATACTAACATAGCGTTGTATATATATATACTAACATAGCGTTGTATATATACACTAACATAGTGTTGTATATATATACTAACATAGTGTTGTATATATATACTAACATAGCGTTGTATATATATATACTAACATAGCGTTGTATATATATACTAACATAGAGTTGTATATATATACTAACATAGCGTTGTATATATATATACTAACATAGCGTTGTATATATACACTAACATAGCGTTGTATATATATATACTAACATAGCGTTGTATATATATACTAACATAGCGTTGTATATATATATACTAACATAGCGTTGTATATATATACTAACATAGCGTTGTATATATATACTAACATAGAGTTGTATATATATATACTAACATAGCGTTATATATATATACTAACATAGTGTTGTATATATATACTAACATAGTGTTGTATATATATACTAACATAGCGTTGTATATATATACTAACATAGTGTTGTATATATATATACTAACATAGTGTTGTATATATATACTAACATAGTGTTGTAGATATATACTAACATAGTGTTGTATATATATACTAACATAGTGTTATATATATATACTAACATAGTGTTGTATATATACACTAACATAGTGTTGTATATATATACTAACATAGTGTTGTATATATATATACTAACATAGTGTTGTATATATATATACTAACATAGCGTTGTATATATATACTAACATAGTGTTGTATATATATATACTAACATAGTGTTGTATATATATACTAACATAGTGTTGTATATATATACTAACATAGTGTTGTATATATATACTAACATAGTGTTATATATATATACTAACATAGTGTTGTATATATACACTAACATAGTGTTGTATATATATACTAACATAGTGTTGTATATATATATACTAACATAGTGTTGTATATATATACTAACATAGTGTTGTATATATACACTAACATAGTGTTGTATATATATATACTAACATAGCGTTGTATATATATACTAACATAGTGTTATATATATATACTAACATAGCGTTGTATATATATACTAACATAGTGTTGTATATATATACTAACATAGTGTTGTATATATATACTAACATAGTGTTGTATATATATATACTAACATAGTGTTGTATATATATACTAACATAGTGTTGTATATATATATACTAACATAGCGTTGTATATATATACTAACATAGTGATGTATATATATATACTAACATAGTGTTGTATATATATACTAACATAGTGTTGTATATATATATACTAACATAGCGTTGTATATATATATACTAACATAGTGTTGTATATATATATACTAACACAGTGTTGTATATATATACTAACATAGTGTTGTATATATATATACTAACATAGCGTTGTATATATATATACTAACATAGTGTTGTATATATATATACTAACATAGTGTTGTATATATATACTAACATAGTGTTGTATATATATACTAACATAGTGTTGTGTATATACTTCTCACCCTCCCCATCACTTTACCCCCACCCTGTTTCACCCCTGCCCCATTCTACCCTCTCCATCTCTCCCTTGCTCACTGCCTGCACACACTCAAAATGATACAGTTGTGTTGTGCGCTGTTAGTTTGCATTCGATACTGAGACAACTAACTTGCAATAACAATGTTATGAAAAAATTTTCTATCTATGTGTACTGGAAGAAAGCAATGCGAGTCATATATCGGCATGGAGTCGGTTGGTTTATATTTCAATTACTACATATAAACAAAATGTAACTGTGATTTGTCTCCACCTACATTATTGCAAAAGGATATTAAGATTGAATCTAGAAATATCTCCAGTTTGAAAAAAGATGGCATATCGAAACCCCGGCATACATTAGCAGAATTCAATGGAATGTTCATAGAGTATTTTATATTTTTCTCAGTGTAGCAGTTTAAGCATTAATCCATCAGGACAGACATAAAGACAGACATACTTCACAATTATATATTTAGGTATACATATGATAATGTATACTTACAGCTATTAATTTCTTCCCTTGCAAGTGTGTGCGGAATATCACCCTCTCTCCGGTTTTCTTCTCATCAATAATATAATGTACTACATGTCTACAATAATATACTACATGTCTACAATAATATACTACATGTCTACAATAATATACTACATGTCTACAATAATATACTATATGTCTACAATAATAAACTACATGTCTACAATAATATATCACATGTATACAATAATAAACTACATGTCTACAATAATATACTACATGTATACAATAATATACTACATGTCTACAATAATATATCACATGTCTACAATAATAAACTACTTGTCTACAATAATAAACTACATGTCTACAATAATATACTACATGTCTACAATAATATACTATATGTCTACAATAATATACTATATGTCTACAATAATATACTATATGTCTACAATAATATACTATATGTCTACAATAATAAACTACATGTCTACAATAATATATCACATGTATACAATAATATATCACATGTATACAATAATAAACTACATGTCTACAATAATATACTACATGTCTACAATAATATACTATATGTCTACAATAATAATCTACATGTCTACAATAATAATCTACATGTCTACAATAATATATCACATGTATACAATAATAAACTACATGTCTACAATAATATACTACATGTCTACAATAATATACTATATGTCTACAATAATAAACTACATGTCTACAATAATATACTACATGTCTACAATAATATACTATATGTATACAATAATATACTATATGTCTACAGTAATATACTACATGTCTACAATAATATACTATATGTATACAATAATATACTATATGTATACAGTAACATACTACATGTCTACAATAATATACTACATGTCTACAATAACATACTATATGTATACAACAAGCTATAGCTGTGAGTGTATTACTAAAATTAAAATTTATGTATGTGTTTGTCACTTCCGCAGTTGATTTAAAAATCGTCATAAAAACCAAATTCACAGTATAGCAATGCCATTTCTTTCATTTCACTCAAACAGATCTTACCCATTTGTACTTCCAATGAAGATGTTGTTGGTGCAGCAATCCAAACAGCTGATCTACACAGAATATCACAGATTATATACCATATATTATATACTATATCACATACATTATATACTATATGACATATATTATATACTATATCACATATATTGTATGTTATATCACATATATTATATGCTACATCACATATATTATATCACATATATTATATACTATATCACATATATTATATCACATATATTATATACTATATCACATATATTGTATGTTATATCACATATATTATATGCTACATCACATATATTATATCACATATATTATATACTATATCACATATATTATATACTATATCACATACATTATATACTATATCACATATATTATATACTATATCACATATATTGTATGTTATATCACATATATTATATGCTTCATCACATATATTATATCACATATATTATATACTATATCACATATATTATATCACATATATTATATACTATATCACATATATTATATACTATATCACATATATTATATACTATATCACATATAATACATCACATATATTACATCACATATATCATACACTACTATATCACATTGATTTTAAACTACTCATAGACATATAGTTTACATACACAAACAGTTTACTTTCACTCAAGATTCAAGCAATTACTTACTTCAAGTGCAGAACTAGAAGTTTGCTGATTCCCTTTTAAGTCAGAGAGCAAAGTCTGTCTCTCCAGCACTGACACCAGCTCAAATGCTTTACTGCCCATTGCTGTGCTGGAAAGCTCCCAACTGTTGGCAGTCAAACCTGCACACAGTTCAGTAAATATACCAAGTGCATATGTTTCTTTGGATATGTGATGCAGGTTTGATGCATAAGTATTTGGGTAACATTGCACGAGATCAAAGCCAGAATAAACTGATATAATAGATGGAAATCATTTTTTTTTAAAATCATTAGTAGTAAGCATGAATAAATGATGAATTTTAGCAATTTTCGTTTTCAACTGGTTTCAGAAATGTTTGCTAATACAAGACATATAGCATAACTTTGGTATGCTGTTTTGTGGGAAGTGAATACGCAGGTACTGATATACCAATTATCTTTTTTGCCAAAAAAAGATGTTTTCGCAGAGCATATGTGTAAAGATCGATTTGTGCAACTTGGACCAAAAACCTTTTTTCTAACAGGAGAGTTAAAAGTAAATTTTAAAGAGCAATTACAAATGCTAGCATGTCATGTGTAGTAAAACATAAGTGTCTTGTTTGCATCTATCAACAAAAATTGATTTGCAACTTTGTGCCGATAATGCTAATAGGACAGTTCACTCTACCAATGTTTGTGATGCTATTCAAATATTGCTTTTCAGTGGCACAAAGTAGCTAAATAATAGTAGTTGGAAAACAAAATATCAGCACAAAGCATTTTTTGTGGCAATGAATCTTCAGCTTTCGATTCCAGGCAATCAAAGTCAGGAATAATAATAAAACAATTTTCCTATCAAGATCAAATAAGTAAAACCAATTGCGCAGTGATTTGAAGCTTGAATCTAGAATTTTAATACATGTGCATCGAAGACTTAATACATGTGCATCGAAGGCTTAATACAAGTGCATCGAAGACTTAATACATGTGCATCGAAGACTTAAAAGTAGACTTCATTAAATGAAAAAAGTTAAAACAAAGTCACTCTGTCAAGTAACAATGCACTGACTCTTTTTTTCTAAGTTGGTAGGATGACATTGCAGTAAAATGGATTAGACAAATAAACAGGGAGCTAAAAGGGCTTTTACTGTTGTAAAAGGTGCTACTATACAGGTACTACTATCTTCCTGTCTTTAGTAATTTGCTTTCAATCATTATAATAATAACGATTAATAATAATGTACATATAAAACATTATTTACTTACAATATCGGTAAAAATAGTTATTCTTTACTTCCGTATTTTACCCCAGTTGAGGTAGAACTTCCTAGCGATTTGTAAAAGTCTATAGGGAAGCCTCTAGTTTAAGGAGACTGATTATAGGTCAGGTTTTACTTATGTTACAGCATGCCATTGTTTAGGAATAATTATTCATTTTGTTACTTCTGATGTCGTGAACTGTTCATGGCAAGAAGCTGACGTCGTAAATATTCCTTTCGTAGTCGCTAATGAGTTCGGCTCTCACCTGATTTCTGCTCGTGATCATTGTGGTGCATTCCCGATCTCTCATGAGATGATCACATACCTCATAAAGAGCGCGGTGTTGTTCTTTGCTCTGGAAAATTCTTGTCGGTAGGCACAAGCGGTGATTTCTCCTCCTGCCTTCTAATGAACTCATCTGTAGCTGGTTTTTTACTTCTGTTACACTCTCAGTACGACCTTTCATGTTTATTATAAAGCAAATGTATTTTTTTTGTAGTTGTTATATTTTTTTGTACTGTATTTCTTGTGGCTGTGCCCCAGACCACACCTGCATACTCAAAGATGGGACTGCATCGACTAGTTTATGCCAGTAGCTTTGCCTCTTTTGAGGCACAGAACATAAAGTGTTTCATCTCTCCATGTATCTTAGTGCACTTATCATTTATGTGTTGGTCAAACTTGAGGTCTGGTTGTATGGTTACTCCATGATACTTCATGCTATCTGTCCAGGCAAGACATGCAACACCGAGTTTATATGTAAATTCAGGAGTTTCCAGACTAATGCTTTGCTAGGCATCTCTTTGTTAAATGACATTTTTCATTCGCTTGACCATTCATATACTGAATCAATGTTGCTTTGAACCATTCTAGCATCTTCTGGGCCATCCACAATTTGGTATAGTAAGGTATCATTGGCATAAAGGCTTGCATCACAAGATAAACATTGATGCAGGTCATTAATATAACAGAGAAACAGGATTACACCCAATACTGTCCCTTGTGGGACACCAGAGGTGACTGATTTGCTCTAGGATTTTCTCTTTCAAGTATAACGGATTGTTGCCTGTTAGATAGGAAATCATGTATCAGTTTATGAGATATTTATCTACTCCAGGTAGTATACTCTGCAGTTTTTGGAGCAGTAGCCGGTGTGGGACCTTGTCAACAGGTTTCTTAAAATTACAACTAAAGCTAATAAGGTTAGCTACTTATTTAATAAAATATCTATCTGTTGAACTGGCCCTCGCAACTTACCAAATCCACTATTAGACCAATACTAGAGTATTGCTCCTCATTTTTTCTTTTAATATCCCAAACTATTAGAAGTAGTGTAGAACAAATCCATTCAAAGTATTTTAGGAGCACCAAAACATCTCACTATCACTGTTGCGCGTCTCATACTCAATCTGCACACATTAAAAAGCAGATAAAACCACTTTAACAAAAAGCTTGAGACCAATAAAGCCTCACCTTTACTTCTCAGCATCACTAACAACTTACCGCAACATGATAAATGTCTTAGATCTAACATTTCTTTCACAAAACCAAGTTTTCGAACAAATTATGGACGTGTCGTGTCGCTCACCTAGTATTTCTTGCTCTGAGTGGCAAACTCAGTAATTTGAGCATTGATAACTAGACTGATATTGCTCTGCTTACTCCAAACTACTGTTTTACTCAACTATATATTTCATTTTATCTTACAGTATTCTGTTGTTTTCTTTCTCGCTTTTGTTGACACCTAAGCAATCACATTTAGTTATATATAATCAATATCTGGAATACTTCCAAGTGCTTGCTGCACTATTACATTTACTATTAATATTTTGCTACTAATACTATCGATTTGCGTGATGTAGAAAATTCTTTCTTGTTGCAATACACGTGTTTTTCCTGTGAACCAACCATTACTTTTATAATATTAAGCCTGGTTCACATACATGTCGTAAGTGCTCGCAGACCAGCGTATGAGCACTTGGAATGTATGTAAACCCAGAATTTACACAGCTCGTACAACGGCGCATGCTGTCGAAGAAGCTTGCAGAAAAGTTCAGCTGGCTAAATTTTCCTGCGCCATCGTACGACAGTGCATACAATTTTTCTGCCTTTTTCCTCAAAAAACCACTGTTAGGTCAAGGCTTATCATGTAAACATGACTGCCATCGAAAATTTATAATAAATGATAAAATTATTATTGTTATAATCATAATTACTAAGATTAATTATTATTATTTATTAGTAATTATGATAGTTGATTTAAATATATACATATAAATATTTTCTGTAAATGTTTATATAATACCATAATAATCAATTATTATAAATTGTGATTCAAAAATGATACATGAAAAAGGTAGTAAAAAAAATACTATGCACCATCGAACAAAAATTATAAAGTAAATTGAAAATTGTAAAATAGCATTTAATAATAATATGAGTAACAATATAATAAAAATAAAAGTAATAAATGATCAATGTCATTGAACAACCAGAATTCATTTCGTAAATATAATCGTTGAACAGTGAAGGCGGGCTTCAGGATTTTATTACCTCACAGTCAAAAAAGTGATTATATTTCTTGCGATCATAATTTTGCCAAGTTTATGTGAACATGTATCGCACGCAGTCGTATGCTGATCTGCGAGCAATTGCGAGCACTTACGATATGCATGTGAACCAGGCTTTATAGACTACTATTACATTATCCTTTTCTTGTTCATATTTTTTCTCCATTATCCATTTTAGTTTTATTTTATTAGAGGTCAACAAGTTATTTTCTCTCTCAGATCTTATGCTTCTATGTAAACCTTAATAAAAATAAAATCCGTGACTATAGCTTGAGTGGTATGTCCGCTGTCAGGAGCTTTTACTAAATCATTATAGGTAGCGCATAGCTGAGTTTAGCCAGAGAATCCTCTCCTGGATCCATGGTACTTATGGTGAAGTACACCATTGAGTGTCTTATTCAGGTAGTGCAGCACTGAATGTTCCATGATTTTGCATGGGATACTTGTCAGTGATATGGGTCTGAAGTTATTTGGATACTCTGTATCTCCGCCATCATGTTTGGGTGCCACATATGCAGTCTTCCATTTCTTCGGCAGTATAATGGCCCGTAAGAAGGCTTTGCATATGAGTACTAGAGATCTAACAGTGCCTGCTAGGTCAATGAGCACATCCGGCTTTCTTAATCCGTTAGGTCTAGGTGACTTTCTATTTGGTAATTAACAGATGAATCGTGCCACCCGTCAATAATTATATCCAAGATTTCATTGATGTCAACTTCAACTCTATGTAAGTCTTTTGCCAAGTAGTCTCCTTGGAACTGTTCCTGAACGTTCTTCAACTTCTCTGATAGTTTAGCAGTATGATAATTATGCAGAATCCTTTATTATTAATTAACTAGATAATAATAATAAATAATAATAAACGCGTTAGCGTCAGAAAGGATAGGCTGGCTCTCGGATTGCCCTTATTGGAAGAGAGACGGAGAGATGCCCGTCACAAATTGTTTAGTAACGTTGTCAGTGACAAACATTATTCTTTTTTTAGGGCTAAATTTGAAAATCACCAAAACTCTTCCCAATCCACTCATCTTACTAGATCAGTGGTTAGGTCAGTGCCTCCGGTACAAGTTTGCAATACAAGTTCTATGCACCAGGGCTTTTTCTGTCGCACTTCGAGATAGTTGAGAGCTCAGCCCAACAGATAGTGGTGCTGAATCATGAATGTCGAGCTTTTTTTTAGTACTCTTACAATTTTAGTTTTGATAACTAACACAACATCTCCCCCTTCCCCACACTTAAGGGTCTAGGAGATCTATACAAACATAACAACATAACAAGCAAAAATGGCAGTCATGTAAATGTAAGAAGGAGAATAAATAATAAAAAATTAAAATTATTAGTAAATAATAATATACAAACAATAATAACTGTAACTACTTTTCAAGACCAACATTATGATCATCGTCGTCATGTAAATGAAAAATTATTTAAATAATAATAAATAATAATAATTATTATTATAAATAAATGATAATAATAATAATTAATTATTATTAATATCCATCATCGATCATCAGTTGGCTTTCATATCGTGTGTGCAAATGTGTTTGGCAAGATGATAGTTAGTTGTAAAAGTATATAATCACCTTCATTTACTGCAACAATACCGTTTGTATTTTAGTCAGCGCATCTTTTTTATCAAATAACAAAAATGGTTATAATAATAATAAATAATAATCATAAATTATAATGTTGCTAATAAATCAGTAATACAGATGACCTTGGGGTGTAATAGCAGTAGATTTTAGTCCCGCTCCAAAATAAGTTTTATAATGTGGAGCACAGTTTGCTATAGAAAAAAGTCATTTGATTGGAGCGATAGTTGGTTTTACAAAAAGGAATCTAACAGAGACGCTACATTAGGGTTCAAAAGGTTACGAAAATATCGACCTTCAGTGATATTTACAAAAATATAATCATGTTTTTGTACTTTTTTATTGAAATATTTGCAAAAAATAAATTATATACCATTAGGAAAAACTATAATTACATTGTTAATGACCCATTACCATTTTTTTCTAGCCCAAGCTGTGCTAATTATGTGATCACAATGTAACAAAATTATCAAATGTTTTGGACCACCGAAAAGTCAGCTTGGTCAAGCAGGTGCGCGTGCCGTGACGTAATCACAATAAGAGCAGAAGGCAACATGGGGGATTGTGGAAACCTCCGTTGCGTTCAAGAGAAAAGACATTTCAGGAAAGAACTTGCTTCATGGTACAAGAAAATACCATTCACTATAGGTAAGCACTGTAATTAAGCATATTTTTTTAGTTTAAAGGTTGTGTGAGATTTTAAACATAATTATACCGGTATTCCAGTGAAAAGTCACATTACATACCTTGTATATATTGTTGTAAGTAACCTATCTACAGCATGTTATGTTGTTAACATCGGGATTTGTGGGTTTAATAGTTGCTAGTGAAGAAAACTCAGCTTTGTACAAGCTTTTGTTAGTTGAGCAGTAGATGACAAAAGTCGTAGGCATATATATAAGGGTAAAATGGTTCCTTCAGTTAATAAAATTCTATGTTTCCTGTCATCAAATGCACAAAAATTTTCATTAAAGTTTAGAGTTTCAGACAGGAAATGTTGGGTTCTTACAGAAAATGATTGTTCATAAGGATTGGACAGTATTATGATTGATTTTGAAATGATTCATTTGAAATGTTGTGTGCAAGAAATTGTTGAATTTATGGGTGGTTTGAGGCTTTAAAAAAACAGCTGAAATCTCACAGCTGTTGTTTGCTGTATTTCAATTATGACTGTTATGTATTTCACACAAACTAAACTTTCAAACGACTGTAAAGAGTGTTCTAGAGAGGGGAAAAAAATGGAGGTTTTAAAGTTAATTAGCCAAGACCACATCCCTCATGCTAAAAAATATAATTTTTTTACCAAAATACTGCATTGACAGGTTTCAAGGAATCCTTATCTATTTTTCAGCCATTGCTAGTAAATTTACTAACAAACAAACGCGATGGTAATTTAAAAGGCCGTACTGTCATATGTATATTTTTTATCAATAATAAGCAAGTCTTTGTTTGTGCGATTGTGGTTAGGGTGGTTTTAAAGATTAATTTGAGAGACATTAAAGCCAGGCTGGTCGCTTGCTACAGTGAGAGCCTCTAGGTAGTCTAACCTTGGACTTGTGAAGCTTTTAGATCAATCGATGGACTAGCCAGCTAGTTGTACGACTACAGCTAGGTATACTAATATATACACACTCTATGCCCATTAGTCAATTAGAATTTGGGAATTATTGATTTTTGGGCTTGAAGCTGTGTTAGTATATCAATGCCAAAACATCAAGTACTTGCATAAATGCATTGCTGACAGCGCGTAGAGGCAGCATCAACATTTAATTAGCTCTAGCCAGTTATTTGTGAATACAAATCAAAACTAAAACCAGTTTTAGTTGCGCCGCTTTAATTAACTTTCGTTGAATCTTTGTCATTGATCATCTTTCCTTGTATCAAATCTTGTTCTACGATCAATTCTGGCACCACCAACGGCGTTAAAAATCTCCACAAGTTATTATACAAAGATAATTAGTTTAATAAAAGAAGCATCAGGAAGTGATGCCTAGTGTGTGAATGTTAGACATATTCTTGAATGTCAGTTTAGAAACGAATGAAGAGCCAAACATCATGGAGCTGAGGCTAATAACAATAGCTCACAGCGTTATTAGTGTACCATATAATCTCGTATTGATTTTTACACAAAATATCATCCAATTTTTCATTACACCTTGCTTAGCTATAGTTTGTGTGTCACCGGAGACTTTCTCACTTTTGTCATTAATCAATCCACTGCAGCAAAGTTTGTTTACTAGGCCTTTGCTTCTCTCTACCTATCTGCTAGTCATACATCTCCTACATGGCAGTTTAGTGAAATTGTAGGGATTCCTAATAGAGATCCTTGTCTCGACTCACGAGATCATCTCTTCAAGTGCAACCCCTTCAAATTTTAGTATTATCATTGGCAATCTTCAAATCTCATTTAAGAAATTGGCCAGCGCTGGTTTATTAAAATGGTGGTTTCGTTGCTTAGCAGGTGCATAGGCTCAGTGGACACAGCCAATTTTGCCCCAGATTAGACAAACCATCTTAATATTTCAACATAGCAGAGCTAGAGCTGCACTCATTGATATTATAAATATTTCTGTATTGTTCAGACAAATTCATTGAACTCAAGCTTGTGGTTAGCGCTGAGATTATGGCAGGACATAATTATGTACAGCAATGAGCAGGGTAGACTGTTGACACCGCCTCTCTCATATTCACACCACCTTTTTATGTCCGCTCAACAATATCTTATAACTTGGCGCGGTTACAGCCAGAAAAAACCAAAACCTTGTTTTAAATGATTTCTTTTTTGCAGGATTGGAACTTATTGCGGAAAACATTGCTGGAAATGCTAGTGGCCATATTAAGACACTTCTGCTGCCTTTCAATGGTAAGCTGCTTTCTCTGTCTGTGTGTCTGTTGAGAGTCTCTGCCTGAGTGTCCGCTGAGAGTTGGGTATTGTATACAAAAAGAGCTGGTCGCAGAGGCCAAACATTTGACGGTTTAGTTTTAGACTGATGAAGCCTGAAGTAGTTGTTGTGGCAATGACCTCCAGTCTTAATAAGATGTCTTCAAAACTGCTTACACTAGTTTCATATTGCTGAGTGAAGGATGTAATTAGACGTGTAATTAAGGTCTCACATAGCACTCGATTCTATCAAAAGATGCAAACATTTATGTTGTATCTCAAGCAGAGTGTGTAAGTAATGGGGCGACAGTGCAACACTCAAACATTCGTCTTCGCTCATTAAGGCTTTATTATTAATGAGATGAAATCCTAAATTTCTAATTTCAATGAGAAATCACTGATGCTTTGTGTTGACATGTTGGCCATTGATAGCGTAGAATAATAACATACAAGATGGTGAATGAGAGGAGAGATTAAAAGAAGCAGGTGTTCAAAGTTGGTTATGTATCAGTTAAAAATGTCTCCTTTGTTCTACAATGAGACTCAATTACTACTGCCCTTTGTCCAAAACTACTGACTAGTTTTAACATACTTCATTATCATTTGTGGCGTCTGCACCAAATAAATGAAAAAACATTCTAGTTTAATAAACTTTCCATCATTTTTGTTCTCTCGGAATAATGTGCAGATGCTAGAATATATCCGTCTTGAACTGCGCACTAAAAATAAATCCAAAATAATTACTGTGGGAATAAAATGTTGTTTTCAGATATGGAAATAGAAGAAGCTAATGACTTCCAGCCTGAGCTAGATTCATCTTGCATATTCTGTCAGGGAAAAGCCAGATTAGAGTCACCTGAACAAGAAAACATTCCAGAAATGATATCGTGCAGCGAGCCCATGTCTAGTCAGCTACAAAAGAGCACCCCTGAGCAAAGGTGCAGCAACCAACGCAACGATAGTCTCGCAGAAAGTGTGTCTGCCTCTCTAACTGCCGCAACCCCTCAACTTCCTGTTCTGGAAGGTTCGTACAACTGTAACAATATCTTACAGGCTAGCTGTGGTTAGCATCTATTTCAAACTATCAAAATATCCTGGCCACGCACCACACAGGACTCTCAGCTTTATGTAAATTGGTCAAGGCACTCAGACTCAAGTCTTTTCCTCTATTTTGACTGATTTTAATGGTTGTTGAGTTTTGGTTATCTGATGTTACGGGTGCTGTCAAGTGACAGCGAGACTCTGATCCATCATACCACCCACTGTCAGTGACTAACCTCCAAGCTCCGTGAATCGAACATACTTTAAAAGATTTTGATCTGGTATGAGTTTCGCATTGAAAACTGAGAATTTGGTTGAATGAGTGAAGTGCACCCACGGACAGGCTTTCTGTCTGTTTCTACCCATGAGATGTGCTGGCAACTGCTTTCCTCGTTAGAATACAGTGCTGCCTAGACAGACTGATATTTGGGAGCGCTGGCATCAGTCACGAATGTGATATTCGCTCAGCTATACTTCTATCCCAGCTCTAATATTGATTTTAAGATTGTTTTGTCGGACTCAGCTTGCATTATTCTCAAATGTCATCAATTTGTGAATTGATGTCAGAAGAAATGTAGGCCATTTATTTTTGTTCATCAAAACTAGTTTTGGATGCCCATGTCCAATGACAAAGAGAGTTGAATGTTTAAATTGTACAAAATCGATGACAGCTACGCTAACTATCTTAGCTCTTAGGCAGAGTAATATTGATCAGGAACGGCCATTACTGCATAAATGATTAGTGATTTTGGAAGCCTATTTATTTGTTTCACAGTTTGTTAGGTTGTGTAAGGCTGCCGTATCTGTGAGGATGGCACTTCATATATAAATGACAGCTTTCGAAGTGTACCAATGTGTTGTACACAACGTGAAATTATTATCTTCAACAATCTCATGGCGTAATTTTGTTTTTAATTAGTACAGATCAATATGTTCAGCCAAGAGTAAGTGAGCCAAGAGCAGCTGTCTACCATATCTACCACCCAATTATTTTTTAAAGTGCAAATTACACAAGGGTTGATATATTTCAGCTCAAAACACTGACAGCAAATATTTATTTGACTATGGCTACTCTTGTAGCAGTAGTCCTGTGGTAGTCTCTCCTCTGTACACCTACATTTTACTCACAGGTCTTAACAGCTTCTACAATCAGCTGGCCATGACTAGCTTATTGTATCAGCAACAGCAATTACAAACTGCTGCCGTTCAAGCAGCATTGTCAGCGGGTGCTCCATCATCTAGTCAACGACAACCCACCGGTTCCTCCACAGGTGGGGTGCATGTATCTGCTGCCGAAGTAGCCTTAGATCTGCGGGCAGAAGCTGGCCAGTCTTCTCCCAATATGATGCCACTGGCAGCAGATGGCAACAACTTGAAGGTGCCAGAGATACGGCACAAGTAAGTACTGTACACCTCACTGTCTCTGCTGATGCAAATTTATTGATTACTTTGTTATTTCAACATGGCTGCCTGCCTGCTGGTCAAGCCAAAATTTTAAGGGCTTTTGTGTTAGCGCGGTCCACACATCATAGTCATACAACGTACTTGAGAAAATTGATATTTTTGAAAATTCCAATAATTAGGATGATTAAAAGATAGTTAGAGAGCTTGGCAGTGAACTGATTATGGGAATTAGGTTGGTCACTAAATAGTGGAGAGAGTCGCTGATAGAACATCCACCATCTATGTCCAGGCATCCACGTATCTCTTCTGGCAATACGATCTAACTCCTTATTCACACATGTGTTATTTTTTGTAGAAAGAAAGATAACTCATTAAAAAGATCGTACACTGACCGAGAACTCAGTGCCGCCGTGGAGGCTATCAAGTCTGGTTCTGTTGGAACTCGCAGAGCAGCTCAGATGTATGGTGTTCCTCGCTCAACTCTTCGCAATAAAGTGAGTAATTCTAGGCCTGTAAACAGAAGCCATGAGCCTCACATATTTTTTCTCTTCATTGAGCGACGCAAGAAGTTGGTATTCTCTTGGTTTTTCCTCGAATCTGTGGCTCAATTTTGTTGGAGGAGATAATAGTTTTAGTCGTCTATTCTACTAGTAATGGTCGAGTATTCTGATGCGGAAGGCGGGCACAGACAAGACAACGAGACTACAAGGATTTTGCTAAGCTTCCTGTCATGTGGCTGGAAGAATATAGAGCTAACTAACAGTCTATCAACAGCAAATAAACATCAAATTTTAACCAAAACTTGAAATGTTGTGAAAGAGCTAACCATAATTTTGACACAAGTCTAATCATGATTCATCTACCAAACTGTTATGTTCTAAAGCAGAACATAACTTCAATCATTAAAATTTTGTCCTCAACTTTCTAGAAATCATCGTACATCAAGTCAGAGACTGAACGGTTCTGGTGCCTGTTGTAGTTCTGAAGCTGCACCCTTCACCGTGCACTTTTATTCTCGGTCACATAACACGACTGATCTCCTTTAGCACATTTAGCTTGCTATGTATTCTCATCAGTCAAAAGGTTGAGCTCAAGCAGCATTGACTGACAAAACCTTTGGCCGTTACGTGGGGACAGTAGCAAACAACAGTAGCTCACGCTGTGCAGTCTACTAATCACCAACGGTATTGTGGAGTTTTCATTTTGCTAATGTTGATATTTATTCAAAACGATTAATAATGTAGTAAAAAGTTATAATAACAGCAGGCATCGATGCGAAGGAGATAACTTGCTATGTTGTCCTTCATTTAGCAAACTGATATTCCCAATTTTATTGTTCGCAGAAGTAAAATTAATTGCAATCCATTCTGTAAATAGTGTTTAGTGTAGCTGATAAAGCATTCATCTATTCTCAGAGGTGAGCATGTCAAGGGCTCTAGCAAGTAATATAATCTCAATAACAAACGCCTCAGGAGCCTAAAAACTGAACAAAACATGTAAATCTTTTTATCTGATAGTTTCGCAGAAATGAAGCACCAATCTTGGCCATAGCAACATTTGTAGCTTCTCTGACAGGTGTGCTTAGTGTAAGATCTGCGGGGATTTCCTGGTTGACTGATTTTGTACTCCATCTCTGCAGCGCTTTGTAGAAATGTCAATGATGATTGCCCTGAGAACCATTAAGCCACAGTTGGGCTGTATTTCAGCACGTGCCAATTACTGTATGGCTTTCTTTTACTGCATTACAGGTGTTTAAATCTGCTGAAATGAGCAGGCAACTGCCATACAATGAGGAAGACCTAAGAGCAGCAGAAGCTGGAGATCAGAGCTGCCAATCTCCAACAGGCAAGTCCAACAGTGACAGCGAAGCATCGTCACCGAGAAGCAGGCAAGCATCACCTCAAGGTAAGCCGAGTGAGGAGAAAACAGCAGATATGTCACAATACAATAGGGCAGCTATGAAACAACTTGAAGAATTTCAAGCCAAACAGGGCATTACCGACCAGTTGAATATGATGTCACAACAGAACAGACTTCTAGGGGACTTGTTTAATCCAATGAACTTTGCTGCTACCAGCTATCCGTTTTTCATGCCGCAATATTCTGCTCTGTCTGCAATGCCAGGCTTCGACTACATGAATCCTTACGCATCATCAATGCTTATGCCTTACTTACCGGATATGATGAAGAATCTAGCACAAAAACAATTTGAATTAGACTGTTTAGGCCACAATTCTACGCAGAAACACAACTCAAGCACACGGAGAGCAGAACTAGGCTCAAACTCAAAGCAGCCAAAGAAGGATGACATAAAAGTGCCAGCTTACAAGCCGTCCACCAGCCACATGGCCAATGACCACGATGTAGCAAGCAGGATGGCCAAATCAATGGTGAAAAAAGAAACTGTAGAGCGACATTCAGCTTTCCCATCGAGTGATTATTTACAGAATATCATTTCTCAAACGCCTTCAACTAGTAAAAGAACATCACCGCCAATTACACACTCGTCTCGAAAAAAGTCCTTGTTGGAGCAATCAGCGAGCCAAACATTGCCATCTCCTCACTCCTTATCTAACGGTAATAGCTCTGGCAAGAAGAGACCAAAACGAGGACAGTACAGAAAGTATGACAGTGAACGCCTAGCAGATGCAGTCAAAGCTGTACAGCGGGGTGAAATGAGTGTACACAGAGCTGGCACGCACTATGGGGTACCTCATTCCACACTAGAATATAAAGTTAAAGAACGCCATCTTCTACGCAAGAAGAAACTTGCTGAAAATGGAGAAAGCAAGTCGCATTCAAGCGCAGGCGTAAGTAGCAAGCCATCGACCACCCATACGGCGCGCAACAGTTCACCAGATTCAAATCAATCAGCATCAAAGAGACCTTCAGCTAGTCCCAGCCTGCAAGCTGCAGAATCCGCAGTAAGCGCCGGTGAGAATGACGATACTCGAAGCTTCTTAGACTTTACGCCCTCCGCATATCAAATGGACGCCCCTGCCTCTGAGCTCTTACTAAAACTGCACGCAAAAGCTCACCAGAGGGCCAATGAAATCATGAATGGCACAAAATCACGAACTAGCAGTGAACACAATGAAAATATTGGTAAGCTAGTGTAGTAGATAGCTTTTGTTTCCTCCAATGATATTTCTTTGGACAATGATATTATTTTTGTATAGACTTGATACAATGTATCTCTGGATAGCTGTGAATCTCATAACTCTTTGCAAACTAGTTTTTCTTTTCTATATAGTAAAAGTTGGATTGGCAAAAGTCAATCCAGTCTGGTCCAACTTCCATATCGTCCATTTATTGTACAAAAGGCATTGTTCTCAAGTTTTTTTTTATTGACTTATCAAATGTTTCAAGGCTAATATAATTTATTTTTAATTTCTCAGGCTTTAATAGTCAGTGTTTCATTGCATGTTGTTGGTAATGAATAGGCAAGAGCAGGTTATGTCTGTGGTACACATGTTGGATATTGTACGTTAATAAAGTGTAAGAACAATTATTACATTGTGTAAAATTCTGTCACTACGCATTGATGCACAAAGCAAAAAAAGGATTAACTATAAGGTAATATAATACAATTTTTAATTCAAAATAATATTGTTGATATAGAAACTGAATCATGCGGGCAACCTTCTCAAGCGGGTATCTCACTTCCTGCTTGACGTATTTCCAGATCGGAGTACGACTCTGTAGACTTCAGCAACAGATTCTAAATATAAAAAAACAACAATTGCATTAAATGCTATACATATGGACAGCATACAAACAACTGGACACAAAGCTCACCAACATGTTAAACAAATTATATATTAAATCATGTGAGGTTTGGTATTAGGTCATCTTTTGCCAGTCAAATCATCACCGCCCTCAAAATCTTGTGCATTTATTATTCATCTAAACGTAAGAAATGGACAATCATAGACCAAGAGGGGGGGATCAAAAGTCCGTTGATTCTTTAGCATGAATTTTAAAACTTGCCAAAACAACTTTTCAAACGACCCAGATATTTATTACCTAAAACCACACAAATTTTAGACATTTGTGGAGTGGACATACATATTTATGGCATTTGTATGAGTAATAAAAACAGGCTTTTGCAATGCAAATGTGAAAGTACAGTTTTGGTGTATATTGAAGTGAAGCTGGCTGTGATTAAGCAGAATGTACCCAACGATTGGTTAACATCTGCGGTTTGCTTATGGAATTTGTGTTAAGGAACAAAGTCACCGAGAAGCATTAAACATGAAAAACAAAAACGCCAAAGTTCCGCTTAGGCTGTCAACAAGACCAGTTAAGCTGGCCATTCGGCTGTTTGCCATGAGCAGCTCGTGTGTGCGTTCTGTAGCACCAGCCAATGGCTGGCACTTGTGGTCACCTCAGCAATGCACGCAAAATATGAAAAATCTATGAGGGAGGAACTCATAGCTGCACAATATTATGATCCGGGTGGAAGAAAGATTGTGGTTCACAAAAGTTCAATCAAATATGCATTAGAGCTGGTATTGAATGTATCCCGATACTAAGACAGCTGCAAGTTTGACCCTCTCTGGGGATTAGTAAGTGACATATTGGAGCACCAGCCAGTCTGCACACCAAATCCTCAGCACTGGCCAATCCTCGGCTGCCTGCTGCCGTACACAGAACCCTTTGTACGTTTGTTATACTACATCAGACATGCCAACCACCATCTACCACCACTTGACAGTTTGTCAACTACCCTGACATGCACCAATCAAATACGCCTGTTTACCACCAGTGCAAACTATTAAATTTAGAATGGCCGGTTTTTGGCACATTGCAGGGCAATAGCCTTGGTAGATAGACAGTATGTGGAACAGTCACTACCTGCAGGAGGTAGCTCACAATCTACGATATATATAAATCATTGACTAACTAATGCACTGTATGTATTTATTTATATGTATGTGTGCCTATCTACTAAGTAATAGACAAACAAATGTACACATGCGTATAAAAAAATGCTGTGTCCAATTAACTATAATTCATAAATTTTGTTATGAAATTAAGAATTTTCTATTCACAAATTTTTATAATATAATAAAAACCACTTTAGCCAGCCAGGGGTGGGCTATCAATAAACAAATAACCAGTTGTATCCAACCAAATTGTGTCAGTTATTCATGTGATGTAACGTACAAACAGCAGCTGTTAGATGTCAGAAAGTGTGTGAACTCTTCGGTGTGGATAGAGCCTTCGTGGGCAGAGAATGCACTAAACAAGATCATTGTTACCTACAGGGACTCAGAGCTATATCTATGAATTGTTACCTACTGACATGTGCATAAGACAAGTGACATTAAAAACTTGGGCTTCTTCAGAATTCAGATTTGGTTTCAAGTAATACGACAGAATAGCAAGTCTAATGTCTGTTATGTTTCTTTAATTGTGGGAACCAAGAGTGGAAACATTGCTGGACATCCAACAGTCTATGAACGCACTCACATGTTAAATGACCAGTGCAAGCCAGCAGTCATTGCCACGATGCAGGAAATACCCACGGATAATCTGGTGTACAATGAGCCTTCACCTCACACACTTTTTATGTAGACTTTTTATGTTTAAATGTGAGAAAGGCAGGAAGTGGACACAGAGATATCACAGTCACACTTATCCTTTAATAGAATTGACCAAATTAAATAAAAAAGCGTGTGTGTCTATGGCTATTAGAGCTGGTCACACACAGCGGGGAGGGGAGGCATACACACCTTCTCATTGCAGACATGCAACAGGGCCACAAAGGCTATCTGCTGCGACAGATCCCTCGCCTCGTGTGTCGGGCACATCGAACCAGTCTTTGTGTAGAGGTCACTGAACAACATACTTGATGTCTTCGCAGACTTATCTGGTACGTCTGTAGAGTTCTCTTCATTCTCCTGCCATCAACACAAATGTTACATTTAAGGCCTGAATGGGGCAGACAGGGGACACAACTCCCCACAGCAGAGGGATAGCGCAGTACTGCCAGCCTTCCATACTGACTAAGAGTTAATTAGATATTTGTGAGTGAGCAATAAGTGAGGCACTTTTTGTGAGAGAGTTAGATAAGGTAAAGGTTAGCTAGGTTAGCGAGGTGGGTGCAAGCTAATTGTTAGCCCAAGGCAACATACCTAATTAGCACTCCTTGAAACTCTCACAATCCTGCACTTTACCTGCACATTACCTGCGCACTCGGCAGTCAAAATAAAACTTTAGAGTGATGTATTTAAGTGATCACCTTGTCGTTGGGCCGCTCGCTGAATATACCCCACATATTCCTCTGTAACCTCTTGAAGTCTATCCTTTTGGGTCGGCTGGCGTATTGAATGTTAATCCTCTCGGTCTGTGAGACAGCAAATAGAGCGGATGAGCCACAGCACCATTAGTGGGTCATTCAACAGACCAAACAGCTAATTAAATAGTGAGCAAGGAGTAGAACAAGTCTGATGGCTGAAGGAACATTCCATGAATCGAACCAACGGCACACTCAGACTGTGTCCACGTCCAGGTAATAAATACCACAGAAATTCTCAGTATTGGATAGAAGAGAATGACTTCCTGCCGATGCACAACACACAAAACCAAAAACAGTCGTTAGATAAATACAGAGATAGAAGATGGTGAGTTATTTAATGGAAATCTCCACTCGCACACAATCAAAGAGTGAATGAACTGGTAGAAGGTAAGGGAGACATCCTACCAGAGCTGGCTGGCCGACCAGGCTCTCATCCATATTAAGAGCTGTCGGCTGACTAAACAAAGACATCTGCAGGTCATTGCTGTCTTCTGCTCCGGATATCTACACAACAAAACAAGTACATTATTGTACCTGCAATGCGAGGGCCCAGACTACACCATTGTTCATATTTCACAATCAAACCATCCCGTGCAGACAGCTAACCAATCAATAAAAGAGCAGACAGCTAAAAGAAATAAACCGTGCACTATCAGTGGGCTCACATCTCTATAATTACAAACCATCATTCTTCTTAACACCTAATAAGTGCATACATTTTTTAATGTTCCATATTTGCCCGACAAATATTAATAAGCTATGAAATGGAATTTTGCAATAGCTGTTCTCACTCGAGACATGAGAGAACAGAGTGCAGATAGAGGGTAATTGGGGCAGAGAGCAAAATGACGAAAAACAACATAATTGTCTGTAATAAAATCTAGCACCACTTACAGAAATAAAATTTTTGTGAAATGCAGATTGCCATGGCAAACCAATAAAATTCTTTTCATTTATTGCAAAATGATTGGCAGAAATAGTTGGGCAATCAAAAAAACAAAAATATTCAAGAATACACAAGAGGTCCTCTGTAGCTTGGCATAGCTGTTGTATAGCACACAAATATTACATCTGGTAAAACAAGATAATATAACCAGAAATAAATCACGAGGCCAACCGCTGAAATAGAGACGGGTCCATCACAGAAATCACCACTAATGATGATGATGGTTGCGCACTGAAAGGCTTCTCACTAATGTGTTTATGAAAGGAGAACATAGATTTTCAGGCGACTCAAATACCCATAAGGCTGCTCAAATGAATTGACTGTTTCATAATTTTTACCTTTGATTAAGTAAAGTTAATTGCTAAGCCATCCACTTGCCAATTGGAGCATTTGATGGCCAAGAGCCATTCTTTCAATTCATTGCAGTGCGGCTACACTGGGCGTGACCCAAATATTATCAAAATTATTATCTGTGCAGACAGATAAATAACCGTCTGCACTGAGGCTAATATGTCGTAAGACTGCGCAGCCTTAATACGGTTACCGCAACTATTCACCAATTCATTCTATGCCAGCGAGCAGAGAATTGTGTCAACTTACCAAAAACAATGAGATAGTTGAGCTGCGCTAGGTAACCACAAGATGGAAGCAGACAAGCTGAATAGGTATTATATGGTATAAACAGATTTTAAGCTAGCATGTCTGTCATAGATTTAACAATTTAGTGTGATAAATTACTCAATTTTCCTCAACCCATTTAATCATTTTTGGTAGACACGCGGATGAGCGCAAATATTAAATATGGATTTAAAAATACAACCTAAAACAAGGACAGCTGCTAAGAAGCGAAAATCCGTAGAGGTGCAGACAGATTTGGTGCATGCAAGGATAATGACCAAGGAGGTTAACAAACCCCCAGCGTGGGAACAGACACGTTAAGCGCCAGAACTCGCTGTCCCAACACCTCACAGCTACCCAAAAACAAAATGGTTGGCAGAGCTGGTCACCAACAACGACCTGATACAATGCTATATATAGAACATGATGCCACATAATGTCCTTAGAGGCAGCTAAGGAAACTCACGTTGGGGCAGAAGTTGTCGACGTCTGTCTTATTCAAGTAATCGTAGGGCTGAGACTGGCTCATTGAGTCATCGACAGCGGTTGAGTCAGCGTTATTCTTCACACACACCTGCGGCAGCAAGCAACGGCGGGGTACACAAACAATAGAGTGCAAGGAGGAAACAGAATGCAAATGAATAGGCAATTGCACAACAAAGGCTCATGTATTTTGGTAGAATACAATAATGGCCTACATAATAATATAATGTAAGACTTGCCGAGGGTCTCTAAAAGTGCATTACACTGTGTGAGTGACAAGCGCGAATTAATTATAAATATAATATAGAGTGCAGGATACAAAATATAATATAGAGTGCAGGATACAAAATATAATATAGAGTGCGCGATACAAAATATAATATAGAGTGCACGATACAAAATATAATATAGAGTGCAGGATACAAAATATAATATAGAGTACGCGATACAAAATATAATATAGAGTACGCGATACAAAAACACATCGTAGGCCCATATGCAATATACAAATATTATACAATATAAATATGAGAAGCTTATATCAAATTATTGCCTATAACAAACAAAACTCAACACACCTAATGCAGTAAATAGTGTAACGATGTAGTTCATTTATATTGAACTTTTTATATAAGGAACTAAATCTCTTGGTTTATTTGGGTTTGTTATATCAAAACCTTTTACTGTGCATTCAATATACACATTATACGTACATATACAAGGTATATATAATACGTACATATACAAGGTACATATAATACGTACATATACAAGGTACATATAATACGTACATATACAAGGTACATATAATACGTACATATACAAGGTACATACAATACGTACATATACAAGGTACATATAATACGCACATATACTAGGTACATATAATACGTACGTATACAAGGTACATACAATACGTACATATACAAGATACATATAATACGTACATATACAAGGTACATATAATACGTACATATACAAGGTACGTATAATACGTACATATAAAAGGTACATATAATACATACATATACAAGGTACATATAATACGTACATATAATACGTACATATACAAGGTACATATAATACGTACGTATACAAGGTACATATAACACGTACATATACAAGGTACATATAACACGTACATATACAAGGTACATATAATACGTACATATACAAGGTACATACAATACGTACATATACAAGGTACACATAATACGTACATATACAAGGTACATATAATACGTACATATACAAGGTACATATAATACGTACATATACAAGGTACATATAATACGAATATACAAGGTACATACAATACGTACATATACAAGGTACATATAATACGTACGTATACGTTAGGCCGAACGAATAGACACAGCAACTCCTTGCTCTTATAGTGAGATGCTTCAGGAAGGACCAGTTTACTTTGTAGAGTTTTGTACCTGCGGGAGAGTCACCAGACTAAACACAACGTGACCGAACACAAATGAAGGGGTGGCTACACATGCCGATGTTTGCCATAGGAAAGTCTTACAATGGACGTGGCCAATACATCTGCACATTGTGGGGCTCGTTCGTAAGCGTAACCACCATGTTGGTCCATGCCCGGCGCCGAAGGTACATTGGCTCTTTCTGATTGGTTAAATCCACGATATTGTCTAAACTCATCAAGTTTAACCATTTACAACACATTTCCGCTAGAATTTTTTATCAACAACGAGTACACATTATATTTTCGTTGTTATCAACTTCAAATTCCGAAGGAATGTTGATATTATAGAACTTGTACATCCATCTCTTTGCACCAGAACTATTTTGATTTAATGCAGCTGTTAACAAAAAATTTCAATCTAGTAAATTTATTTCACATGACTAATAAAATAGTTGCCATTGATAATTTCAACGCTTTGAAGTATAATAATTAATTATCAAGTACAACGATAAAATAAATGATAAATAATAACAATATTTTGATAATTTAATAATAAATAAAACAAAAGTAATTATTAAAAGTCGTTTTTATTACGGTGAAAAAAAACAAACATACATAACAGTGAATGAGTTGTTCAATTAACTTTTTATTACCATGTCAGGGAAACAATAATTTGTTGTTGGAAATGAGACAGGCCTAACCCTACGCGTTGCGCCGTGTGATTGGCTAGTTCAATAGCGGCTCACCAATGCGTTCTAGTACACCGGCCACTACATCGGCCTGTGTAGCCACCCACAAATCGTCACGATCCATCGGGACCAAAACATTGGTGCAGTGTAGCCACTCTTTAATTCAATGATAAATATTCAGAGATGTAACTACTAGGAGAGCTTCCAGAAGCTTCTCTAAGGGGCTCAGAGTAGAGTGAGCCAGCAGTACAAGTGCTGCCCCCTATAAACACATTACAACCAATCAAGATTAAGCACACAACTCTCTCTCTCCCGCCATCTCACTGTGGTCAACAAAAAAACAAAACTCTAAACTGGAGTAGCCAATATTACTTTTCCAAAGTTCTTTTGGCGATGCAGGTGGCAGCGCGAGTCTTTCTAAACTGCTTCTTGAAGTCTATGTCAGCCTCAAAGTCAATAACAAACTTTTCAGCAGTTGTCTTCTTTGATTTGACAGATGCACCCAACGCACTTCCTGTAACGACAGTTGTGTGTAAGCGTGCAGCAGTGCATTGGTTAGGTGGAGGGAGGCAATGTCAAGAGAAGACAATTTATAAGAGACAAACAGCCCCAGACAGAACAACCATTTATTTCCTATTGTAAGGTTTAAGCCGAGGGGTAAGTGACCCTAAAACATGACTGATTAGCCTTTGTTAACCCTCTAACAGGAAGGGGGAGGGGCAGTAAGGGGGAGGGGCAGGAAGGGGGAGGGGCAGTAAGGGGGAGGGGCAGTAAGGGGGAGGGGCAGGAAGGGGGAGGGGCAGTAAGGGGGAGGGGCAGGAAGGGGGAGGGGCAGTAAGGGGGAAGACAGGAGGTGTAAAATAGGAAACAAAATATGTAGAACATTACCTGCTCTCTTGTTTCCTACAAAAGAAACAAGATATGATGCAAGACTTGACACTAATTAATATAGTACACATTGAGTAGAGCTTGCCAAGTATTAGCCACAATGGTCAGTTGGTGGTTAGAGATCTCTCACCAATACTCTAGCTTGCCAGATTAAACGAGAGAATGTGAGTAGTTTGGGGCAATGATGCAACAGTACAGTAGGTTGTGCAACGCTGAGCGCGTGTGATTATACAGTACTAGATATAATATATATATACAGTACTAGATATAATATATATATATAGTACTAGATATACTAACATATATATAGTACTAGATATACTAACATATATATAGTACTAGATATACTAACATATATATAGTACTAGATATACTAATATATATATAGCACTAGATATACTAACACATATATATAGTACTAGATATACTAACATATATATAGTACTAGATATACTAACATATATATAGTACTAGATATACTAACATATATATAGTACTAGATATACTAACATATATATATAGTACTAGATATACTAACATATATATAGTACTAGATATACTAACATATATATAGTACTAGATATACTAACATATATATAGTACTAGATATACTAACACATATATATAGTACTAGATATACTAACATATATACAGTACTAGATATACTAACATATATATAGTACTAGATATACTAACATATATACAGTACTAGATATACTAACATATATATAGTACTAGATATACTAACATATATATAGTACTAGATATACTAACATATATATAGTACTAGATATACTAACATATATATAGTACTAGATATACTAACATATATATAGTACTAGATATACTAACATATATATAGTACTAGATATACTAACATATATATAGTACTAGATATACTAACATATATACAGTACTAGATATACTAACATATATATACAGTACTAGATATACTAACATATATATATAGTACTAGATATACTAACACATATATATAGTACTAGATATACTAACATATATATAGTACTAGATATACTAACACATATATATAGTACTAGATATACTAACATATATATAGTACTAGATATACTAACATATATACAGTACTAGATATACTAACATATATATAGTACTAGATATACTAACATATATATATAGTACTAGATATACTAACATATATATATAGTACTAGATATACTAACATATATATAGCACTAGATATACTAACATATATATAGTACTAGATATACTAACATATATATATAGTACTAGATATACTAACATATATATAGTACTAGATATACTAACACATATATATAGTACTAGATATACTAACATATATATAGTACTAGATATACTAACATATATACAGTACTAGATATACTAACATATATACAGTACTAGATATACTAACATATATATAGTACTAGATATACTAACATATATATAGTACTAGATATACTAACACATATATATAGTACTAGATATACTAACATATATATAGTACTAGATATACTAACATATATACAGTACTAGATATACTAACACATATACAGCACTAGATATACTAACATATATACAGTACTAGATATACTAACATATATACAGCACTAGATATACTAACATATATACAGCACTAGATATACTAACATATATACAGTACTAGATATACTAACATATATATAGTACTAGATATACTAACATATATACAGCACTAGATATACTAACATATATATAGTACTAGATATACTAACACATATATATTACTAGATATACTAACATATATATATAGTACTAGATATACTAACATATATATAGTACTAGATATACTAACATATATACAGTACTAGATATACTAACATATATACAGTACTAGATATACTAACACATATATATAGTACTAGATATACTAACATATATACAGCACTAGATATACTAACATATATATAGTACTATATATACTAACATATATATAGTACTAGATATACTAACATATATATACAGTACTAGATATACTAACATATATATAGTACTAGATATACTAACATATATATAGTACTAGATATACTAACATATATACAGCACTAGATATACTAACATATATATACAGTACTAGATATACTAACATATATACAGCACTAGATATACTAACACATATATATAGTACTAGATATACTAACATATATATAGTACTAGATATACTAACATATATATAGTACTAGATATACTAACATATATATAGTACTAGATATACTAACATATATATAGTACTAGATATACTAACATATATATAGTACTAGATATACTAACATATATACAGCACTAGATATACTAACACATATATATAGTACTAGATATACTAACATATATATAGTACTAGATATACTAACATATATATAGTACTAGATATACTAACATATATATAGTACTAGATATACTAACACATATATATAGTACTAGATATACTAACATATATATAGTACTAGATATACTAACATATATATAGTACTAGATATACTAACATATATATAGTACTAGATATACTAACATATATACAGCACTAGATATACTAACATATATATAGTACTAGATATACTAACATATATATAGTACTAGATATACTAACATATATATAGTACTAGATATACTAACATATATACAGCACTAGATATACTAACATATATATAGTACTAGATATACTAACATATATATAGTACTAGATATACTAACATATATATAGTACTAGATATACTAACATATATACAGTACTAGATATACTAACATATATACAGCACTAGATATACTAACACATATATATAGTACTAGATATACTAACATATATATAGTACTAGATATACTAACATATATACAGCACTAGATATACTAACACATATATATAGTACTAGATATACTAACATATATATAGTACTAGATATACTAACATATATACAGTACTAGATATACTAACATATATATAGTACTAGATATACTAACATATATATATAGTACTAGATATACTAACATATATATAGTACTAGATATACTAACATATATATAGTACTAGATATACTAACATATATACAGCACTAGATATACTAACATATATATAGTACTAGATATACTAACATATATATAGTACTAGATATACTAACATATATACAGTACTAGATATACTAACATATATATATAGTACTAGATATACTAACATATATATAGTACTAGATATACTAACATATATATAGTACTAGATATACTAACATATATATAGTACTAGATATACTAACATATATACAGCACTAGATATACTAACATATATATAGTACTAGATATACTAACATATATATAGTACTAGATATACTAACATATATATAGTACTAGATATACTAACATATATATAGTACTAGACATACTAACATATATATAGTACTAGATATACTAACATATATATATAGTACTAGATATACTAACATATATATAGTACTAGATATACTAACATATATATAGTACTAGATATACTAACATATATATAGTACTAGATATACTAACATATATATAGTACTAGATATACTAACATATATATAGTACTAGATATACTAACATATATACAGCACTAGATATACTAACATATATATAGTACTAGATATACTAACATATATATAGTACTAGATATACTAACATATATACAGTACTAGATATACTAACATATATACAGCACTAGATATACTAACACATATATATAGTACTAGATATACTAACATATATATAGTACTAGATATACTAACATATATATAGTACTAGATATACTAACATATATATAGTACTAGATATACTAACATATATACAGTACTAGATATACTAACATATATACAGCACTAGATATACTAACATATATATAGTACTAGATATACTAACATATATATAGTACTAGATATACTAACATATATACAGCACTAGATATACTAACATATATACAGTACTAGATATACTAACATATATACAGCACTAGATATACTAACATATATACAAACTCACCAATCGCCAGACGCGGAGCTTTCCAGTAGGCGGGACCCGCCCACATGTTTTTCATTCCACCAAAGAATGAGTAGTCCCCGCCTGCTTTTGAGAGCATTGGTAACATACTGTTGTATATATTATCTCTGTAACATATATGTAACACACTGTTGTATATATTATCTCTGTAACATATATGTAACACACTGTTGTATATGCTAACTCTGTAACATATATGTAACACACTGTTGTATCTGTTATCTATATAACATAACATACTGTTGTATCTGTAACATATATGTAACACACTGTTGTATCTGTTATCTATATAACATATATACAACTAACGTTAGAGCTGATCCGGTGGAGTGAAGACCAGTAGACTTGCTTATGTAGTCTACAAATCCATTTGATCTATCATCTACATCCATTGCTGCTGCGCCTTCATCTGTCAGTATAAAATGTACAAGTATGTAGTGCACAAGTATATAATGTACAAGTATACACTGTACAAATATATTATATACAAGTATGCAATGTGCAAGTATACAAAATAACATTTTATACACAACATGAGACGCTACCGTCAGCACCAAAAGATCCATCGTGAAATCCTTCTACAATATCTTCGTTTTGGGTAGCCATGTTCCTGTTTGGATCAAAGCGTAGATCATCATCTCTGCTGTCGAGGGCAGCAAATATTGGATGCTACAACAAGTACACATACTACATAGTGTGATTTATTCATGTGCTGAAGTGTGTGTGTGGGGATGGGGGTAGATGGGGGTAGATGGGGGTAGAGTCAACTACAGGAAACACGCTCACCTTCTCTTTAGAATTAAACTCATAGTTACTGAATGTAGGACATATTTCTCTCTCAATTAAGTCCATCTTGAGAAGCTCTGCACAAGAGAGATATATAGAGAGATATATAGTAATAAACAAGAGATATATAGAGATATAGTAATAAACAAGAGATATATAGAGAGATATATAGTAATAAACAAGAGATATATAGAGAGATATATAGTAATAAACAAGAGATATATAGAGAGAGATATAGTAATAAACAAGAGATATATAGAGATATATAGTAATAAACAAGAGATATATAGAGATATAGTAATAAACAAGAGATATATAGAGAGATATAGTAATAAACAAGAGATATATAGAGAGATATAGTAATAAACAAGAGATATATAGAGATATAGTAATAAACAAGAGATATATAGAGATATAGTAATAAACAAGAGATATATAGAGATATAGTAATAAACAAGAGATATATATAGATAGATATAGTAATAAACAAGAGATATATAGAGATATATAGTAATAAACAAGAGATATATAGAGATATATAGTAATAAACAAGAGATATATAGAGATATATAGTAATAAACAAGATATATAGAGAGATATATAGTAATAAACAAGAGATATATATAGATAGATATAGTAATAAACAAGAGATATATAGAGATATATAGTAATAAACAAGAGATATATAGAGATATATAGTAATAAACAAGAGATATATATAGATATATAGTAATAAACAAGATATATAGAGAGATATATAGTAATAAACAAGAGATATATAGAGATATATAGTAATAAACAAGAGATACATATAGAGAGATATAGTAATAAACAAGAGAGATATAGAGATATATAGTAATAAACAAGAGATATATATAGAGATATATAGTAATAAACAAGAGATATATATAGAGATATATAGTAATAAACAAGAGATATATAGAGAGATATAGTAATAAACAAGAGATATAGAGAGAGATATAGTAATAAACAAGAGATCTATAGATATATATAGTAATAAACAAGAGATATATAGAGAGATATAGTAATAAACAAGAGATATATAGAGAGATATAGTAATAAACAAGAGATATATAGATATATATAGTAATAAACAAGAGATATATAGAGAGATATAGTAATAAACAAGAGATATAGAGAGAGATATATAGTAATAAACAAGAGATATATAAAGACAAACAATAAAAAGACAACATTCACCACATTTAGGAAAAGGCCTATCACAGAGCTTGTAGTCTGATGGCGCTGTAGTCGAACTGAGTCCATCTAACATCAGTCCTCCGTTGTCATAAGCACAGCTCAATGCGCTCAATAGGAGGCCTCCAAAATTGGAGTCGCCCTCCTTAGATAGCTTCTGTAGCAGCGGATCAATCTATAAAATGGATAAAACCTTACGATTTAAATAGAGTATAGTGTATGCACAATGCACAGGTATTGATGCATACTATATGTGTATATGCAGATACACATCCAGTATACAACTATTATATATAACTCTATGAGCTCACCATATAGTATATATAACTCTATGAGCTCACCATATATTATATATAACTCTATGAGCTCACCATATATTATATATAACTCTATGAGCTCACCATATGAGATTGCTCCACTTCTGACACATTTATTTTTCTCAAATCAGTCTCTATTACTTTTTTCTTCTTTTTTATAGTTTTTCGTTTAGCCTCAGGGCCATCATCCCCTTGCACATGCTCTGTAGCCTTGCCCCCTAAAAGAGCAGAGCCAGTAGAGGAAGTGCCTTACAAGTAACAAGTATACATTATAGAGGGCCACCTAATACACACCATCTTTATCTAGTTGGCTGACCTGGTCCAGCACTTGCAAGGCTTGTATGTGTATGGCATCTACCCTGCTGGCGTAGATCTTAGCCCCTGCTTCTATTGAGGAGCCAGCCATCTATACAAAGTAACACAGTGTATGTACACAGTAGGTAAGTACACAGTGGGTAAGTGCACAGTGGGTAAGTGCACAGTAGGTAAGTGCACAGTGGGTAAGTGCACAGTAGGTAAGTACACAGTAGGTAAGTACACAGTAGGTAAGTACACAGTAGGTAAGTACACAGAGGTAAGTACACAGTAGGTAAGTACACAGTGGGTAAGCACACAGTAGGTAAGTACACAGTAGGTAAGTACACAGTGGGTAAGTACACAGTAGGTAAGGGCACAGTGGGTAAGCACACAGTAGGTAAGTACACAGTAGGTAAGTACACAGTGGGTAAGTACACAGAGGTAAGTACACAGTAGGTAAGTACACAGTAGGTAAGTACACAGTGGGTAAGCACACAGTAGGTAAGTACACAGTAGGTAAGTACACAGTAGGTAAGTACACAGTGGGTAAGTACACAGTAGGTAAGTACACAGTAGGTAAGTACACAGTAGGTAAGGGCACAGTGGGTAAGCACACAGTAGGTAAGTACACAGTAGGTAAGTACACAGTAGGTAAGTACACAATAGGTAAGTGCACAATAGGTAAGTACACAGTGGGTAAGTACACAGTAGGTAAGTGCACAATAGGTAAGTACACAGAGGTAAGTACACAGTAGGTAAGTACACAGTAGGTAAGTACACAGTGGGTAAGTACACAATAGGTAAGTACACAGTAGGTAAGTACACAGTAGGTAAGTACACAATAGGTAAGTACACAGTAGGTAAGTACACAGTGGGTAAGTACACAATAGGTAAGTACACAGTGGGTAAGTACACAGTAGGTAAGTGCACAATAGGTAAGTACACAGAGGTAAGTACACAGTAGGTAAGTGCACAATAGGTAAGTACACAGAGGTAAGTACACAGTAGGTAAGTACACAGTGGGTAAGTACACAGTAGGTAAGTGCACAATAGGTAAGTACACAGAGGTAAGTACACAGTAGGTAAGTACACAGTAGGTAAGTACACAGTAGGTAAGTACACAGTAGGTAAGTACACAATAGGTAAGTACACAGTGGGTAAGTACACAGCAGACAAGTATAACAACCCACAGCAGCACCCCCCCCCCCCCCATGCCGTCTGTCAACCAAAAATTGCCATTAACAGCAGAGCGGCCCTCCCACAGACAACATTGCCGAGCTGACATACATTATTGTTTATAAATAATTGTGTTTGTGAAAGCTGCAGCGCAGATACCCAATACAGTTGTTGTTGTTGAACAGCTGCCAACAGTGCCATAGTCTGAGAACAACATCCACCTTTATTGCTGACGATGACATAACCATAATACCCAATTAATCAACATTTTTTCATCTATGCCTCATGAGAAATTTTACTTTATTATTAATTATCTGCAGCAGCTTTGTAGTTATTGTACATATGTAAATATCCTTCGTTGACAATAAGGTAAAGAGAAGACAAATCCAAACAGCTTTATGAACATTTCAAAAATGACCAAAAGCGAAATCCAGTTGGAGCAAATGGTACAATAAAATAATAGAATGAGAAGCTCTGTAACAAAAACACTGCAAACATTGAAAGCATCCAATAGATGAAAAAAGATTCAAATATTTTATTCTGATGAGGCACGAGACGCTTCCATCATTTGATCCTAATGTCATTGCAGGCTCGTCAGATTGGTTGCATTAATCATCCACTTTGAGAAGAATGGCGATATATTTAATAACTGATAAAATAGAAATCCGTGTCCAGCGATACCGACCATTTTCCTACCATAATGCTGATCTCAGGGCTAATGCAGAGGTAATGTATCCATTAATATTATTAACTGTTCATGATGAACCGATCTAGTAGCCAAAGTTGTCTTCTCTTCCATTTATAATCTCCCCCCCCCCCCCCCCCCCGTGTTGTCAATAACCTTTCCAATGAATAAAAAACATAATTTACCCATATTTTTTGTAATCTGGAATGTTCTAATGAAGCTGGTTTATCCATGGATGAAATATACCTGAATTGCCAGTAGCAGTCGGGTAATATAACTTTCGTCAAATTGGAATGTAGCTGTTTATGGGTAGTGACCCCACAAGGTCACTAGCCATGAGAGTGTAATTTTACGCAGATTACGCAAATTGGCAAAACAGCAATTAGAAAAGACAACCACCAGGGGGCATAAAAATGCAGATGAAACTTTTTAATTCTCTTTGACAGCAACAGTAATATTATTATAATAATGTTTCAATTTTAAAATTGTGGTGCCTGGTGAAGAAGCTTATACATGACAGGGGCGCTTACTGAAGCCTTTACCACACTATTAATTTGTGGAAGTCACAACAAGAGTGTGTATCCAGTACGCACATCGGAATCTGAAATCGCTAAAACCGGATCGATTATCTGGCAATTCTGTTATATTTGATCCATGGGTTCACTATTTGAAGATTAGCCAGGAAGAAAACACTCATGAAAGCTAAATAAGATATTAGTGATAATATACTGGACACGGACGTCTAGTTTCTGGCATAATACCAAAAGGTGATGGATAAGTTTTAAAGCAAGCGCTACTTCGCTCTCCCACCATATTCAACTACAACTGATAACGTTGGTATCATTCATGACTATCATACAAGTAACTGACTAAATACCTGAAAGTTGGTCTCCTTTTCCTTCTTAACCAAGTCTTTCATCGTGTCTATCAAGTGTAGGGAGAAAGCATTTCTCACGTTGATCTTCTGTAAAACAAATCGCGCTGATGTCACTTTTAATTGGCACGAAATGCAGAGTTCTTTGCACAAATTATCTGAAATTCTGGGGGCGGTTTCAAATAGCATCGTAAATGTGTCTTGAGGCTGATTTAGTTATTAATTTAGACCCAAGCAGTCACAGGAAATTAGGACTATTTTAATTATTGAATGTAACAATGGCTTTTTTGATCAATTCAAGCGGAATCCTATAATAAACACACAATCTCGTCTCAAAAACTGTCGTAAACAATGATATGCATGTAATATCGGGCTCATACAATAACAAACAGTTGAAGATAGTAAAAAATAAAGCCTGGTTAACAATTGAATACTTGTGATATACTTATAAAACAAAAATGAAACGAAACCGATAACTTGAAAATAATTATAATAATCTAAATCCAATTTCATTGCGGCCATTTCTAGGAAAATATGAGCCATTGATTGATCTCACACCGGTGTAACGATTGGATATGATGCTTCGGTCTATCACACAATGTTCGTCTGCAGCAAGTATTTATTAACTAATGAAGACCTAAATTAGCTATGGACCACCTAATCGAAACAAGGTTAGCTTGGGCCCAGGCTTGTCATAAAACAGTCCATTATTGGTGATAGGACCTAGTCTAAGGCAAATTGAGACCACCCCCCCCCCCCCCACCCCCTATCGTGAACTCATCAACAGTGACATGACTGAATGCTTTAGCTTGCACCACAACACTGTCTCTCTTAGAGACACAATAACACCAGAAGGTCAGCACCACCTGCAAGTACTAGTGAGGGAGAGGAAGGGTAAAGTCTTACATTATCTCTCGACAGCTGTATACAGTTATGTAAATGTTCGGTGACTTGAGTGGCATTCCATCCAGACAATGTAGAGGCTGATCCTGGTGTTTTATTTGAACTGCAATAAAAAAATTTATATTAAAAACTCTGCCCATTTTTAGATTACAAAATGCAAAATTCTTCCACTGCCCACAAGCCACTCACTCGAGCAGCCATTGTTGGCGATCAAACAATCACTATTCATTGATTTTGTTAAATTACACAATAAACTGTTTCTGCATGATACGCCTTACGCATTGATTAAGACAGCAGGCAAAGCATAGGTAATTCTGAGGCACCTTTCGACAGCTGGACTACCCAGGTGCTGCTGGGCAGCAGTGGACAATCGGGCCTGCAGTCTCTGTTTCTTCTCAGATCGGTCATCGTTGACCAGGTTGTGAAGCAAAGGGGTGCTCAAAGGGCTACCGCTAAACAACTCAGCACTTTTCTTCCGAGTTGCAGGAGTAAAGTTTAGGGTGGGAGTTCCAGGAGAGGACTCTTGGGAACTTTGATTTGGTATTTTGAGGTGACTTTTGGCAGGCATCGTGTCGCTATAAAATCATAGAACATCTGATGATGCCAAAGCCAATAGCTACAGTGACAAAGGTGAGACATGTCATTTTAACAGAGATTTATTATTCATGAGAAATCCAATGTTTTTTAATCAAATTTCTAAACTTCTTGGCAAATATATACTTTACTATTTTACCAAAAGACAGTGATATACGAGCACAAAAGATAGAAGCAACGACACAAGTGACCAAGATACTAACCTGAGCTACGTGCAGAGCAGTATCGCCAAAAGGAGTTGATGGGTCAAAACTTATACAATCAATGATATCATTGTACCATATAGCTATGAGGTATGCTTACTGGCCTATTACACATGGAGAAAGGCAGCAAGGCGTGTCTGTCAGCAGCAGTATAAGACAGTAATTGTGTGAAAGCAGCCTGAAAATACCAATAATATAAAAAATACCTACTGATCATATAATAATCTATATGCTGAGATAATAAATCCAAGGTTACAAGGGTAGAACAGATCAAATATGCTAACACATTAGAAATAATTTTATTCAACTAGAAACAACAATAAAAATCTATTCACCCATAAAGTAACGTGAATCTGATACAATAACACTTTTGTTTATTTATTCAAGCTCTTGAACATCAAGAATTAGTTTTTGTTGTTCTAATGGTGGTTTATTTTTATTGATGTATTTCTTTTTTTATAAATGTATTAGAGCGAGAAAGATTATTATTCATATCAGGGTTACTTTACACTCAACTATGATGGCAAAATTTATCTACAATTATAGTTATTATCAACAGTCGACACAATCTTCTAATGTGGACCCCAATAATATTAAAACCCCACAATGAGAGTTTGCTATACCAGTACTTTCCAATGAAATGCACTAAAATGCTATGATATATGGAACACCCAGCGCCACTGCCAATTGCAGTAAAAATCATGAAGCATGCTGCTTCTCTACCCTTAGGTGGTCTAGAGAGAAGAAAACTTTGATGTATGGAGTAGTTACATAGTGCTATATCTATATAACCGTGAAAAATGTCTATCAGTATGTCTGTCATTCCAGGCTCATGGACGCTTCAACCGCTACACTGAGAAAAAAAAAAACTCCTGTAACAACTTTTTATTGGATTAATCTAATGTATCGCGGAAACATAAAATTGCCTTTTTTCCCAAACCTGAGATAAAATATTCTATATTTTTTTCAGTAATAACAAAGCAGGTGGAAACAATCACATTTAGATAAGTCAAGTGTTAAATCAGTATATACACCTAAAATATTACGCTGAGAGAAATTAAAACTGTTGTTTAAAAATTCTATTTGCCCATTTTGATGGATGGTAAGGGTTTAAATTTGCCATCTATTCTCAAACCGGAGATATTGTACAGAAACTTTGTAGGTAGCTCTGACAGTGATGACTTGGATGGTAGCACACCTACACTTTTTTAGGAGACTGGACTACTGCTGGCGACTGCATCACACAAAGGGGACGCAATACATGAGACTCCTCGGACTAGTAGTAACAGCTGGGCATTGTCAAGCCTGTATTGCCTACTGGATAGATGAGCCCTTATGCCCGATCCAGAGAGCAGAGGACGTCTGCTAGCCCAAGTCTTAGGCCAACATTTGAGGTATTATGTATATTTTGCTTGAAATATCCTGTGCGGTTTTTATTGGGAGTTGCATGCCCCCATGTTATCTTGGCAACTTTTGAATGGATTTCATTAGATGATTGGTTTAGTGGGCGGGGTTTTTTGTGTGGGTTTGTTGGCCTAAGTTAAAGTAATTGACCAAATGGTCGCCGATGCAAAGATTTTAGTACACATTAACTACCCTCTTTGGCCCATAGCTTGATCGGATATGTTTTGCTTTGAACTTTTTATTAGACCTCAGTTTATTTTCGGCTCTTCTTATTATTGATATTTACTATTATCAGTTATTAATTATTTTAAAACCACCTCCAAAAAAGACAGGTTTGAAGAACTGAAAAAATTATTCAAAAGTTGACAAGATCACAAGGGGACATGCAACCCTCAATAAAAAACGCACAGCATATTCCCAGCAGAACAATGCCTCAAATGTTAGCCTAAGACTTAGGCTAGACGTCTGTCTGCTTGCCAACCGGAATACTGGATTATATTGTGATTGTACTTGATAGAATAAGACTTCAATAATTATTCTATGGTTGCTATCTTGTTCCAAATCTAAAGAAACGAAGGCTGTGAGAGAGTAGTGCTTTTTATATCTTTGTCGTCTTCTGTCTTCTGGCCGTGCTCCTCTGATTACTCTCAGTAGCAAGAGAGACACAGCCAGGTTATGTTCAAGAGTTGTCACAAGATAAAAATAATTATTTGGGTTCATGCAAAGGAGTAACAGAACAAATTGTAATTTACATAAAATAATATGAAGTGAAAACGTATCTTCACCTTACAACAGATCATGGAGTAATCCCAGAAAATATTTATACATAAAGTAAGTTTGTGGAGCATAGCAATGTGGCCTTAATGGAGATCGTTGCCAGAAGTTTAATTACAAATGTTTATGCTGGGTGTGCGTGAATCACCTTCTGCACAGTATTTGTAGATTTATTATTAATATTTTTTACAATAGTGTAGCTGGAGTTGAGTTACAAACAATTACATTTTGTGGCGTTTGTAGTATCAACCAAGCAATTTCACCCTGGTGTATGAGTTGTGTTACTTCCTTCCAATTCGCATAAATTGCAACATTCTTCTGTAAAATCGTTTTTTTGCAAGGTTTTTAGTTCATTAGTCCCAGCATATCTGTGAAGGGGTGGAGAGAAAGGGAAAGGGTAGAGCGGGGAAGGGGTAGAACAGGGCCAGGGTAAAGCAAGATAGGGAATGAGAAGTAAAGCAGGGCGGGAGAAGAGCGAGGTGCGGAGAAAAGCCATACCTGACATGTCTCCTGTTTATTAGGGACCACCTGATTTTTAAGTACAAATTTTCTCTACTCCTGAAAACAGCTGAACTCTCTGAAAATCCCTAAAACTTGAATACCCTCCCAGAAACCTCCAGCAAACTTTGCTATTATGCTAGTGCAAAAAGAATTTTCAGATTGGTCTGAAAAATTTTTAAATAGTTATAGTGGCTAGACCAATATGTTGCAGATACAATGAGACCAATGTTGCTAATGTCACATCAATAATTAACTGTTAAAACAAGTTTTGTAAAATGTACTTTTAGTCAGAAAAGTGCGTTGTCCACTGTCTCAATTCCAGACAATTAGCTATGTTCACTCACACATGAACCTACGCTTATATATTATGCGCCCACCTCAATGGATTTTTGGGTGGCGCCTAATAATAGCCACAGCTCTGTGGTAGCATTCACCTGCACTGGTCCTCAGGCTAGGTTACTGACTGCTGAAGACTGACTGCTAGCAGACTGTATGCTGGACTACATGTCAGTAGTGCTGGCTGGGCATGCTCTGACTAGGCCTGACTACTGATAGGACGTCCTGATTGACTGCTCTGAGTCGCAGGCCTTGTAGGCCGGCACTCCTGTAAGTTTGTATTTATTCCATGTATGCTAGTTGCATCATGTAAACTGCAAAGCTTGATATGTGATTTATTGATAAATAATCTCATCTGCGCTGGATATTAATAATAATTCTGAGCTGATGAACAATTAATTAGTGATAATAATAGTTAATTCTTTATTAATTAATCATTGAATATTATTACAATAATTAATAAATTATTATTGATATCAAATAATTGTACTTTGTTATAAGCAAAAACTACATATCATCAGACTGCACAGAACAGCCATTAAAGGCAAATCACTGGACAGCCAAAACAACTAAACTACAAAAATAAGGTCAATGGACATTCCTATCAACAAGCCAAACCTGCTATTAATTAGCGAACAATAACTCTAGTTAACATCAACATATCCAATTTACATCAGCCAACGGACATTCCTAGGAAAAGACCTAAACCTCACAAACAGACCCGCTGACACTACGGCTATTAATAAAGACAATTACACCACAGGACAAGAGGTTACAACATAATCGAATTAAAACATTACATAAATTACATCATAGCTAAAAAACGTATATAAAAGAATGAGGCATTAACGCTCAGCCTCTCTCGCTCGTAACATCAGCCTTGGTGCCATTGCAGACGTGCAATGGCAGCGGCAGAGCAACTGTACAGTTTAGACAAGGTGCTGACTCTACTATATTGATAAGTACAATTTACCTACTATTTTAGTTTAGACAGTTTATGTTAGTAGGTTTTTATTTTTCTTTATTAAATAAAGTTTATATATATCTGCTACGCCTCACACATTTATTCCCCCAATTTAATTGAATATTTGCTAAATAAGTGCCCTCTCATACATCATAGAGCACTCTAAATTAACTATGCGTTCAGCCTACCAATCACATGCAAATACGTCTAGTAGATATAAGTCTCAAAACATTAATCTAATTATGCGGTCACTGGGTAATCAAATTACCACAAACAGTCATAACAACTTCATCCGCTCAGAATTTGTTCTTATTAATAATAATCATTTATTCTGAATTATGTTGTTATTATTATGATTATCATCATCAAACACTGGTGCAGGTTTGCAATACAGGTTTCATGCACCAAGGCTTTTTCTGTCGCACTTCCAGAGAGTTGAGAGCTCAGCCCAAAAGATAGTGGTGCTGAAGTGAATGTTAAGCTTTTCTTCGTTATTTTACGATTTTGGTTTTGATGACTAACACGGTGTCTCCCCCTTCCCCACACTCAGGGGTCTAGGAGATCTGCACAAACATATCATAATTTGTTTGTTCGTAACTACTGTTTGAAATTATTGATCATAAATAATAATAGATCACCATAATGATTATTATGAGATCGATCAATGTCTTCATCGATCATCATCATGCTCACAACATTCCTGAAGTGAATAATGTGAGGGACGCCAGTACTTGTCGCTATTTATTATTTATCCACTTGTACATTGTCTAAGCTTTTGTCTCATTATTAACTCACTGTCTACACACTGTCTACGCATTATCTCCGTACTTACTCATTTACTCACTGTCTATGTCTTTGTCCTAGTTCTATTGTTTACCTGTGCCTAACTACGAGTCTATTCAGCGCAGTTCTATTATGTACCCAAATAGATATTTCAATTATTATTATAAACATTTTTCCACGAAGTAACGAATTGCAACTTGGTGCTATGTTGCGAGTACAAGGCGTGGCTTGTACATGTTTTTACCCGCCCCTTTTATATAAATATCTGTGTTCAAGTAATAAAGTTCAGAGTTAGCCTAGCTCTCAGAAGATTCTCTCTCTCAAGAAGCAGCACAGCTAGAAGCAGCAAAACTACAAGCTCTAACCTGGTCGACTATTGGCAAGCATGAGGCTTGGCGGAAAGTGAGAACGGTTCGCCCTCTTACTGCGTATTCCCTCGCTACGGTGAGAAGTACGACGCAAAGCACCTGGTGCCCTCATAGTTCGGCCCATACTAAAATCGGACACTAGAGTTCGAGACAAGATATAGCCAATACAAATTAATTTTTCAAATCAGCCTTGGGAGGTTAAAAAACATATCATGGCGTAGAATCATATCTTGCAGTCACAGTAATGGTAATCTTTGTTGTCTCTCATTGATAGTTACTGAGAAAATGAGTTTTAAAAATGACTCTCTCTGCACCAAAATTACTTTGTTTCATGTACGCACTGCGGTTAGTTTTACGCCTCATTATTGATACATTAGAGAGAAATCCGTGACGAATGACCGAGCGGCGTGTTATTAATTAGCGGTTAGTTACTAATTACTTCATTGTAATATATAAAAAACAAAAATACGTTTTTATTTGGAGAGGGAATTATTAAATCTATTTTCATACCTCCAGATGTAAATGATCTATAACAAATAGTATATCAACAGGTCGGTAATCTGATAGGCTAGTGATATAACATAAACTAAAATCCTGAGGTACCATGGCGCACTGGGAAACCTCACGTTTACAACGTCATTTCCAAACAATTTTTCCTGAAACTACAGATATGTGAGAAGTGCAGTGATTGGTTAATCTGGTCCGATCTAGTGTATCCTATTAAACCCTTTTAAAATTTTGTTTATAGCAGCATGTGGTCCCAAGTTATTGAAAATTTAGTAATTCCCGAATATTTGAAAACTGAAAAAACCGGGTGATACAAATATTTATATCAATGCTTTTGACGTGTGATGTCATATTTCGTGATTAATTTGTAGACGCTACAAGATAACGCAGCAATAATTCCAGCACAATTATTGTCGATCTCGACTGAGTCGAAGTAGACAAACAATAATTCCAGCATAATTATTGTCGGGGATAAAGTTCGCAACAAACTCAAAACTAAACAATAATTACAGCACAATTAGTGTCGAACATTGTAAGCTTCGGACGCAGCCAATAATTATAATATAATAATTATTGTAAACTGCCAGCACTCATTCTGCACCAGATTCGGCTGCACCCATAACTGCACAAACCAGTGAATGCTCTCCAACAATAATAACACATTATTGTACGCTGACTTGGGTAGTGACAGAGCACGTCGGGAAGGTGTACAGGTGGCTACCACCCAGACACAAATTATTCCTGTACAATAAAACAGATTTGTTTATTTATTAGTAGATGGATGGTAGTAGAAGAAGATGATTATTACAATAATAATAATATAATAAATGATAATTAATAATTATTATTATTCATTATAAATAATTAATAATATAATAATAATTATTATTATTGTCATTCATCCTTTATTTATTATTATTATTATTAATTATTATTAGGAGGATAGATTAGATAGATTTGTCTAGGACCAATTACACAACACAGAAACTCACCAGAGTTGGTTTGCTTTAAAGACATGAAGAAAATATTATTGATCAACGTAAAATAATAATAAATATTATGTATACAATAACACATATGAGCTTTATATGTATGTGGGTGTGCGTGCAGACAGTGATAGTTTTTTTTTTTTTTAATGACAACAAAAACTGAAAGTGGCGGTTTAGTCGGTTACAAGTTAAGATCCGCACGCTAAAAGCCGCGGTACAATTAGTCATCTTTGTTTTTGCCTGCAGTCTATCCCTATCTTCGGAAATTTTGCTCTTTGATTACAAAGGCGGAAAGAGTTGTTGTTCTGTCATGTCCTGTCGATGATGATGGTCAGGTATAATGGCCTCCCCTGAGAACCTGGTTTACTTTTTTTAAACAATCATGATGATGGTTCAATTTTTTTGGAATTCCATTTTACTAGCTAGTTCATAAATAAGTGATATAGGTTTTGTGTTATAATGAATGAAGGATATTGCTGTAGTTTAATGCATCAAACAATAAGTGTAAAAGTAAACGATGAATATGTTGTTTGTGTGTTACATTATCAGACATCAGCGACAAACTTGAAAATGGGGTTATTATTATGTAAAACACACTCAAAAACCATATATATTCGTCTTTTACACTGATTTCTTTGTGCATTTAACTACAGCAATATTCTTCATCATTATACAAAACCTGTATTATTTATTTATGAACTGGAAAAATGGAATTTTAAAACAAATGGCACCATCATCATGATGGTTTAAAAATAAGCCAGGTTCTCAGGGGAGGCCATTATACCTGACCGATGATGGGTATGATAGGTGATGATCACAATGATAATATCATTAAAATTAATAATAATTATTGTTATATGTATCATGTATCTATGTCCCCGACCATAATAAGTTAGTAGTGCTTAATAAGATTATTATTGTTATTAAGTTTATTTGTTAACAGCCGTTAATTAGTAGTGTGCAAGAATTTTGCCAGTGGTGTTGTAGTTGCTGCTGCTATTGCTTGCTATGCTAGCTATGTATGTATATAATAATATATATATTATTATTATTATAATAGTAGTATATTATTATTCTTCTTCAGTATTATTATCTTCTTCTTCATCATCATCACTACTATTAGGAGGATTGGTAGCAGCCATCTGCACCGCCCTCAGGAAGCTTGGCTGACACACTGCAAGTCGCTTGCTTACTAGCAAAAGAGAAAAGCCGCCTCTTAGCTAACACCAGTCTCTGCAGACCGGTGCTGGAGTATGCGGATGCAGTTTGGGATCCAACAAACAAAACCACCATAGACTCCATCGAGAATATTCAGAGACGAGCGGTCAGGTTTATAAAAGCACTAAAGGGGAGGGAAAGTGTCAGTGATGCTAGAGATGAATTAAGCTTGCCAACACTAGCTCGCCGGCGACAAAATCATAGAGTGGCGTTGCTCCACAAAGTCCTCCAGAATGAGGAAAAACACAATGTACTCTCATCTAGTTACGATGAAATAGTGAACAATCGTTCAAAAACTACAATGGTTACACGAGCTGCCAGCCGTGGTGAACCGACATCAATATATGCATCATCGAGTGTTTTCCACAACAGCTTCCTCCCCAGGACAATAAGAGACATGAGAGTACTACCTGGTCATCAACTATAAAACAGCTACATGCTGAAACTCATGACTAAAAACACTTTTAGCACACTGCTTAAAAATATGAGGGCTCCACGTGCACTATATAGCGATCTAGAGTGTTCTATTGACGCAGAGGTAAATGCAGAGGTAAAAAGCAGACTACTTGATCCAGTGGCATGATGGAGTAGGCATGCATGCTCTAGTCAAGCCTGACTACTGATCAGCTGAGTTTGATGTCTGTCTGATCCCTATTTGAGGCACAGACACCTAGACAGACGGTTGCTCGATGTATGAATGGTTTCTTTTGCATACAACAGATTTTCAATAATGTAAAGAAATAAAATAATCACTTTTTTACGTTAGTGAAAATCTGTTATATGCAAATAAAACTACAACTAACAACTACTGCCTGTGACCTGAGGCTGATGTGGTAATTTATGCTTACCGGCCTACTATTTTTGTATTGCTTGTATTTACTTGTAGGTGAGTAATAGTTCTAAAAAAAACGTTCAAAAGTGCTTACTTGTCCAAGAAGAAAAAAGGTTGTGGAGGAGTGTTTCTTCTAGGCTTTATAGCTCCGTACTTATGAATGTACTCCTACTCTTTTGATTGGGAGAGAGATGCAGCCAGTTTATATATAAGTGTAGCAATGTAATCACACCATCACATGATTAAATAATTGCGCAGAGTATTAGAATGTATAAAGTATAAACATACGTACCTTTCTGCTAATTATTCAAAAAATCCATGTAAAAAAAATTGTGGTACATGGCAACATGATTGGAAATGGTTACTCATTGTCGGAAATTTAGTTGAATTTTTTCAAATAGATTTGTGCTGTGAATGAAAACTAGAACTTTTTTGCGTACAGCATGGATGGAAAGTTGCATATCTATATACATGTTGTCATTATCACCCATATCAAAGTCGACTCATAGTAGTGGGGTCCCTTGTTAGTTGAAGCAGTCAGTTACACAAAGTTATTAAACAATACCCAACTGATCGTTTGTAGGAGGCAGCTTGCTTTGATTTTATTGGCTCCAAACATAATTCAGTTCAGCAAATACGCAATATACAATAATACACCGTTTCAAATGAAAACAATTTGATACTATGTATTAAACATCTTACTCGCATTAAAGGAAATACTTTTGGCCTTTCTGCACAAACTTGTATCAAAACGACTTCCTTGCACATCATTTGCAATGTATAACACTGCCCATTGACACCACTGACCAATGCTAATACCAGTGATACGTTGATGCTACTGTAATCAAATTACAATCCACTAAGACTGTGTCAGTACTTGAGAGATTCCATTCACTCTTTCTGGGCTATAGTTTTAGTGTTATCGTGTCATAGAGATCAACTGAAAAATAATATAAGTGATAAAACCAATATTCTCAAGATGACAATGTACCGAACAACAAACGCCTAGCAAAACTACTTTTCGCCACTCTTCTTCCTTCTACCGTCCTTAGATTTACATAATTTAGGTCATTATTAGTAGTTGACTATGACTCTATATATATATATACTGAGCTCACAAATGGACAGATACAGAATTAAACAAATCCTTAAAGTTCACAGTTAGCTAAAGCTGCCTTGTTTATTGCTGGCAGTATAAAACACAACACGGTATAACCTCCCTATACATAGACCATCGCCAATGTATTGTCATTACTGAGTAGCCTTTCTGTTGTAGAAGGCCTGCAAGAATGATGATTTCCAGGACAGCTCTGTCTTATGGTGTTGCTATATCGGCGGTCTACTTTGCTATTTTTGGTATACAAACGGGTTTGCTCATTGTTGCGTCTCTTTCCTCATTTTTGATTGGGTGAGTTGTACTTTGAATAGTTAACACTAGTAGCGTGTATACATCGGTCAGATGTTCTTGTATATCTAGCTGTGACCAATACGCCCTTTTTAGTGTTAATGGATATAGTTTTTATCATTACTGATAACGCAGGTTTTTTTTCAAAAAATTGATGTTGTTACTATTGTGTTTTTAGGGGGCGTATTGGTTGCAGCAACAAAGCTATTTCAAGTATAGCACTAGTATTATGTGTGCTTGTGATATTTGATTTTACTACTGGTGTACAATCAGAAGAATGCTCACGTCAAAAATCTCGACAAGCACGAATAATAATAAATAAAGTGGTGAATCCTCAGTATTCCATGCTGAATGCGGAGATCCCTACCACCTGCCCATTCTCTCCTGCCAATGACCAGTATGCCGTACAGGAAGTCATGAAGCGGAGACTCGGTGATGACTGGATGTGTTCAGTTTGTGGTAAAAGTTTTAAAAGTGAAGGTGACTTGGAGTCTCACCTCATTAACAATCACAAAGTGCAGAAAGTTAGCGGCTGTCTGGCTGACAGTTGTGACATCCTGCGATGCGACGCAGTATTTGATGCGCCTAGAGATGACTTTGAGTGCGAAGAGAGCTCAATGTTGGCACTCAGACAGAAGTGTATGGATATAGTACGAGAGCAATGCTCCGCCGCGTACTTACCCTCCAAGTCAAGGCTGCAATTAGAGGTGTCTGTACAAGCCAGTATTTGCTCCTATCTAACTTGTGAGGAGTACTGGACCAACGTAGGGGACGACGACTCTGGCACTCACTACTACTACACCACATACGCCATAGCTCTTTGTGTACTTATACTCTTTCTGGTTGTATACTTTAAAATAGCGAGTGCAAACATTGAAGGTAGCTTGTCCATAGAACAAATCCTGGCAGAGGAAGAAAAATACGAACGACCAAAGCCTGCAATAATTCCTCCAGACAATAATATGGAGATTAGACAGCGGGGTACAATAGAGAGACAGTGGTCAGAGAATGAATAACATTAGTCCTTCCAATCTCAATCATTGCTTATCGGCCATATTTACTGCTGTCATCCTTGTACATTTTTTAAGCTTTTATCACATGCATTTTATATGTCAAACCCATACATACACATATACAATCGACCTGTGTATTACTGTTGCTTGCTTATTACATGCGGATCTGTCATGTCAATAAAACATTACTAATATAACACGCATAGTAAAATGTCTACCTAGTAACTTCATTTTACTAGCTCTCTCATAGTGTGCCTATACTATGGTAAAGTGCACTCAGATGCCACCTACGGCCATGCAAAGGTTCCATTGGCTCCCAGTTCTGTGGGAATCCCCAAGGTGAGTGTAACACTCCTACTAAACTAATGTTTTACCATAGAACGTATCTAACAACCCTCAACCGTTGATGGATACCTACTACAGCTCATAGACATGATGAGAAATGCTGCGGTGAAGGAAGAGAAGTTAGACAACAGACTTACTGGAGCCAGTAACATCGATGAGCAGCTGCAAGAGGTACTCAAATATGTCTTTAGAGACTACATTGATGTCTGGTACAAGGAGATCAGCAACGACACAGCTTTCTTACTGGAGCTGCGGAAAGTCTTCAATCATGCCATATCTAATTTTGCCTCAAGGTGCGTTGTTATATAACATACTTGTGAATAAACATTCACTGTGGTATTGCATGCTAACATATTATAATTGAGCTAACAGTGCGAGGTGAGCAGTTGTTAGTAAGTTGTGCTGTGTGTTAAGGGCCAAGGCAATTGACTGGACACCCCTGCTGACACACAAGTTGGTTGAAGAAGTTGCATCCCATGTAAAGCTTTATAGGAGAGCCTATCAGAAGGAGAAGGAAGCAAAGGTTGACAGCACTGATGACAGAGCAGAAGGTTTGTTGTGTTATGTTATTTTATCTTGTGTTATCTTATGTCATGTTATCTTGTGCTACCTCATCTTATCTTCTGCTATCTCATGTTATCCTGTGCTACATCATGTTATCTTGTGCTATCTCATGTTATCTTGTGTTACCTCATGTTATCTTGTGCTATCTCATGCTATCTTGTGCTACATCATGTTATCTTGTGCTACATCATGTTATCTAGTGCTATCTTGTGTTACCTCATGTTATCTTGTGCTACATCATGTTATCTTGTGTTACATCATGTTATCTTGTGTTACCTCATGTTATCTTGTGCTACCTCATGTTATCTTGTGTTACCTCATGTTATCTTGTGTTACCTCATGTTATCTTGTGTTACCTCATGTTATCTTGTGCTATCTCATGTTATCTTGTGTTACCTCATGTTGTCTTGTGTTATCTCATGTTATCTTGTGCTATCTCATGTTATTTGGTGCTATGTAAAGTCATTAAACATTACATGATGTAGAATCACTTGACATGGATGCAATAGAGCAATATTTCTTTGAATTTGAAAAGGATATGGAGGGAAATGTTTGCCGTGCATCCGTGTCTACAGATGAGGAGCATGAGAAAGGTACTAGTATATGTTACCTGTAGTAGTAGCAGTAGTAGTACTAGTATGTTACCTGTAGTAGTAGTAGCAGTAGTAGCAGTACTAGTATATGTTACCTGTAGTAGTACAATAGTAGTACTAGGATATGTTACCTGTAGTAGTAGCAGTAGTAGTAGTACTAGTATATGTTACCTGTAGTAGTAGCAGTAATACTAGTATATGTTACCTGTAGTAGTAGCAGTAGTAGTAGCAGTAGTAGTAGTAGTAGCAGTAGTAGCAGTACTAGTATATGTTACCTGTAGTAGTAGCAGTAGTACTAGTACTAGTATATGTTACCTGTAGTAGTAGCAGTAGTAGTCAAACTGTCAAACTTGTGGTGCAATGCTTTGAAAGCATCCTCTATGGAAGTGGTCAAACAGATATACAAATCATGTCTTCCATAGAGACATGTCATAGAGACATAGAGACATGTCATAGAGACATGTCATAGAGTCATAGAGACAATGAGATTGTATGCTTTTAACAGAATACCTGCAGGAGTTGGCAGAAATGCTTTTATATTTTCTTCTACCCGATGAGGAGTTTGACCAGAGAATGTTGAGGTTCTTGGTAAGGGAGGTGTTGGTGCAGGGAGTCCTCCACCCAATGTTAGAGAAGATGTCAGAACCAGACTATATCAACCAGTATATCATCTGGATGGTAAGTTGTTGTGTGTGTACAGTACATATGTAGATGGTGTATGTACAGTATGTATGTGTGACTACAGTATGTATACAGTATGTATACAGTATGGATACAGTATGTATACAGTATATATACAGTAGATATACTGTATGAATTCAGTGCACAGACAACACTCTGACCAGTGAGTCCTTCCTGGCTACACTGAGGATAAGTACCAGTATAGAGGAGGTACAGAGTGTGCTGGCTAAAGTGAAGGAGGACATGTCTAGGGTTAGATCTAAGGATACGGGAGGAGCTGACGGTACGTGTGTGTTGTGTGTGCAATGTACGCGTGCATGTGTGTACAATGTAACTGTGCATGTATGTATATGTACGTGTGCATCTTTTAGATTCCAGTATCAAGCAAACCCTCAGCAGCTTGTCCTACCTGCAGAGAGTGTGTGAAAGTCAGATCACTAAAATTGCCAGTAGGCCTGTAGCTGGATCGGGCTTTGCAGATAGCTTGGTATGTACTGCATATGTTATTGTGTAGAACTCGCTCTATTTCTTTTAGGATAGGTCTATATAACTCTATGTTTGTTTGAATTTTTATAACTCTATGTTTGTTAGGATGTATCTATGTATATAACTCTATGTTTGTTAGGATGTATCTATGTATATAACTCTATGTTCGTTAGGATGTATCTATGTATATAACTCTATGTTTGTTAGGATTTATCCATGTATATAACTCTATGTTTGTTAGGATGTATCGATGTGTACAAATCTATGTTGTTGGGATGTATCTATGTATATAACTCTATGTTTGTTAGGATATATCTATGTATATAACTCTATGTTTGTTAGGATGTATCTATATATATATATATAACTCTATGTTTGTTAGGATGTATCCATGTATATAGCTCTATGATTGTTATGATGTATCCATGTATATAGCTCTATGATTGTTATGATGTATCTATGTATATAGCTCTATGTTTGTTAGGATGTATCCATGTATATAGCTCTATGATTGTTATGATGTATCTATGTATATAACTCTATGTTTGTTAGGATGTATCTATGTATATAGCTCTATGATTGTTAGGATGTATCCATGTATATAGCTCTATGATTGTTAGGATATATCCATGTATATAACTCTATGATTGTTAGGATGTATCCATGTATATAGCTCTATGTTTGTTAGGATGTATCCATGTATATAGCTCTATGTTTGTTAGGATGTACCTGCAGATGTGACTCTCAAGTCAACACCTAACAAAGTGCTTCCACTTGTCTTTGTGTTGAGCAACGAGTTGGGAATTCAATATTTTAATGGTAGGTTCATACATGGTATACCATACACTGTACAGTTTATATATATACTATATCTGTACACTGTACAGTTTACATATATACTATATCTGTACACTGTACAGTTTATATATATACTATATCTGTACACTGTACAGTTTATATATATACTATATCTGTACACTGTACAGTTTATATATATACTATATCTGTACACTGTACAGTTTATATATATACTATATCTGTACACTGTACAGTTTATATATATACTATATCTGTACGCCGTACAGTTTATATATATTGTATATCTGTACACTGTACAGTTTATATATATACTATATCTGTACAGTGTACAGTTTATATATATTGTATATCTGTACACCGTACAGTTTATATATATACTATATCTGTACACTGTACAGTTTATATATATACTATATCTGTACACTGTACAGTTTATATATATACTATATCTGTACACTGTACAGTTTATATATATACTATATCTGTACACCGTACAGTTTATATATATACTATATCTGTACACCGTACAGTTTATATATATACTATATCTGTACACTGTACAGTTTATATATATACTATATCTGTACACTGTACAGTTTATATATATACTATATCTGTACACCGTACAGTTTATATATATACTATATCTGTACACTGTACAGTTTATATATATACTATATCTGTACGCCGTACAGTTTATATATATACTATATCTGTACGCCGTACAGTTTATATATATACTATATCTGTACACTGTACAGTTTATATATATACTATATCTGTACACTGTACAGTTTATATATATTGTATATCTGTACACTGTACAGTTTATATATATACTATATCTGTACACTGTACAGTTTATATATATACTATATCTGTACACTGTACAGTTTATATATATACTATATCTGTACACTGTACAGTTTATATATATACTATATCTGTACACTGTACAGTTTATATATATACTATATCTGTACACTGTACAGTTTATATATATACTATATCTGTACACCGTACAGTTTATATATATACTATATCTGTACACTGTACAGTTTATATATATACTATATCTGTACACCGTACAGTTTATATATATACTATATCTGTACACCGTACAGTTTATATATATACTATATCTGTACACCGTACAGTTTATATATATACTATATCTGTACACTGTACAGTTTATATATATACTATATCTGTACGCTGTACAGTTTATATATATACTATATCTGTACACTGTACAGTTTATATATATACTATATCTGTACACTGTACAGTTTATATATATACTATATCTGTACACTGTACAGTTTATATATATACTATATCTGTACACTGTACAGTTTGCATACACAAGTCACATACCTGTACATACACAAGTTATATACCTGTACATACACAAGTTATATACCTGTACATACACTAGATATATACCTGTACATACACTAGATATATACCTGTACATACACAAGATATATACCTGTACATACACAAGACATATACCTGTACATACACAAGTTATATACCTGTACATACAAAAGTCTTACATGTAACTTTACACTCTTTTGCAGATTTTCTTATCTGCAATGAGAGAGAAATTTATTTGAATATGTGGTTGGATATAGAGGTGGGTTGTTTGTACACTTTTATATACAATTATATCCTATACCTACACAAGTACCTATATATACAAATACCTGCAGTGCTGTAACAAATACCTGCAGTGCTGTAACAAATACCTGCAGTGCTGTAACAAATACCTGCAGTGCTGTAACAAATACCTGCAGTGCTGTAACAAATACCTGCAGTGCTGTAACAAATACCTGCAGTGCTGTAACAAATACCTGCAGTGCTGTAACAAATACCTGCAGTGCTGTAACAAATACCTGCAGTGCTGTAACAAATACCTGCAGTGCTGTAACAAATACCTGCAGTGCTGTAACAAGGAGTTCACCACACAACTTCACCCAAACACGGACAAGGAACAAGCACTCTCTCTCTACCTCAACGTCGTCGGGGGAATCTACGAGAAGTATTTTGCTGAGCCAATCACAAGCTTACAAGTGGATGCCAGCTGCATAGAGCCAGTTATTAAATCACTCAATGAGAGGGTCCTAAACACAGCAGTGTTTGATGCCTTGCACGATGTGGTATGTATGTACATGTACTTACTTGTACTTACATGTACTTATACTTTTATTTACTTCTTGTACATGTACTTACTTCTATATTTACTTACCTCTGTCTATAACTGCCTCCGACCATAGCACATGTTATCTATCGCTTTGTTGCACTAACTATATTGATACGTACTTGACCTCTTCTGCAGATTATGGAGAAACTAGAGAAGTTTTATGAAGAGTTTCAGAAGCACGAGCTGTACATGAGAATGTTGAGAGAGCTGGATATGGATGTGGGGTGTTCCCTCTCCGAGGACTCCTGTGATGGTCAGTGCATATATATATATGTATACGCATGTATATAGTGTATAGATGTATGCTGATGTCATACCCTGACCTTTGACCTTTGTAGCTGCCAATATATGTGACTCAGTGGTGGATGGGGAGCAACACGCCCCTGATACAAAGATTACCGCTGCAATAGTAAAGACTGGTACGTAGTCTATATCCTGGGAAACTCACTGCATCCATTTAATCTCTTTTTCTCTTCTTACATATAGCAGTTGGTGTAAGGATTCGCCAACAGAATGGTGTGTATTGAGGGAGTTACCTTCTCTCTCGCTGTCATATTGGTCTGTTGTCTATTGCCATTACAGCACATAATGAATAGCTCACATTGCTCGTATAGACACAGAAAAACTAGAATCTTAGAATACGTCCATACAATGGGATGACATTACACTCGGCAGCATTGAGGCAGCCTTACTTTGACACAGCGACAGTCAACATTGTTGTCTTCACACGAACAAATAACTCTAGAACTATTTCAAAAATTAAGTATTTAATTTGGAGTTGTCTATACTTGAGGGTAGAAGACAACTTGAAGTTATTTTAGATTGATGGGAGTAGAAATTTGTAGTTTGTCTTGGGCCATTTAGATGATAATGTGTGTATTGAGATGTCTCACTAACAATTGGTGTGTTTTAGTGCCATCTACTGGTATGTATTGTTTGTAGTTGTCTGCTGTATCAAGTTGTAATGTTTGTTTTGTTGGTTGATACCAGATGATTATATGTTGTATGATTCAATGTTGTGCCTCTCTATTAGTTTCTGTGATATACACTCCTATATATTGTGTACTTTAGGTAGCAGGTGATACTATGTGTACCTTAGGTAGCAGGTGATACTGTGTGTACCTTAGGTAGCAGGTGATACTGTGTGTACCTTAGGTAGCAGGTGATACTGTGTGTACCTTAGGTAGCAGGTGATACTGTGTGTACCTTAGGTAGCAGGTGATACTGTATGTACCTTAGGTAGAAGGTGATACTGTGTGTACCTTAGGTAGCAGGTGATACTGTGTGTACCTTAGGTAGAAGGTGATACTGTGTGTACCTTAGGTAGCAGGTGATACTGTGTGTACCTTAGGTAGAAGGTGATACTGTGTGTACCTTAGGTAGAAGGTGATACTGTGTGTACCTTAGGTAGCAGGTGATACTGTGTACCTTAGGTAGAAGGTGATACTGTGTGTACCTTAGGTAGAAGGTGATACTGTGTGTACCTTAGGTAGCAGGTGATACTGTGTGTACCTTAGGTAGCAGGTGATACTGTATGTACCTTAGGTAGCAGGTGATACTGTGTGTACCTTAGGTAGCAGGTGATACTGTGTACCTTAGGTAGAAGGTGATACTGTGTGTACCTTAGGTAGAAGGTGATACTGTGTGTACCTTAGGTAGCAGGTGATACTGTGTGTACCTTAGGTAGGAGGTGATACTGTGTGTACCTTAGGTAGCAGGTGATACTGTGTGTACCTTAGGTAGCAGGTGATACTGTGTGTACCTTAGGTAGGAGGTGATACTGTGTGTACCTTAGGTAGCAGGTGATACTGTATGTACTTTAGGTAGCAAGTGATACTGTGTGTACCTTAGGTAGCAGGTGATACTGTGTGTACCTTAGGTAGCAGGTGATACTGTGTGTACCTTAGGTAGCAGGTGATATTATGTAATTGGCAGCTGTTTGCAGGTATAGCCAAGGATAAGAGTATAGGTAACACATATGCGGTGTATAACATACAAGTGGTGGAGACCAACACCTCCTCAGGGGCAGTCAGGAAATGGCAGACAACCCGACGTTACAGTGACTTCCACGATCTGTATATAACAATATGTGACAAGGTAAGTGTTATATATAACAATATGTGACAAGGTAAGTGTTATATATAACAATATGTGACAAGGTAAGTGTTGTATATAACAATATGTGACAAGGTAAGTGTTATATATAACAATATGTGACAAGGTAAGTGTTATATATAACAATATGTGACAAGGTAAGTGTTATATATAACAATATGTGACAAGGTAAGTGTTATATATAACAATATGTGACAAGGTAAGTGTTATATATAACAATATGTGACAAGGTAAGTGTTATATATAACAATATGTGACAAGGTAAGTGTTATATATAACAATATGTGACAAGGTAAGTGTTGTATATAACAATATGTGACAAGGTAAGTGTTGTATATAACAATATGTGACAAGGTAAGTGTTGTATATAACAATATGTGACAAGGTAAGTGTTGTATATAACAATATGTGACAAGGTAAGTGTTGTATATAACAATATGTGACAAGGTAAGTGTTGTATATAACAATATGTGACAAGGTAAGTGTTGTATATAACAATATGTGACAAGGTAAGTGTTGTATATAACAATATGTGACAAGGTAAGTGTTGTATATAACAATATGTGACAAGGTAAGTGTTGTATATAACAATATGTGACAAGGTAAGTGTTGTATATAACAATATATAACAAGGTAAGTGTTATATATAACAATATATAACAAGGTAAGTGTTATATATAATATATAATAAGGTAAGTGTTGTATATAACAATATATGAGTGTTGCATAGACATAAGTTTGTGGTGCTGTACTGTACAGTCAACCAGTTCCCGTATCTATGGTCATGCAATGCCCATTTCAGTACGTGCCATTGATAGACCTGCCATTTCCTGGCAAGCGAGCATTCAATAATCTCGGAAGTGACTTCCTTGAGAAGAGAGCATCTTCGCTCACCCAGTACATGCAGGTAAGTATTGTATAATATACAACGTACATTGTATACTATATATCTCTGTGTGTTGTATAATACTATATATTACTGTATGTTATATAATACTATGTATCACTGTATGTTGTATAATACTATATATCTCTGTATGTTATATAATACTATGTATCACTGTATGTTATATAATACTATATATCACTGTACGTTATATAATACTATATATCTCTGTATAGTATGTATTAGTGTATACTATATATCACTGTATGTTATATAATACTATATATCACTGTACGTTATATAATACTATATATCTCTGTATGTTATATAATACTATGTATCACTGTATGTTATATAATACTATATATCTCTGTATGTTATATAATACTATATATCTCTGTATGTTATATAATACTATATATCTCTGTATGTTATATAATACTATGTATCACTGTATGTTATATAATACTATATATCTCTGTATGTTATATAATACTATATATCTCTGTATGTTGTATAATACTATGTATCACTGTACGTTATATAATACTATATATCTCTGTATGTTATATAATACTATATATCTCTGTATGTTATATAATACTATATATCTCTGTATGTTATATAATACTATGTATCACTGTATGTTATATAATACTATATATCTCTGTATGTTATATAATACTATATATCTCTGTATGTTATATAATACTATATATCTCTGTATGTTATATAATACTATGTATCACTGTATGTTATATAATACTATATATCTCTGTATGTTATATAATACTATATATCTCTGTATGTTGTATAATACTATGTATCACTGTACGTTATATAATACTATATATCTCTGTATGTTATATAATACTATATATCTCTGTATGTTATATAATACTATGTATCACTGTATGTTATATAATACTATATATCTCTGTATGTTATATAATACTATGTATCACTGTATGTTATATAATACTATATATCTCTGTATGTTATATAATACTATATATCTCTGTATGTTATATAATACTATATATCTCTGTATGTTATATAATACTATATATCTCTGTATGTTATATAATACTATATATCTCTGTATGTTATATAATACTATATATCTCTGTATGTTATATAATACTATATATTATTGTATAGTGTGTATTAGTGTATACTATATATCACTGTATGTTATATAATACTATATATCTCTGTATGTTATATAATACTATATATTATTGTATGTTATATAATACTATATATTATTGTATAGTATGTATTAGTGTATACTATACATCTCTGTATGTTATATAATACTATATATCACTGTATGTTATATAATACTATGTATTATCACATAATGATGCTGTTGCTGCCACAGAAGGTGCTAAACTCTGATATATACTGGGAGCACTCCACGCTAAGGCAACTGATGAAAAACTTCTTGCACGAAGAAGCATGGGATAAGCCTAAGAGTGCGGGCCATAGGAAGGTGGGTGCACAGGCTTTGTTGTCTTGTATTCTGTTGCCATGGTAACTTGGTCTGACAGTCTCTAACTCTCTTCATTTCTCTTTTAGGTCAGCATGCAGATGCTGCGTCCGTTCAAACAATCTGTAAAACAAATGGGGAGTAAGTTAAAGATTGTGCCTGGCGATTTCATTGGTGGCTTTGGAAAGATGTTCCCCAGGGTAACATAACTCCTTATGCATTACTGTATATACACAATATATATCTCTATATATACACAACATATATAACTATATATACACGTTATATATCTCTATATATACACATTATATATCACTATATATACACAATATATATCTCTATATATACACATTATATATCTCTATATATACACATTATATATCACTATATATACACAATATATATCTCTATATATACACATTATATATCACTATATATACACAATATATATCTCTATATATACACATTATATATCACTATTTATACACAATATATATCACTATATATACACAATATATATCACTATTTATACACAATATATATCACTATATATACACAATATATATCTCTATATATACACATTATATATCACTATATATACACATTATATATCACTATATATACACAATATATATCATTATTTGTAGCTGAGCTTTGCACCCAGTATAGGAAAGAATCAGTTAGAAAGTTACAAGGTGGGAGCATCTCTTGATACAGAGGTATGTATGTTAGTACTATATATATATACGTGTGTGTGTACATTAGTACTATATGTATATACGTGTGTGTGTACATTAGTACTATATGTATATACGTGTGTGCATGTTAGTACTATATGTATATACGTGTGTGCATGTTAGTACTATATGTATATACGTGTGTGCATGTTAGTACTATATGTATATACGTGTGTGCATGTTAGTACTATATGTATATACGTGTGTGTATGTTAGTACTATATATATATACGTGTGTGTGTACGTTAGTACTATATATATATACGTGTGTGTGTGTACATTAGTACTATATGTATATACGTGTGTGTGTACTTTAGTACTATATGTATATACATATAGTGTATATACACTATATGTATATACACTATATGTATATACACTATATGTATATACACTATATTTATATAACTTGTAAAGTCGACGCTTGGTAATATGTACTTCTAGGATGATGACAACATTCCAATGAGGATCATGTTGTTGCTTTTGGATGAAGTTTTTGACCTGAGAAAAAAGAACCAATGGCTGCGCAGACGTGTGGTGGCCATATTGAGACAGATAGTGAAAGCGACATATGGAGATCGCATCAACCGGTGGGTTGGTTTGGGATGTTTTTATTATAGGATACGATACAGTTTTATCTACGAGTAGCTGGCTGACCCTTTTCCCTTGCTTTCCTTCCATGGTTGTCTCCTCCTGTGGTTTCCTTCTCCCATGATCGCCTTCTCTCATGGTCGCCTCTTCCCATGGTAATTGTCTCCTCCGGTGGTCGCCTCCTCTCGTGATCCCTTCTTTTCATGGTTGCCTCATCTCAAGTAGGCTCATCCAGTTGTATGCCCATCCCGTTGTATGCCCATCTCGTTGTATGCCCATCTCGTTGTATGCCCATCCCGTTGTATGCCCATCTCGTTGTAGGCCCATCCCGTTGTAGGCCCATCCAGTGGCTACCTCCTCACATTCAATAACAATTTTGTCAATACTGCCTACTTTAACAGTAGCTATTAGGACTAGTTAGTAGGAAAACACATAACAGTAGCATTGTTGTAATAATAAAATCAATAAGAATATTATTAAATGATAACAATACAGTAATAATATGATGATAATCTTTCCTTTTTTATTCTTTTAAACTTACCAATGATGATATATTTCGTCGGAATTTTTGCTGGGATTATTCCTAACAATGTTATCACTGTTGACATAAACCAAGTTACTAAAGCAATCGCTGCAGTAGCTGGTAGCAACTAGTAATAATAATAAATAATATTTTAACAATAAAATATATTGCTAATCATGCGAATAACAATAATAAATAATAATAATATTCCGACATCCAATAATTATTGTAGAGGAATGCAACAACAAACATGATGGCGCCGTACTACTAATCTCAAAACTAAAAACAGTCTTTAATAGGTGCTATGTGGAGACAATTCCCCTACAATCAATTTATTATGTATATTTATATTGCTAGCAATCATATATCTTATTATTACCATATGCATGACTAAATATCTTTTGTCCGATGTTCTCAAACTGGGCGTGACTTAATTTTTGACAGTATAAATACTGGCACATTGTCTTTAGTAGCCAGAGTTGTTTTGACTGTATTTATGATAAGATTAAGTTCTTTGAACAACCAAATACACCATTCAGTACCTCTCAACCTCATTCTCTCTCTCTGAAATAGATAAGCAGACAATAGAGTGGAGTCAATTATTCAGCCAGTTTAATAAACAGAGTGGACTGGACAGTAGTGGACTAGGCGGTGGAGGCCACCTCTTCCAGCTTGTCCAGCAACAGACAAAGACGATCAACAGTCAACCTATGCCAGTCATGCTAAGGAACTGCTGCTGATCAGACCTGTCCAATGCGCATTGCTGGCAAGAGACGGCGGACTGTAGCCTGAGGGTCGAAACGATCAGGGCAGATGGCGCTACCTATGGTGTATCCTTCAAGAGGCCACCATAAATTCCTGCACATTATTTCAAATGGAAATAAATTGAGAAATTATTGCTATAATAGTAATGATACAAATAGTAAAAATACAACAACCGTTGTTAATTATAGTAATAATCAACAGTAATAATAATAATATGTCATCGTGTATTATTTGCTCAAGAACTTCTATTGGAAACTTTTCGTAATTATCATAAATAATACGTCTTTTCTGTATTAATAATAGTTTTATTTTCAAATGCCATTAATAAAATCCGTAACTAAATAACTTAATTGTACAGATAAGTAGGAGAAAAATGAAAAAATCTAATGAGCTCTGCAGATCGGAAAACACTCTTGCTTTGTTCCTAAAACGCAACCTATCGCAATAATTAATAAACCAAGGTCATCGCAGTTTATTGTGCCTTTCGGTATAATATGTCAACTTTGGTATACTTCACTAGGAAAGACCCGGATCAAAGCACGATCGTCTCACAAATTAGTTTTGTTCTGACCATTTAACAACATCAAAAAGACACAAAAGTCTCCGATTTGAGAACAAAACAGAAATTTAAACCCCCGCAATACATTGGATTATCTAATGGAGAGTTCTTACAGCAGTTTTTATTTCTCTCAGTGTAGAGGTTTATGCTTATATAAAGGTGGAATCATACACAGATGCACACATAGACGGACATACAGACAGATATATAGAAGTTTTTCCCCTTTATATATATAAATGTGTATATGTTCTACAGTATACTATGCAGTTATATATGCTAGCTATGTATGTGTAAGTCTACTTATATGGTATACTTACGTATATTTTATGTATGAGGTTATTATTTCAGAAAAATTGTCGAGCATGTGGAGATGCTAACATCAGCTGATCAGATGGCAGAGTATATCAAACAGGTCAAGGACAAATTGTGGCCATCAGGTGCCCCAGCAGAGCCAAGGCCAGTAAGAGATGTAGAAACTCAACTAAGGACTGCTGTTGTGTGCAAAGCAAAAATGATTGGATCAGTTCCAGGTAACATCTTTGTTGTTGTGTGCTCTTTACCATCCCCTGGTCATACTATAGTCTTGTATATAACTGTATCCTAGTCTTGTATATAACTGTACTCTAGTCTTGTATATAACTGTACTCTAGTCTTGTATATAACTGTACTCTAGTCTTGTATATAACTGTACTCTAGTCTTGTATATAACTGTACTCTAGTCTTGTATATAACTGTACTCTAGTCTTGTATATAACTGTACTCTAGTCTTGTATATAACTGTACTATAGTCTTGTATATAACTGTACTCTAGTCTTGTATATAACTGTACTCTAGTCTTGTATATAACTGTACTCTAGTCTTGTATATAACTGTACTCTAGTCTTGTATATAACTGTACTCTAGTCTTGTATATAACTGTACTCTAGTCTTGTATATAACTGTACTCTAGTCTTGTATATAACTGTACTATAGTCTTGTATATAACTGTACTCTAGTCTTGTATATAACTGTACTCTAGTCTTGTATATAACTGTACTCTAGTCTTGTATATAACTGTACTCTAGTCTTGTATATAACTGTACTATAGTCTTGTATATAACTGTACTCTAGTCTTGTATATAACTGTACTCTAGTCTTGTATATAACTGTACTCTAGTCTTGTATATAACTGTACTCTAGTCTTGTATATAACTGTACTATAGTCTTGTATATAACTGTACTCTAGTCTTGTATATAACTGTACTCTAGTCTTGTATATAACTGTACTATAGTCTGGTATATAACTGTACTCTAGTCTTGTATATAACTGTACTCTAGTCTTGTATATAACTGTATCCTAGTCTTGTATATTACTGTACTCTAGTCTTGTATATAACTGTATCCTAGTCTTGTATATTACTGTACTCTAGTCTTGTATATAACTGTACTCTAGTCTTGTATATAACTGTACTATAGTCTTGTATATAACTGTACTCTAGTCTGTTTTCTAGATGAGCTGAGACATCTGATAGGCACAGAGACAACCAGGGCAGGGTTGATACGAGTATTCACAATGTTCCAACACAAAACACTCAACAAAAGGCTGATATTTGTGATAACTGAAAATGTGCTGCAGACTCTTTTCCCTCACAGTCCGCTGGAAAAAACTTTCAGACAAATTCACGTCAAGTCACAGAGAGCTCGGGCTGATTCATCAGTCAGTCAATGTTTGTAATAGCTTAGCTTCTCTTATCTGTATTTGCTATCATTTATTGCTGTTATTTATTGTTTTGTTTCACTTATGTTGTTTACTTTATGATTTAATTGTCTATTGTATTTATCTGTTTTATTCATTTTCTACAACTAAATTGTATACATTCTTTTTTACTTTATTATGGTCACAGCGAACCAAGTCCATCCATTTCTTCTATCTATGGTTCATGAGAGGTAGCACACAGTTGAAAGCAATTTTACTAATCATTTGTGATAAGGTTTCTTCTTATCTTTGCTTTCATGATAATAGCGAACAGCATAACAGCAGCCATTGCTTGTGTCTAACATCACAATACAGCACAATGCACAACAGTGCGACACAGCAGTACAACACAATACACAACAGTGCAACACAAAGCGCAACACAACAGTGCAACACGATACACAACAGTGCGACACAATACACAACAGTGCGACACAATACACAACAGTACAACACAATACACAACAGTACAGTACAACACAATACACAACAGTACTACACAATACACAACAGTACAACACAATATACAACAATACAACACAATACCCAACAGTACTACACAACAGTACAACACAATACACAACAGTACAACACAATACACAACAGTACAACACAATATACAACAATACAACACAATACCCAACAGTGCAACACAACAGTACAACACAATACACAACAGTAAAACACAATACATAACAGTGTAACACAATATACTACAGTACAACACAATACATAACAGTGCAACACAATATACTATAGGTTACCCACATATATTTCTGTACTATTATAATTACATGAATGCGACAGTAAATTAAAACAGACGTGTTTGTGAGACCAAAGTAGGTACCCAAAGGCATACCTATATCAATCACAGTCCATTTAACAGGTATGTGTACAGGTACATCTTGTTTTTATCATGTAACTCGATGGTTGATACTCTACAACGGTTGGTTAATGTCAAAGAACAGGGGAGACAACTAAATGTCGGATAGCTTTTATATTCGGCGATAAATATCGATGTTACTATTTACCCAATGCTGTGTTTGATTCACTGTAACTACTTGCTAAATGGACACGCAGCAACCACTACCATTGTGTTATTTAAGCAGTTGTATCTACGTTGTCATGGTAACAAAGTGTTTATAAATCCTTTCAGCAAATCAGAAATTCCAGTGCAAGTCTCCACACTACAGAGAGACTATCACCTGGTATACATGTCAGGTTATAGCTGTTGATTCATCACTATTGACACAAAAGTGCATGTCTGCCTTTGATTGGTTAAGCCATGTGCTAACCACCAATGAGTTTCACTGTTACACGCAGTTATTACAGATAAAAAAGATAACACGCAAAAGCTCTACACTGTATGCCGACAGTGATGTCTTAACATTCGGCCATGACAGTATTTTGTATTCTCTTCATTTCTCTCAGCGTGCCACTTTGTAGTTGCCAGCTAGACATCCGGCTTGTAGACAACGGCTATGTTAATGTGCTGACAGCCATCTCTGATACAGTCGCTTATGACTCTAGAATAATCCCCAGTATTCAGGTAAGTAGGTACGCAGGTCAGAATTGCTTCTACTGCAGCTTTTAGCGCAGAATCCTCACATATATGAAATGTGTATGTTGTGGGTATGTATGTGTGTATTACCAGCACTATTTGGAAGTATATGTAGGATGCTCATGCTCTGTCTCTCTCTGTGGCTCAGTCACTACTCCATAAGCAGCCTAACAGCTTGTCAAGATGTGTCCCAGCCATGGATGAAATATACCAGGATTGCCAGAAACCCGAACGGGGTGTAGTCAATGGGAAGTCATCCAGGGTGCCCATATTGAATTGGTTGTTCGGAGCGGAAACATAAACTGCTATAACAGCTCGTAAAATAATCGTGACTATTTCTATTAAGACAATGTTCTGATTTGTGCCACACGGCAAGAGCTTTTTTTTAGCTTCGGAGCGGAAGCTGCGTAAAATCAATAAATTTTGAAACCGAGTTTGCCACATACCAAAGATTACATATATGTTATCGTTGGCATATTCAATTTTGTTCTCGGAGCGGATATGGTATTGTAAGTAACAATATTTGAATCGTCAAAAGTAGCGAAGTATGCCCACGGCGTGAAAGGAACGTGTAAAGATTAATTAGAAAACGATATTAATTACGAGATCCAAGAGGTCTTGAAAATTTCGGAGCAGTATGGCATTTCCCACAAACGGCTACATTTGGCTCGTCACAAAAGTTCTATTACGCAGCTGCAGCTGGCAATCCTGGTATATTTAATCCATGGTCCCAGCTAGGCGAGAGGTTTTGTTTGACCAATCAAGAGCTACGTATCACTCGATGCATGTTCTGCTTTTCTCTCTAGAGCCTGTTTAATGATGCATCAGCCACCTTATTCAAGGCCACCAATTATAGAGCTCACTTCAAGGAGGTGACCATTCTAGTTCCTTCCAGTTGGAATGTCGCCAAAGCTCAACCAGCTACTGCAGAGACTTTTGACAAGGTAAAACAACCTCGCTTATATAACAAGAGGTCGTTGTCGCTGGTTATTTGCTGCGTGCCAATCCTGGGTGTTGTTGCGGACATGGCAAAAGCTGTTTTCGTGGGCAGAGCCCCACAGTCTCAACAGGGTTTTCAAAATATTCCAAAAGTTGTTTTTGATTTGTTGCAGGCCCATATCCGGGTAGATAATCCATCCAGCGAGAACCGGAACAATCCGTGGGTGAGGCAGGCTGGAGGCTGCGGAATCCCGGGTGACTACATGCATATCACACCAAAGTTTTTGCTGGATAAAACCAACTCTATCAGACGATGGGGGGCGCTTGGTGAGTTTTTGTACATTAGAGTCGATGTTTAGAGTGTGTTACACCAAACCCCAGACCCCACAGCCAACATTAATTGTAAGGAGACAAATTTTGCTACAAATAGGAAAATCCTCGGTAATATATTCGTTGCCCGTTTCTGACGGCACGGCTTTTTTGTTTAAGCCAAAACTTTAGTCTTGTCTGTGGGACAAACGGTGTCTTTCTAAATCATTAGCAGGTTTAGAGATAGCGAGATTTCTAATCAGATCATCCACTCCTGAGATAGCCGTTCTTCCTCTTATCGCAGGCCTGTGATCCTCTTCTCTAATTCGGGACTGTTATGGTTTGAATTGTCTTTCTCTCCAGCTCTGCATAACAAATTGTGTTTTGAACTTCAAACGTGGTTTGTACAAGGAAGAAAACCACAAGGCCTTTGTGAAGTTTTATCTCATCAACAAAAACAACTTCAAATGCATTTAAAAATGCTTGGTTTTTTTATAAAGAAGACAACTTCTTCTTTTACATTTTTTGCTGCTGTATTTGAATAACTGTCATACCCGACGATGGAAAAGAAATTAAACTTTGTGTCAGTCCCAGCTAGCATTCCAAGACCTTTGGGCTCAAACTGGCGCTAACCATACGCAGCTCCGCTCATGCGTTAACGAAAGAATACACTGTCAGCCATTTCTTTTGTAGAGAAAGTGTTTGTACATGAATGGGGACACCTGAGATGGGGCTTGTTTGATGAATACCCAATAGGGGACGAAATAACTGAACATTTTTACCAATCCCCTTCGACTGACACGATTGAACCTTCAAGGTGCAACACCAAGGTCAAGGGCAGGATGAGACACCGCGTGACAGGTGCCAACTGTAAGATAAATACAACGACATCACTTCCTGAAGCAGACTGCAGATATTACCCAGATAAGAGTCAAACAACAGCTCGAGCATCACTCATGTACTACGACTTTTTGCCATCAGTAAGTCTCCATTTCTGGTTAGCATACAATCACAGCTGTGAGCTGACCTAAATCTACATTAAATGGGTCAAAATGCTTGGCATACCCCAGTTTCTTTGCGGCATCAGATATAAGGCTATGTCAGGCATTTTATTTTATATCTTTTTTCAGTAAAATGTAAAAAATTAATTTTTATTTACTTGAACTTATTTTTTTCATCTTCCATTTTTGACCCAGTGGATTACACCATTGATATCAGTGTCACAAACAACTGCCTTGACCTTTCTGTGTATTCAGAGACGATTAAAAACTGCAGCTTCCTTGAAAGGTATTTGTGATAATAATTGTTTGCTTTTAAAGGCTGCAGACAACTATTATGCAAAAAAAAATTTAGTATCTTATTCCAAGCTAAAAACCTCTTTACACTTTTTGGACCAATCATAAAATTAAAATTGACATTTTCACATAAAATTTCATTTGCCACGGCACACGTTCTAGAAAAAGATTTTTTTCGTTTGAAAATCAGAAAAAAATGAAAAAATATTTTATCATCGCTTCTTTTCTATCTCTATATTCCAATCTTTTTTTCTTTACTTTTGTCTCTTGTATTCGAATGTATACAGGAGGAGGCAATTGCTGTGTCAAACAAACAAAAGTCACCTACCTCAAGTTCCAAAGAGCATTATCATAATTGACCCCCACTACTGCAACTAAATGAAAAAACTGACAAAAACAATCTTTTGTAAACTTGCTTTCATGCTCAAACTAAATGTCGCACCTTGGAGTTGTTTCCTCTCTTAGTATTTGAAGAAACTGACTCTCGTTATAGAAGTTGGCATTCTTTACTTATTATTCAAAAAACAAAATTCTTAAAAGTTCTTAAAGTCAAGCACGTTCCTTTCTGTTCTGTAGGTGGACAGTTTCTGTGGCGATGATGAATTGAGCTATAAAACCGTACATAACCAGGAGGCCCCCAGCCGCCACAACAGACTCTGCGCTGGTAGATCCTCGTGGAGTGTGATGCTTGACTCCCCTGACTTCAGAAATGGTATGATGTTACAGCTCAGTTGATATTATAGTGTAAACAATCGAGCTTTGTCAGATAGCTGCTCCATTTGCTTTTCTTTATAAAATGTTTTTGCTTTGCAGGCAACAATGAAGCGAAAGACAATCCTGGAAAGGATACTAGTGTAACATTTAAACTGGTGCAACGACAAGAGACCAGAGTAGTTGTTGTCATGGACATATCAGCTAGTATGGTATGTAATTTGTACTACATACATACTAGTATATGTAACTTGTACTATATACATACTGGTATGATATGTAACATGTACTATACACTTCCTGTAGGCAGTAGATAACAACAACATTAAAATGAATGGTGCAGTGAGGCGTTACCTACTGTATACTGTACCTACTGGTGCTAGCGTGGGACTGGTCACTTACAGCACCACCTCCACTGCCATCACTCCGACATTAGTCGCAGTAGACAACTCAACTGTGCGACAGCAACTAGCTGACATGGTTCCTGTGAAGATGAAAGGTAACACAGCCATTGGTCTGGGTTTGAGGCGAGCGCAATGGGTGAGTATATTTGTGGAGCAAAAATACTTTCTGCTTGTGCTATTTTTACATTTTGCTTATTTTATTTTCCAAACTTTTATTGATAAAAATCAACTTAAATGCTCGCGGTTGTACTTGACAAAATTTCCTTTTTCATATAAAATAGTTATTCTAACCAACAAACTACCTGCAGTATTAATGATGAACTGCAATATCGTTGTGCAGTTATTGGGACATGAAAATGTAACTGCTACAAAAGGAGGTCGTATAATTCTTCTCACTGATGGTGAAGAGAACATGACTCCAAATGTATCTGAAGTCGTACCAGAGCTTACTAAAGCTGGAATCACAGTGGACACAATTCTGCTCACGCCTGATGCTTCAGACACTCTCATTTCATTGGCAGCAGATTCTGGTCAGTGACCTATGTAAGCTGGTCAGTGACCTATGTGATCTGGTCAGTAAATTGCATTACTGCCACTTCGATCTAAAGAAATAGATTTTAAGTTTTGTAAAAGGTAATTGACTACTACAGACTAGCGGCATTTTGTCTTCTAGAGATGCTCGTACATTTCCCTCTCTCAACATAAAGTCTCTTCTCTCACCACAAGGCTACCCTTTCGCACCACAAGATTTCTCTCTCGTCATAACGTTCCTTTCTCTCATCACCAAATAACAAGTTGTCTATAAAGATTTACCCTGTAAGCCTCAGTTCCTTAACCACTTATTAATTGTTGTCAAACAGGAACCATGCTGAGTTCATTTCTGACTCAAGTTATTTGTATTTTCTAGGTGGCCTCTCTTTTTATTCATCTGGAGACAACAAGTCAACCAGTCTTAATGATGCTTTTACCGCAGCCGAGAGAGCTAGAGTTAGCAATGCAATAGATAAACCTGTAACGGTAGGTGGTCTCCATTAGAAGTGGGTCTGTCCTGATAGGTGGTCTTTGCTAGTAGTAGGTCTGCTCTAGTAGATTGTTTGCTCTAGTGGGTGATCTGTCCTAGTAGGAGGTGTGTCCTAGTAGATTGTTTGTTCTAGTGGGTGGTCTGTCCTAGTAGGAGGTCTGTTTTAGTAGATTGTTTGCTCTAGTGGGTGGTCTGTCCTAGTAGGAGGTCTGTTCTAGTAGATTGTTTGCTCTAGTGGGTGATCTGTCCTAGTAGGAGGTCTGTTCTAGTAGATTGTTTGCTCTAGTGGGTGATCTGTGAACTTCTAACTTTCTACTGCGATGTGATTGACTTGAAAAAGCCTAATCAGAAAAGTTTATTATTTTAGGATTTCTATCTCCCCAATCACAACTTCACTGTTTAACATGTCTATCAACATTTGAGTAAAACAAAATTATCTTTCTGTAAAAGAGATGCAAGGAGAGTTGATATCCTACAGGTTGAGAGTCAAGTGGTGAGTGCGCTAGGACAGAGCAGAACTTGCTATGATGTCATAATAGACGGAGCTCTCGGTCGAGATACCACTCTCACGTTTAGCTGGATTCAAAGCAATCCACTTGACATTGAGGTTACTAACAGTAATGGTACTTACACCGTCCCACTGGAGAACGCAGACAAGGCAGCTGCTTACAGGTGCCTGGGAGAGTGTGCGGTGAGTGATAATGGCAGCAACCAATCTCTGTCATCTGCCTCTTCAGTATAATGCCTTTGTATCAAGTCTCACAATATGCTGATGCACTGCAGACTGGAACGTGGAGAGTTTGCATAACAAACCAGAACAGTTCAGCTGAGGACGTCATCTCTCAAGTAGAGTCGTCTCCATCAGCACTTCCACCGGTTACAGAGGCTGATGACTACCAAGAAGCTCATCTGCCTATTATGATTCGACCAACAATTGTCAATCAAAACCCAAGTTTTGCTTCTGCAGGTAAAAACATATAGCCACAGGTAAGGTGCTATAGCCTAAAAACTCCCAGGAATGAGAGAGAGTGAAAGATTGTGGGAGTGCTGTTTGGTGCACGGTACACATGTTGTCTAATGTAATGTCGACAAGTTCTTTGGCTTGATAGGGGCATGTTGTCTAATGTATTGTGGGCGTTTTATTAAAAGGACTATTTGTGTTTAGGAAAGTAAATAGCTATGGTAAATCAAGTTGAGTTGCCGTCGGACTCATTTACTGCTGGTTGTTGCCGTAGTGCAGAAATGTATGTTTATGCTGATATGAAAGACCACACCTACCATCTCTACACCACATTAATATATTCTGTCATGCTTTGTTTGTTGTAGACTACAAGCCCGTATCCTTGTACGCTACAGTTAGCCGTGGATATTCCCCTGTGGTTGGAGCTAAGGTGATAGCACACATTGAGTACCCGACAGCAGGGACACAAGCTACAACTACTAAATTAGAAATGAGAGACGATGGCGCTGCTGCAGATATTGAGAAAGATGACGGTATTTACTCCGCATTTATTGTAAGTTCTCACACGCAAGGAAAACATTCCATATCCATCCAAGTAACCAATGGGAATGATACACACATCAAGTCAGTTAGACACATCGGCAGTAAAGCTGGTTCCATATCAGGTAGGTGACCTTTTAAACTTTATACCTACTGAAAGAAGAACTTGAGTTTTTAAACATTTAATTTCTTGACAGAATTCTTCTGTTGGTAGAGCCAGGAGAAGAGAATGAGAGACAAGAAATTGTGTCGACTCCCAGTGGAGACTTCCAGAGATTTTCCCTCGCTGGATATATCTATGTGCAGTCAGTTGCTCCACCTGGCTTCGATCGCTGCCCTCCATCCAGAATCAAAGATTTAAAAGTAACTGAAACTTCTTTCACTAACAGAACTGTCACATTTGAGTGGACGGCTGTTGGAGACAATTTTGATGAAGGGAAAGGTTAGAAACACTGCAATAATTTTGGAGTTGCGTTCTCTAAACAGTTTATTGAAGCTAATTTTGACATTAGCGGTTATTATGAATTTTTTTAGAGTCAATTGGTTGGTTTATAATATTTTTCTTATTTGGCAGCTGCCCGCTATGAGCTGTGGAAAGCAAGCTCATTCTCAGCCATCCATAAAGCCAGGGAAACTAACGCTACCTTGATAAGAAATCCAAAGGTCTTTGAAGGTAACCTAAATTCGCCGCTACCTGCCAACAGCAAGGAAAGACTGGTTATTAACATACGAGACTGGGCCTCCACAATGGTGTATGCTATAGTTGTAAGAGACAAGGCTAACAATCCCAGTGAGCTGTCAAACGTTGTCTCCGTCAAATTGGAGCCTGAGCATCAGACTATGAAGAACCCAAATGCAGGCACGAGCAGTGCTGGGCTAATAGCCGGATGTGTCGTTGGAGGTGTGCTAGCGGTGACTATAGTCATAATGATTGTTGTAGTAGTTATACGCAGAAAGGGAAAAGCTAACAATGTTATATAACAAAATGAGTCTCTGCCGCAATTGAGATTTTTTTATAAACAGAAATCGTGTATTGTTTGTGTGATTCTTTTGCAATTTTTATTTACACTTGGGAAAGCATTTGGGTAATATAATATACATGAGCATGTCATGTGGTATACCATTTCATGTATGATTTGCAATACAAATAATATATATAATAACAAATTAATCGTTTTAGGCATAATAGTCAACCAATTGGTTGAATGTCCGTTAACCATATTAGTCAACCAGATTAGACAAATTTTGAGAATGAAAACGAAAATAGCCAATTCAAGAGCTCAGCAAGGAGTACATTGCAGGTTGTTTAGAATAAATTTCCTTGACCAAACTCTATTGATGACGATTATTTCAAAACAGTTCATTAGATTTTGTATAAAAAAGAGAACACAATTCCATATAAGTTTAACAATAACCTTCATTTATAATAAAATCGTGTTCTTTTTTATTAATAAACAAAACAAATTTGTTTTAATATTGCAACAATGATCAATTTATTTATAGTATTACTATTAATGCACATGATCAGGATATTTATTATAATTATTATAAGAAATTGTTATTTTTAACTTTATGTAATGTCAACAAATTTTCACATCACACGGATGTCATGTTTTCCATAACAATACGTATCATTATATTGTGTGTAGCCAAATGAAAATTATTCTACAATACTGGTGCAACTGCTTTGATAACTGCCTGATACTAAAAATACACCATATTATTATAAATAGTATCATTAATAAATTTTTATGGAGTTGCCTCATCTTTTTCAGCCAAAATACAAATGAATCGCTTCAAATCAAAACAAGCATCACAAACTTTTTTCTCTAATATCATAGCCAAGCTTCTATACCTGTTAGCCATTGCTCATAATGTAATGTGGTGTACTTAGTATTTCCCAATGCTCGATCTTTTCTCTCCATTCAACAGTCGCTGGCTGCCTTTACCTGTCCTGTACCTGTCCTTTACCTGTCCATGCTGACTGATTACCTCAAACTATTTCAATTACAATTTTTTATGTATTTAACAATTGTCTTTGCATTAACTCCATATAAACTCTCGTCTGATTGGTCATTAGAAAGTCAACTAACTTCTAGCAATAAATATAGCCAGCTTTTTTGTACCTAACTTTTGCTTGCGTTAAGTCACCACTGAAGCTGAAGCCTTTTTTTGTAACAATTATTTAGATTTTGGCAAGAATTGATTGAAACGATTGTGATGCCTCTGTGATGCATAAGATTAGATGAGCGATTGATGGCAGCAATGAGTAAGTGGTAGCTGCCACACCTGAATTATATATGAATACAGACAAAACATTGTAGAACAGAACGCTGGTATACGATACACGTGTTTATTTACTCTGGAATACTGCATTTCTTTATACAGGTTAATTTCTTCAGCTGGTAGAGTGCTTCCAAAATAAAGAGTTATTCTTTTTGATACATCTTATTCTCTCGTTCGATTTCTTTTTGCATATTTAAAGCTTTGGCTCTCATTTCCTCCAACGTCATTTTAGTCAACCTCTCCAATCGTTTCTCTTGGTCAGCCTTAATCTCCCGCAAACATTTCCTTTTTTGTTTAAATGGAAATTGAGAGAGTTCTTCCTCTTTCATACTCCAATCAAACTCTAGCAGAGGAGGTGATGCCTCTTCTGTTAAACCAACTGTGTCCAAATAAGGTACTGTTTTATTTGTCAATGTGGGTTTGACTCTCTGGGAATTGAGTCTGAGAATTGAATTGAGTCTATGAGATGTGGGATTGAGTCTATGAGATGTGGGATTGAGTCTATGAGATGTGGGATTGAGTCTATGAGATGTGGGATTGAGTCTATGAGATGTGGGATTGAGTCTATGAGATGTGGAATTGACTCTATGAGATGTGGAATTGACTCTATGAGATGTGGGATTGGGTTCATGAGACGGAAAACTGCGCCGGGGAGAGGTTGCAGTTGGTGTTAAGTTTGTTGGGGCAGATGAGGAACTGGTGGATGAGTGTCGTGGGTCTTTGGTATTTGTTGTGTTCTTTCTCCGGGTAGACTCTACACATTTGTATATAACTGTAGAATGTGTTATATATACCTGATGTTATACTGGTACATATAACTGTAGAATGTGTTATATATACCTGATGTTATACTGGTACAAATAACTGTAGAATGTGTTATATATACCTGATGTTATACTGGTACATATAACTGTAGAATGTGTTATATATAGCTGATGTTATACTGGTACATATAACTGTAGAATGTGTTATATATAGCTGATGTTATACTAGTACATATAACTGTAGAATGTGTTATATATACCTGATGTTATACTGGTACATATAACTGTAGAATGTGTTATATATAGCTGGTGTTACACTGGTACATACAACTGTAGAATGTGTTATATATAGCTGGTGTTACACTGGTACATATAACTGTAGAATGTGTTATATATAGCTGATGTTATACTGGTACATACAACTGTAGAATGTGTTATATATAGCTGATGTTATACTGGTACATATAACTGTAGAAGGTGTTATATATACCTGATGTTATACTGGTACATATAACTGTAGAAGGTGTTATATATACCTGATGTTATACTGGTACATATAACTGTAGAATGTGTTATATATACCTGATGTTATACTGGTACATATAACTGTAGAATGTGTTATATATAGCTGGTGTTACACTGGTACATACAACTGTAGAAGGTGTTATATATACCTGATGTTATACTGGTACATATAACTGTAGAATGTGTTATATATACCTGATGTTATACTGGTACATATAACTGTAGAAGGTGTTATATATACCTGGTGTTACACGGTTACGCCGTGCTTTGTACGACTCTAACTTCATCTTCACTACTGTATCCATGACATATACCAATGAACCCCCAAGCAGAGAACAGCAAGACACAGCAAATGTTTGGAGACTTGGATCGTATAATATAGACCTGCAGGTTAGAAGTACTGTACAGTGATATGACTTGGTATGGAGTACCACCATGTACTATAGAGTACTACTACATACTATAGAGTACTACTACTATATACTATAGAGCGCTACCACATAATATCGAGTACTACCATACAATATAAAGTACTACCACGTAGTACACAGTACTACCACACCTTTGGTCGACAATAAGTTTCATAGCATAGTCAGCCATTAACCACACAACCACAAGTAAGTTGTTGGTCCCAGCAGCCTGAAACAAACAGTTTTACGTCCATACATGATAGCCGTGGACATATAGACATGTGTACTTACATAGACATGTGTACTTACATAGACATGTGTACTTACATAGACATGTGTACTTACATAGACATGTGTACTTACATAGACATGTGTACTTACATAGACATGTGTACTTACACAGACATGTGTACTTACATAGACATGTGTACTTACATAGACATGTGTACTTACATAAACATGTGTACTTACACAGACATGTGTACTTACATAGACATGTGTACTTACACAGACATGTGTACTTACACAGACATGTGTACTTACACAGACATATGTACTTACATAGACATGTGTACTTACATAGACATATGTACTTACACAGACATGTGTACTTACATAGACATGTGTACTTACATAGACATGTGTACTTACACAGACATGTGTACTTACACAGATATGTGTACTTACACAGACATGTGTACTTACACAGACATGTGTACTTACACAGACATATGTACTTACATAGACATGTGTACTTACACAGACATGTGTACTTACATAGACATATATGAAGACAAAGGAGCATGCAAAGTGGTGTTCAACGATGAGCCAATTTCCTATAAAGTTCCATTGCATCAGCACAATTAGCAGCTCTGAAATAGAAATTACAGAATATCACTATTTGTACACTAATTATTAGTACTAGTGTAAATATATACTACTGTAGTTGGTATTGCACCCACTGCGCTAGTAGTATTCCCCGTCATATTTAAAGGGCCCTCATTTGCTCTGTTCATGCCCCCGTTCCACTCTACAACCACCCCCACTCTACAACCACCCCCAATCTACAACCACCCCCACTCTACAACCAACCCACTCTACAACCACCCCCAATCTACAACCACCCACACTCTACAACCATCCCACTCTACAACCACCCCCACTCTACAACCAACCCACTCTACAACCACCCCCACTCTACAACCACCCCCACCTTACAACCACCCCCACTCTACAACCACCCCCACTCTACAACCACCCCCACTCTACAACCACCCCCAATCTACAACCACCCCCACTCTACAACCACCCCCACTCTACAACCAACCCACTCTACAACCACCCCCACTCTACAACCACCCCCACTCTACAACCAACCCACTCTACAACCACCCCCACTCTACAACCACCCCCACCTTACAACCACCCCCACTCTACAACCAACCCACTCTACAACCACCCCCACTCTACAACCACCCCCACCTTACAACCACCCCCACTCTACAACCACCCCCACTCTACAACCACCCCCAATCTACAACCACCCCCACTCTACAACCACCCCCAATCTACAGCCACCCCCACTCTACAACCACCCCCAATCTACAACCACCCCCACTCTACAACCACCCCCAATCTACAGCCACCCCCAATCTACAGCCACCCCCACTCTACAACCACCCCCACTCTACAACCACCCCCACCTTACAACCACCCCCACTCTACAACCACCCCCACTCTACAACCACCCCCAATCTACAACCACCCCCACTCTACAACCACCCCCACTCTACAACCACCCCTACTCTACAACCACCCCCACTCTACAACCACCCCCACCTTACAACCACCCCCACTCTACAACCACCCCCACTCTACAACCACCCCCAATCTACAACCACCCCCACTCTACAACCACCCCCAATCTACAGCCACCCCCACTCTACAACCACCCCCAATCTACAACCACCCCCACTCTACAACCACCCCCAATCTACAGCCACCCCCAATCTACAGCCACCCCCACTCTACAACCACCCCCACTCTACAACCACCCCCACCTTACAACCACCCCCACTCTACAACCACCCCCACTCTACAACCACCCCCAATCTACAACCACCCCCACTCTACAACCACCCCCACTCTACAACCACCCCCACTCTACAACCACCCCCAATCTACAACCACCCCCACTCTACAACCACCCCCACTCTACAACCACCCCTACTCTACAACCACCCCCACTCTACAACCACCCCCACTCTACAACCACCCCCACTCTACAACCACCCCCAATCTACAACCACCCCCACTCTACAACCACCCCCACTCTACAACCACCCCCACTCTACAACCACCCCACTCTACAACCACTCCCACTCTACAACCACCCCCACTCTACAACCACCCCCAATCTACAACCACCCCCACTCTACAACCACCCCCAATCTACAACCACCCCCACTCTACAACCACCCCACTCTACAACCACCCCACTCTACAACCACCCCCACTCTACAACCACCCCTACTCTACAACCACCCCCACTCTACAACCACCCCCACTCTACAACCACCCCCACTCTACAACCACCCCCAATCTACAACCACCCCCACTCTACAACCACCCCCACTCTACAACCACCCCCACTCTACAACCACCCCCACTCTACAACCACCCCACTCTACAACCACCCCACTCTACAACCACTCCCACTCTACAACCACCCCCACTCTACAACCACCCCCAATCTACAACCACCCCCACTCTACAACCACCCCCACTCTACAACCACCCCCACTCTACAACCACTCCCACCTTACAACCACCCCCAATCTACAACCACCCCCACTCTACAACCACCCCACTCTACAACCACCCCCACTCTACAACCAACCCACTCTACAACCACCCCCACTCTACAACCACCCCCACTCTACAACCACCCCCACTCTACAACCACCCCCACTCTACAACCACTCCCACCTTACAACCACCCCCAATCTACAACCACCCCCACTCTACAACCACCCCCACTCTACAACCACCCCCAATCTACAACCACCCCCACTCTACAACCACCCCCACTCTACAACCACCCCACTCTACAACCACCCCCACTCTACAACCAACCCACTCTACAACCACACCACTCTACAACCACCCCCAATCTACAGCCACCCCCACTCTACAACCACCCCCACTCTACAACCACCCCTACTCTACAACCACCCCCACTCTACAACCACACCACTCTACAACCACCCCCAATCTACAGCCACCCCCACTCTACAACCACCCCCAATCTACAACCACCCCCACTCTACAACCAACCCACTCTACAACCACACCACTCTACAACCACCCCCAATCTACAGCCACCCCCACTCTACAACCACCCCACTCTACAACCACCCCCAATCTACAACCACCCCCACTCTACAACCACCCCCAATCTACAACCACCCCACTCTACAACCATCCCCACTCTACAACCACCCCCACTCTACAACCATCCCACTCTACAACCACCCCCACTCTACAACCACCCCCACTCTACAACCACCCCCACTCTACAACCACCCCCACTCTACAACCACCCCCACTCTACAACCACCCCCACTCTACAACCACCCCCACTCTACAACCAACCCACTCTACAACCACCCCCACTCTACAACCACCCCTACTCTACAACCACCCCCACTCTACAACCACCCCCACTCTACAACCACCCCACTCTACAACCACACCCACTCTACAACCACCCCCAATCTACAACCACCCCCACTCTACAACCACCCCCACTCTACAACCACCCCCACTATTAAACCACCCCACTCTACAACCACCCCCACTCTACAACCACCCCCACTCTACAACCACACCCACTCTACAACCACCCCCAATCTACCCCGACCCTGTTCCACCCGTGTACAGCTCTACTCTCTCCATTTTTTTTTATTTCCTTCCCTCTCTCTCCAAAACTTAATTTGCTTACAAGTACATGTTTCACTGAGCTCTATGGTAAAATTTAAAGCTCTAGTGCATAAATATTTTGATAGTCGCATATTTCAATGATTTTTGGTAGGTTGGGAGAATTAGGTTGTCAGAATATGACCTCAAAATTTCATTTTAATCAGAATCGTATTTCTATGTACTTTACAAGCTCAAAAATTGCTTTATTTATGACTGATCGGCATGGTGTGTGAAGTTGCCTCCTATTACATTGACCCCAATTAGGTATTGTCTGCATGCACTGAGCATTCACTTTGATTGGACTAGTGAAATATTTCATTGATTTGATTAGCTAAGGGTACAGTCAGTACCCAAATAATATGCACAGTCAACACCTGAAAGCGATCTTTTGGGCTATATTTTTATTCTTGTTACTAAATAAAGGTATCTTTGAGTTTGAACTGAATGAGCTAGCTGAGAGCCTCAAAGTGATGTATGGCAATTCTTGCTAACTAGTTTTGCCTCCAAGTTAGAAGCTTCTTACTGTGCTTCTCATTGAACGCCAATGAAAAAATAGCTAAGTGATACCTCTGTGACGTAACAGGTCTGACACACAAAGTATTGAAATTATTTTTGAAAAACCGAATCTTGAAAATGGCTGCTCTTACGGAAACAAAATTTTTCATGTACAGTCGTTAGCCTTAACGGTGTGAAAATCAGCCAATTTCAAGATTTCATCAATATTTATGCACAAGGGCTTTAGTAATTAACCATATTGTATTAACTGCTGTTGTCACCTCTACAGACACAGTAAGTCGACACAAACCAGTACTATGATAAAACCGTGAAAGAATTACGCAATCTATGCATACTGGAAGAAAATAATACGAGCCGTAAATCAGCAGACAATCAGTTATTTGACGCTCCAACTAAAATTTGGTTATTAGCAAAATGCAACTTTTGTGATTTATCTCCCCTGACATTATTGAGAAAATTTATTAAACCAACATCTCCGGTTTGAGAGCAAATGGCAAAACCAAACCTTGACTTTACAACAAGCTGCAGTCCAATGGTTGTTTGTACGCTGCAACTCTCTTTCACTGCACAGCGAACGCAGCCGAACATAAAATGGGCAAGCCCGCGCACACTCACAGATGTTTTCCGTGTTCACATAGATTACCTACTACTAACTCACCTCCAACCATGTAACCCACTGTAACTGCAAAAGCTGTGGAAGAAACATCGTTTCTACCCCTGCAATAGGAGAGTGTAGTAGCGGTAATTGTGCACATAGAACAGAGTAATATGTACTGCATACAACGACTGTTGCACGACACGTTTCACTACTAGCGAACTTATGGATGTATACATTATGTAATAATGTGCGGAGAGATGAATGTGTGGACACAGTGCTGTGATTGGTAGGTAAATGTGTAGTCACAGGGCTGTGATTGGTAGGTGAATGTGTGGTCACAGTGCTGTGATTGGTAGGTAAATGTGTGGTCACAGTGCTGTGATTGCTAGGTGAATGTGTAGTCACAGTGCTGTGATTGGTAGGTGAATGTGTAGTCACAGTGCTGTGATTGGTAGGTGAATGTGTAGACACAGTGCTGTGATTGGTAGATGAATGTGTAGACACAGTGCTGTGATTGGTAGGTAAATGTGTGGTCACAGTGCTGTGATTGGTAGGTGAATGTGTAGTCACAGTGCTGTGATTGCTAGGTGAATGTGTAGTCACCATGGACGTAGTATTTCTGGACCACGAACAAAATCGGATTTTATATAAAATCGAACTACGTACAAATGAAACCCTTATGGTAAGTTGTCGGCCATGTTGTATGAGGGAAAAAAAAACGGAAGTTGCCACACCCCTTATATATTTATCAACTTGTTGATATCAGTTTTTGGTCTTTTAATTTGTTCTTTTATTGGGTTCTTGGAGAATAACACATGAATTGACAACTCTGAAACTGCTTATAGTGCATAGGATGATGTTGATACACTTTGAATCTATGATAATTATGAAATAACTAGCTTCCTAAGCATGTCAATATCTATCAATCAAAACAGTTGCAAACTTTTTGACTGCATATGTAATGACAACATCATTCCTGGTATAAAGCATCTGTGAGATAAAAAGAGTGAGGTAATAATTGGACTAGAGAATGTAGCATTCTTCACACAAAACCTATATTTTATAGTATTGAAAGCCCACTGTTTGATAGGGACTTCTTAGCAAAATAACGAAGTCGACTGAAATGTAATATAAATGTAATTATACAAAACGTATATAAACTTTCAACACACATTTAGCTGAAGCAAGTATGTAACAAATTCAACACTGATGTTTAAAAATGATCAACCTGGACAGTCTACTTTTGTTTCTTCCTGCCCCTCCACCGATCCACAACCTGTTATACGCCCTGCAATAATACTTCAACCCTATGTCAAAATATTTGCTGACAACAACTCTAGTCAGTTGTGATGGGCAGTAGTGGGTAAATGTGGTCAGTGGTAACTCGTCGCTCACTGAACGGTTGAATTGCGCCAAGCAAATGTCTGTTAATCTGTTTCCTGAAACAGATTGTGTAACACACAGAGAAGTGAGAGCTTTTAGCTTCCATGTTACCTTGAAAATCGAAAGTACACATTAATGACAACAATGGTAATCTACAGTCTCCTTAATGTTTCTTTTGAATTAGAAAATTTGTTAACTGGACCTGGTGAATCAAGAACTAATAGATGCCTAATATTGAGGCAACTGTCAGATTTGCACTGACTCAAGATTTCACCAGTAAGTCTAGCTATAAAACTATTTCTAAAAAGAAAAATCTAGCTATTAAAGCAGTCCAAGTAATATCTAGGGAATGTAATCATATAACATATTACTGGTCTTTGTAAGTTATTATTATTATCAACAGGAGGTGGTAGTAAGAAAAATGCAAAAATAAAATAGGATAATAATAATAATAACTAATTCTAGTAAAATAAAAAAATTATTTTAACATTTGTTAATAATGATAAATGTGGTTTGTTACAAATGATGAATAATAATATCATTAACAACCATAATGATCATCAATGTGACAGCAGCAGTAGTGATAACTGAGCTCCAAAATATTATAATAATGAATCATTATTTATTCATTGATTACACTCTCATTTTGATTTATTGTAATAATACTAATTAATTTGTAGTGTCGCTTGTAATTATTATTTTCATGAACTCCGTTCTTTAACCACCTTCCAATACGTTCTCTTTCCTGAGAAAGAGAAATAAGAAATACTACTGCTACCACTACTAAATAATAATTATAGAAGATCTATTTACCTACTACTACTAAAAGTGGTAGTAATAGTGGTAGTAGCAATATTATTAGCAGTAGCAGTATTACTACCTACAACACGTTTTTTCATTATTATCATTATAATATTAATTAATAGATGATAATAATATTTATAATCACTAGTATAATCATAAAAATATAAATAATAATTATTCATTCATCAATAACAGTATTATTATTATTATTATTATTATTATTATCATGATAATTATTATGATTATGTATAACAATTATTATTATTATTATTAAATTTATTTATTAGCTATAATAATAATAATTAAACAATAATCTTAATAAATAATAATAATTATTATTATACTTATTAATTATTATTGCAATTAATTAATTATTATAAATAATAATTATAATAATAATTTAATAACAAAAATAATAATTTATCATGATGATGATTCATTCATTAGATTACAATTATTATTTATTACTTACTATCTATATTCATTATTTATCAGCACCATCATTGACGGTTAGGCAAACACCATGAAAAAAATATTTTCACTAGTGAGAGCTCTTGTCTGGGCATTTAATTCGATTGTTTTGGTATCCAAATGCAAATCATGATCTAACCATCGTCAATGACTGGTGCTTGCAAAAACTCCCTCATACAACATGGCGGACAAATGCACGGGGGTTTCTTCCGGTCAAAAAAGTCCTTAGTCCAGAAATACTACGTCCATGGTAGTCACAGTGCTGTGATTGGTAGGTGAATGTGTAGACACAGTGCTGTGATTGGTAGATGAATGTGTAGACACAGTGCTGTGATTGGTAGGTAAATGTGTGGTCACAGTGCTGTGATTGGTAGGTGAATGTGTGGTCACAGTGCTGTGATTGGTAGGTGAATGTGTGGTCACAGTGCTGTGATTGGTAGATGAATGTGTAGACACAGTGCTGTGATTGCTAGGTGAATGTGTGGACACAGTGCTGTGATTGGTAGGTGAATGTGTGGTCACAGTGCTGTGATTGGTAGATGAATGTGTAGTCACAGTGCTGTGATTGGTAGGTGAATGTGTGGACACAGTGCTGTGATTGGTAGGTGAATGTGTGGTCACAGTGCTGTGATTGGTAGGTGAATGTGTGGACACAGTGCTGTGATTGGTAGATGAATGTGTAGACACAGTGCTGTGATTGGTAGGTAAATGTGTGGTCACAGTGCTGTGATTGGTAGGTGAATGTGTGGTCACAGGGCTGTGATTGGTAGGTGAATGTGTGGTCACAGTGCTGTGATTGGTAGGTGAATGTGTGGACACAGTGCTGTGATTGGTAGATGAATGTGTAGACACAGTGCTGTGATTGGTAGATGAATGTGTAGTCACAGTGCTGTGATTGGTAGGTGAATGTGTAGTCACAGTGCTGTGATTGATAGATGAATGTGTAGTCACAGGGCTGTGATTGGTAGATGAATGTGTAGACACAGTGCTGTGATTGGTAGATGAATGTGTAGACACAGTGCTGTGATTGGTAGATGAATGTGTAGACACAGTGCTGTGATTGGTAGGTAAATGTGTAGACACAGTGCTGTGATTGGTAGGTAAATGTGTAGTCACAGGGCTGTGATTGGTAGGTGAATGTGTAGTCACAGGGCTGTGATTGGTAGGTGAATGTGTGGACACAGTGCTGTGATTGGTAGATGAATGTGTAGACACAGTGCTGTGATTGGTAGGTAAATGTGTAGTCACAGGGCTGTGATTGGTAGGTGAATGTGTAGTCACAGTGCTGTGATTGGTAGGTGAATGTGTAGACACAGTGCTGTGATTGGTAGGTGAATGTGTAGACACAGTGCTGTGATTGGTAGGTGAATGTGTGGACACAGGGCTGTGATTGGTAGGTGAATGTGTGGTCACAGTGCTGTGATTGGTAGATGAATGTGTAGACACAGTGCTGTGATTGGTAGATGAATGTGTAGTCACAGTGCTGTGATTGGTAGATGAATGTGTAGTCACAGTGCTGTGATTGGTAGATGAATGTGTAGACACAGTGCTGTGATTGGTAGGTGAATGTGTAGACACAGTGCTGTGATTGGTAGGTGAATGTGTAGTCACAGTGCTGTGATTGGTAGATGAATGTGTAGACACAGTGCTGTGATTGGTAGGTGAATGTGTGGACACAGGGCTGTGATTGGTAGGTGAATGTGTGGTCACAGTGCTGTGATTGGTAGATGAATGTGTAGACACAGTGCTGTGATTGGTAGATGAATGTGTAGTCACAGTGCTGTGATTGGTAGATGAATGTGTAGTCACAGTGCTGTGATTGGTAGATGAATGTGTAGACACAGTGCTGTGATTGGTAGGTGAATGTGTAGACACAGTGCTGTGATTGGTAGGTGAATGTGTAGTCACAGTGCTGTGATTGGTAGGTGAATGTGTAGACACAGTGCTGTGATTGGTAGGTGAATGTGTAGTCACAGTGCTGTGATTGGTAGATGAATGTGTAGACACAGTGCTGTGATTGGTAGGTGAATGTGTAGACACAGTGCTGTGATTGGTAGGTGAATGTGTAGTCACAGTGCTGTGATTGGTAGATGAATGTGTAGACACAGTGTGCCACCAACCTGTACTCCAAACTTGTTTCCTCTGTCCACACAACAGCCACCAGGGAGATGGTAATCACCACATGTAAATACGACGTCATGCTGTATATATACAGGCATACGTATTGTATTGTTACATGGGTATATCTTAACACACGCTACATACATAACACTTTCATAGCAGATTATTTACCCGGCAATGATCTTCATCCTTCTCTCATCCGTTAGCTCACTCAGGTTTGGTGCAGACCAATATTTAAAGAGACAGATATAAAAGAAAACATTTGTTACAATCACAGTGTTAGTAAATGCCGCACACCATGACCAAATCTCTTCGCTGAAGTCCGGGATGAAATCCATGCCTACCCCTCCTCTGCTGTTGCACCGAGTTGACTGTGTAATGTGATAGAGGTGGTGACAGTGACAGCTATGTGACAGACTATTTACCAACAGCTGGTGTTAGCTGGTACTTGCTGAGTTCAGGGAGGTAGAGTTACGGAGTCAGAGACTAGTAGGGGGCTACTTGTGACCTGCAGTATCAAACAATAACTGATAACTGTGGCTCAGAGTAACTAGACTTTTGTTATCTCTTCAGTATGAAGTCTTTCAAGCAACACATTATCTCCCTCTATACATAGATGCGTACATACTCACCTACTCTATACATAGATGTACACATGCTAACCTACTCTATACATAGATGTGTACATACTTACCTACTCTACACATAGATGTATACTGACTAGCTACACATAACACGTTTGAAAGTAACTCCAGTCTACTAGTTTATGGTCCTCCAGTCGTACAATCACTGATCAACAAACAATAACAACAATCATAGGATTGTGCAATGACAAATGATCGTACATCCCGTCAACCAAGTTTGACCAGGAAGTAAATGGCTCTCTGAATGATTGATCTGCCATCAAACGAGACCTTTCCGCATAATAGCCTCACTCCATGTTATATCAATCTATTTACTTATGTTACTATTGTCCAAGTATTAGACCTCACGGCTCCGGCTGGTTACACTGTATTTTGGTCATTTGCTTTGGTGGAGTTGTCAGCACAGGTAAGATAACTCTTCATTGCCACTTGAACTCGTCAAAAATAATTTGTTTACTTCCTATCTATGGAGTTAGCTGCTTTCTCTTGCTAGCCGAGCTAAGCTATTATGTATTACTGTGAACTTAATTTACATACGTTATTAAACAAGACAAATTGCCAATCAGGAAACATTGACATTCACCCTGCACTTTTTACATAATCTTGCTACGATGAGCCGAGTGAAAGGCTGACTGACTCAGACTTCTTTTACCACCTACGTAACCATTTATAGTACATGTCTTCTACTTTTACACATCAGGCTCAACCTTTAACTCATTTCACCAGTCTTTTATCACTATCACTTGCTTGCCCTGAATAATCCTGGCCAATCATCAAAAAATATCATGTTAATGTTCAGTTTATTTGATCAATTGCTTTGTGAAAAAATATAGAGTTTATCAGGATGAGCAACAGAGATATAAATATGCTATGGCACCGAGATATGTAAATTGTCACTCAGTTATACAATAGTAGCAGCCACCCAGAGTAGATGGTGGCTGTTTGTCAATTTGAATAAATACAACGGACAGTGCAAGTCAATACAGTAGTCACTATATAAAATGACAGCTATTATTTAGCTAGATGACAGCTGTCACTTAGTTAGATGACAGCTGCCAATTAGTTAGATGACAGCTGCCAATTAGTTAGATGACAGCTGCCAATTAGTTAGATGACAGCTGCCAATTGGTTAGATGACAGCTGTCACTTAGTTAGATGACAGCTGTCTTCTGTTAAGTTGAGTATCAAGAAAGTGAACGCAATTGTTTAGAATGCTTCCGGAAACTTTTCTTTGCAGTTACTTTCAATTGTTCAAGCTTCAGCTGGAGCTGTTCAATTTTTTCCTTTTGTTTTGATTCTACTCTTCGCAATTGCTTTCTTTTTTCAACCAGTGTGGGATGCAAGTATCGGCAAGCTGACACGTCATCTAGCTCACTGGATACACACCATTCTGGCTCAAAATCACTAAATACAGAGTCATGTGTTGGGGATAATACTGCTTGCTCATCGCCCCATTGAGATTGACGTAGCACATCTTCCAGATCATCCTGGAATTCTGATTCCAAGTCATTAGATGAAATGTTGGTATCACTCCACTCTGATGAGCTGGCTCGATGCATTTGAATGAGATCGAGTCCACAAAACAACATGGCGCACTCCAGATTGCGTTGTTTGCTACTCTGGCGAACAAAATGATGGTTAATGAAGGTACATTCCGCCAAACCATCGTCCCCTGAGGAGTAACCACTACTCATAAGTCTATCATCAGGAAAGACTACAAGGTTTCGGTTTCTTTGACTAGATGATATCTGTGAGTTGAACTGGGCTATAGCTCTCTGTACAATACCAGCCTTTTCTGGTAGACTGTGTGATTGTCTGCTTGCACAGACCTCTTCTCTCCCAGCCTTGTTGTTGTTTATTTCTGGCGGTAGCTTACAGGCATTCAAGGGCAAGGTTAAAGAAAGGTCAAATTGGTATTGCAACTCTGTTTCTGAGGCTACCAACTTTCTACCAGCAGAGAACTGCGCATTAGAAGCAAATGGGTTGGTGTTAGCTGGAGCAGGCTCGTACAAGGGGTCTTCTCTAGTCATGTGCTTGCCAACGACCTTGGCAGTCGGAGGCATGTACCAGCATTCAGCCATCTTTAGGAAGTCCAGGGATTGCTCCGAGCAGCTTCTCTGGCTGTACACTACAGAAGAGAGCAAAAATCTGACAGTCCAAAATGCCGCCATGCGTAAAAAGCCTGTGCCACAAAAATACTTGCTTTTACAAATTTCTTGGTTCAGTAACAGCTAATGGACTGTCAATTTGTTTATTACTTGGCATGTTAGAAAGTGGATTAGACAGTTTCACTATCAGGAAAGAACACACTACGCTGACAGTATTGCTAGCTGCGACGATGACATTTCTGTCACAGAATGCTACTATGGAGTATGCACTCACATGAATGTCTCACACTGAATTGATGAGTTTTTGAGTGGGTGGTTGTTGTGACAGGGCTAGCGAGATTTGTGTCCAACAATTCCAGCTGCGATTCACTGATATTGTCTAGGCTTGTGCATATCTCTGTGAATGATGGCCTTTTCTTTGGCTCCATCTGCATACACAGTTTAGATATAGTATAGACTAGATATAGTATAGACTAGATATAGTATAGATTAGATATAGTATAGACTAGATATAGTATAGACTAGATATAGTATAGACTAGATATAGTATAGACTAGATATAGTATAGACTAGATATAGTATAGATTAGATATAGTATAGACTAGATATAGTATAGACTAGATATAGTATAGACTAGATATAGTATAGATTAGATATAGTATAGATTAGATATAGTATAGACTAGATATAGTATAGACTAGATATAGTATAGACTAGATATAGTATAGACTAGATATAGTATAGACTAGATATAGTATAGACTAGATATAGTATAGACTAGATATAGTATAGACTAGATATAGTATAGATTAGATATTCTATAACTAAGGTCAGACATAAAACTAATAGCATCAGCTTGATGCAGTTATAAATAGACAATATAACAGAGAGCTGGCTGACAGGTTGAAGGGTAATTCTCACCAGTGGCTGTCCACTTACAATCCATGTTAGACCAAACATTGCTAGATAAGGTGAGGGTGTTCAGCAGTAACCCAGTGCAAAGCTATCAAACCCTAGATGTTTGCCTTGTATAACATGACATGTGGCTTAGTAGATGCATTGATAGGCTATTGATAGAATATTGCTAATATTGACAATTGGTTATTTGTACATGAGTAAAACCAACAGCACTTGCTTATATCTTCTTTTTGGTACTAAATCCCTTAGTTCTACAAGACTTGTGTACGTATGGCTACTTAATACAGTATATTGTTACTAGTACTACTTGCCACGCTCTCTCATTTCATATTCTGAAATTTAGTCAAAACCACCCACCAAGATAATTATTTTTACCATTTTTATTAGATTCACGCATGAGAGAGTTCGGTGTGTAAACATTGTCATGATACAATCAGGTAACAGTCTGACATAATCACCACCTTTATCTGCCTCAAACACACTCAGCTATATTTACAGAGTTTCCTTCTATCAGTTACTGCATTGGCAACCGTTGGCAGCCTTCTCACTCACCTGACAGCACCTGAAGGCTAGATACAGAAAGTGTAATGGGCAGTTATCCACCAGGTTACTGTAGGCAATGTAGTCTAGTCCAAAGGCCTGCACAACACACAAAGGTACATATATAAAAATAAGAGTGAAGAGTGCCAAAACTGTGCTACAAGACTCAAGGATGTCGAAAGCCTCAAGTATATCTTCTATACCATTCCATGGCTCGTTTCACTCATTCATCATTTATAGACATTTCATAAAACATTAAACATCTAGTGAAGGTTTACATTCCGTGAGAAACGTATTACATCACCTTTAAAATATTTACGGCCAGCATAAAACCTACTGTACCTGAGTTCTCGGCAGCACATCAGGGTCAGCGTCTATTCTAGCAATAGTCTCACACATCACAATCCCAAATGAGAAAATATCGGCCTGTAAAACTGCAGCAGTTATATATATGTACATATAATATAGTACGTTGTTATATATATGTACATATAATATAGTACGCTGTTACATATATGTACATATAATGTAGTATGTTGTTATATATATGTATATATAATATAGTATGTTGTTATATATATGTACATATAATATAGTATGTTGTTACATATATGTACATATAATATAGTATGTTGTTATATATATGTACATATAATATAGTACGTTGTTATATATATGTACATATAATATAGTACGCTGTTACATATATGTACATATAATGTAGTATGTTGTTATATATATGTATATATAATATAGTATGTTGTTATATATATGTACATATAATATAGTATGTTGTTACATATATGTACATATAATATAGTATGTTGTTATATATATGTACATATAATGTAGTATGTTGTTATATATATGTATATATAATATAGTATGTTGTTATATATATGTACATATAATGTAGTATGTTGTTATATATATGTACATATAATATAGTATGTTGTTACATATATGTACATATAATATAGTACGTTGTTATATATATGTACATATAATATAGTATGTTGTTATATATATGTACATATAATATAATATGTTGTTATATATATGTACATATAATATAGTATGTTGTTACATATATGTACATATAATATAGTACGTTGTTATATATATGTACATATAATATAGTATGTTGTTATATATATGTACATATAATATAATATGTTGTTATATATATGTACATATAATGTAGTATGTTGTTATATATATGTACATATAATATAGTATGTTGTTATATATATGTACATATAATGTAGCAGGTTGTAACACTAACTGTCTCGTTGTAACGCTGTCCCATAATGCACTCGGGGGCCATCCAATAAGGGCTGCCGACCACTGATAGATGAAACTCCCTGAAGGGATCAGGTATGGATGTGGAGAGACCAAAGTCAGCAACAACAGCTCTCTTAAAACTTACTATTCCTTGACCTGTCACTTGCTTCTCTATCAGTATGTTCTACAGTATCAGTTGGTAGTTACAGTGTATACTACAGTGTACTATACAGTATACTGTACAGTATACTGCAGTATACTATACAGTATACTGTACAGTGTACTATACAGTATACTATACAGTATACTGCAGTATACTATACAGTATACTGCAGTATACTGTATAGTATACTGCAGTATACTGTATAGTACGCTGTACAGTATACTGTACAGTATACTGTATAGTACACTGTACAGCGTACTAACAACAAACAACGACTTACAGCACTTCAACAAAGATTTTAAACAAGTAGAAATAAAAACAAATAAAACCCACCCGAGAGGTGAGGTCGCGGTGGAAGACGTTGTTGGAGTGTAAATACTCCATACCAGATGCAACGTCTGCTGCAATCCTCACTCGGTCCTTCCACGGTACGGCAGCTTTCTTGTCATTGCACAGCGTCTCATGTAAGCTGCCTCCATTCAAGTACTGCAGACAGAATAAACTGATACCCACGCGCTATAGTGTGCTGGTTACCATGGATACACATGATGTCTGTTGGTGTTACTTACCTCTGTCAGAGCGTGCAACTGTCCCCTGTGTACACAGACCCCTTCAAACCTGTAGAGAAACCATGTTGTTAGATCAAACCATTAAACTTGTCATACATACATATGCATACATACGTCTTGTATATAATGTACGTGTGATATGTATATACATACATGTCATACCAATATACATTCATGTCATACGAATATACATACATGTCATACAGATATACATTCTGGTAATGTTTACATGCGATGAATTTTCATTAACATAAATTTTAGAGGCTTCCGTCGACCTTACACCTGCGTTTGATTACTCGTCTGCGTGCCCAACAGTGCGAGCATAAAGCCTTGTCTACACAAGTTGGTGACCCTTTGGTATATCTTTTAGATGCTCTTGAATATCCAAATATTAGTAGAAAATAAGCTAAAAACTTCTTATCAAATCACAAAATCTTTTATAAAATAATTGACCAATCGCAGTCGCTCCAACTTATCAAAAATTTAATGACTTATCAATCTTGGGTGTGTGTGTCATCAGGACATGAGAGGAGTAGGCCTAAATGATTCTGGCAGTCACAAGCACAAAATTAGGAATTATCTCCCTTGATTCAAAAACCCATCCGGCTTGCAAACTCTTTTAGAATTATTATCTCTTATTTTTCACCAGACAACTTGCTGTAAATAGTGTCAATTGACCTGGCAGTCCTATATATCACATGATATGCAATATTCAATAAGCATGTATAGTAGGTTATCCGACCCAGGGTAATTGATCTATTCCGGCCTGGCCCAGGTTAAACCACAAGCTACAAGCAAAACAATGCAAATACCAATTAATTAATGGCAGAAATAATTGCTTAGGGCTCTGAGCCACAAAGTAGAATGTCTAGGGAATCCGGACACAAAATCTATATAGAACGAGACAAGAGCTAGACACCCCCAAACCACTGAGTGGATGAGTAACACCGTAGCTCATCCAAGGTTGTTTTGGGGTCTTCCCGGCCCAGGTTAGCTCAGAAGTTGAGCAGAGAAATACTTGATGATTGGTTGAATTATTCCAATGGCATTCAACTTATTGCATTGAGTGTGAATGAATGACAAAACTTGCTACACAAATAGTTGGGACTTGTTTGCATTCAAATAGATTACTAGACCGCACAGACATAGCAGGCTATTATAAACAGCTTTCGCTCAATGCTGTGGTACATAATATGTGTACGTGGTGAAGGCAGCGGTGAAGGCAGCGGTCTTGCCAATGTGGAATACATCAAAGTAAAAGTTGATGCATATTTGAGGGAAGGGATGGCAACGAGCTAGCTGCTGCTAATGCTGCCAGTTATAACCAGGAGTGGAGATGTGTTTTGTGAAAGTTGATGTCACTGCTGATGGACAAACCATACCTCTAACTAACCACAGCTGAGGGCTTTTGAATTTATAAAAAACATAAATACTACTTCCTGTTCCTATCTGTTAGCAGTTATAGAGAAGTGTCTGCTATCACACGGCATGAGGCATCGCACGAAAGTAAATATTGTAGCGGAGAAAGTTTACTTGAGTATGTTGCGGTGAGACATCTTGTTCATCAGTTGAACCTCCCTCAGCATGTTGGGTCTGTTGTCTTCATTTGTGTTCATCTTCAGCACCATGACAGCACCAGACGTCTGATGTGTGACCTGTCAAACAAATGCTGACGAAGTTACGCTGACGAAGTTACGCAATAAACTAGAATTGCAGTACAAATATTTAATTTATGGATTACTAGGGGTGTACGCAAACATTCCAAGGGGGGTCAATAAGACCTCATATCAGCAGTGGTAAACCTGATGGGCAGAGACGCCATACAAAAGATTGATAAAAATGATGAGCCAACGCCTTGCGTAGAACTGAAGTCCAACCTTGTAGACTTGGGAGAAGAAGCCACTCCCTATCTCGGACATGCTGAAGTCGTCTATCCTGTGTAGCTTGAGTAGGGCATGTCTCAGCGCCTGACATGAGGAGGTCCGCCTCACGTTTGGAGCACAGTCTACAGCTGCGGTCTGCTCACTACCTTCAGAGTTCACCCTCTCATTACTGTCCCTCAAATGTTTGGTGACTTTCTCTGCCATTAATGGCAGCGGCAGCAGCTACATGTCTGTGTCAACTGTATGTACACAAGTACTGTATATACACAAGTACTACATGTACTGTATATACCCAAGTACTGTATGTATTGTATATACCCAAGTACTACATGTATTGTATATTCCCAAGTACTACATGTACTGTATATACCCAAGTACTCTATGTACTGTATATATCCAAGTGCTGTAGAGAAACGATTGCTGTATTTACGCTACAAACACCTGTACTGTATCTATGTACTATACGTATACTACTGATGTACTGTACAAACTGTATCAACACATGTACTATATCTACACATGTGCTAGTGCTATACGTATACACAAATAAAGATATTACAAGATAAACGCTAGATAAATGTACAAAAACAAGACTTGGGTCGACTTAGTACATTCTAATAAATAAATAGTTGTATTGTAAAGCTCTACTAGTCAATCAAACACCCAGTCAGCTGTGTTACTACACTAATATATAATACAATGCAGAAAGTCTAATGTCTGTCACATAACAAACGCATATATTAGCTCACCTTCACCACGAGGATTGTGCTACTGCTAGACAATTGAAATGAAGCTATTATCCGCACAAGTCACTGCTGCACAGTAGATATATTAGATAGTGTGTACTATTGCAGAACATTTACTCATGTTACTAGCAGCGCTTCTGCATACCATTTAATTAATACACTAGCCGTAAATTGAATACATTATCACTTTCGCTCAATGGGTTTCTATTGATACACACATAGATCGAGTTGGTGCCTTGAATGGAGGCAGTCAAGCGGAACATTCATAAGCCAATACCGAGGGAACACAACTTCACTCTGGTGAATAGGAGTCACTCGTGTTGTCCGACTTCAAAAGCATAGGAGCATACTAAAAAGGTGGATAAACATGACACATTCGTGCTTCAATTTAGCGCTTCAGTGGCAATGTTGGAGATCACAACACAGCAGATAGTTTCACGGCAATGTCAGAGATCACAACACAGCAGATAGTTTCACGGCAATGTCGGAGATCACAACATAGCAGATAGTTCCATGGCAATGTCGGAGATCACAACATAGCAGAGTTCCATGGCAATGTCGGAGATCACAACATAGCAGAGTTTCATGGCAATGTCGGAGATCGCAACATAGCAGATAGTTTTATGGCATCACGATCGATTTTTATTTTATAGGACAGAAACATAAATACAAAAAACGACTGACACTAGAACTACTGGAACTTGGTCCCAGCTAATGCTGGTTCTTTTGGCTGTAATGGTACTAACCAACAATGACTTTTCGTAAAATGGCCTGAGTTAACATTGGCTTTCTATGATTACGGTATCACCTAATGATGACTTCTTATGATTGTGACACCTGCTGAAGCTGACTTCACATAAAATTTACTAAAACTTTTGAATTTCAAATAATAAAAAATAACAGTAAATATCAATAAAAATTGTGTTAAACTTCACAAGCAACTCGTGATGATAAAAAATAGAAAAAAAATGCACGACCATTGAAGTGGACACAATGGTATGTATGGAGTATCACTAAATTCTCATTACCAAGTCAAAGTAGCAGCCAGAAAACCTACCAGTCAGTCAAGGTAAGACAAATCAATAGAATTATTGCGCTTTGAGCATCTTGCACATGAAACTTTCTACAAAAGCTACATAAATCAACTACATTGGAATGGACTAGGTCAAGTGAAGATCAGCCTTGTTTGGTGCTTTTCAAGCGAGTGCCATTTGCACTCACTGTTTTTTGGCCGTTCCACACTTTCACTGCTCCTTTAATCATTTTATAATACCACATAAAGTTGAGTGAGTCCAAGAAGATGGTAGAAGACCAAACTAAATGTCTACCTATGCCAGATTCATAGTAGGCTTCAGTACCAGTGACAGAGTATATACAGTATAAGTACCACGGGAAGGGCACAATTCTGGCGAATGTAAAGAAGAACACCATAAGAAGACCATTGTAGAAGTAGGCGGAGCCGTTCTGCATTCCCAGATCGTAGAACAACGCTCTGCAATTAAAACACAGTAACTGTTGCAGCACGAACTAACAAACTCTAAAGCCCTGGTCACACGAGAGCGAATCTCTGATGAAACTGTAAATGAAACCATTTTTCCAAGCCCAACTAATTCGGTGCTGAGCAAACCGAGCAAATATTTCAGTTTCGTCGCGATCAAGCAATGCTAGGTTTGGGAAATTCGTCGGTTCCAATGTTTGCATATGATTGGACCACACAATCTCTGTAATTGGTTTATTTTCTCTGTGCCGTTATTGACTGGTCTCTAATGCCAGGGTCATTCACAACGAATACATGGTTTCCATAGTACCACATTTGTTATTTGAAAAAATAATTATTTATTTTATTATATTCATAATGAGTTTTAAATAAATGAAAGATAATAATAATAAATTATAATTAACCAATTTGAATAGTAATTACTGGTCAAACTTAGCTATTTATTAAAATAATCTAATCCAAACCTTGCTTCAATTAATTTCCATGCTTTAGCATCGTGCAGGAAAGTATGAGTAGGCCCGCGCACAAAGTACAATGCGCTGTCATTGGATGAAACTAGTGATAGCTAGGCGTAACGAATCAATGGGGTCCCGGCAGATTTTTTGTGCGAAGCTATTATTAAAGAACCGGAAGCCCGCTTTCCACCAACAATACTATTAAAACGAAAGTCACTTCATTTTAACAATTACTGAAGAAACATTTTTTCATTCACGGCAGCTGAAAAGTTTGGTGTATATAATGCTGACGATGCGCCATCATCATACATTGTTAAGCTACAACGGCACTGTAAAAGCAAACCACGGTAATCGTTCAAGGGCGCGCTTTCATTAGCTGGCGTTGGCACGCTCAATGAGCTGCGAAATACAAAGCTATGGCTCTACACACGAGCATAATATTCAATTAATTTTTATCATGTGAATAAAACAAAATATTTTCAAAAAAAAATTCAAATGTTATATTGATTCCTTGAGCTTCCTCAAAGACATAAGTTTTGTCATATCAGTTGCTTAAACTGTCTAAAATCTAAACAATAGACAAGCAAGTCGTGATTTCTAATGATAAGTTATACTATCGACCATGCTACTCTCGGTTGTATCGCTAAAGTGAAGCTACTCTGCGGGACCCCATTATAGTTGTCGTGTGACCGGGCTAACAAAGCTTTATTCGCTGTGCTTCAGCAACCAACTAATAAAGTTTCGTTATCGTCCTCGTATGACCAGGGCATAAAACAGCCTTTTTACTACGTTGTTTGACTAATTTGGAGTTGTCTGTCTATTGAGGAGTTGTTAAACTAGTGTGGAGTTGTCTGTCTATTGAGGAGTTGTTAAACTGATGTGGAGTTGTCTGTCTATTGAGGAGTTGTTAAACTAATGTGGAGTTGTCTGTCTATTGAGAAGTTGTTAAACTAATGTGGAGTTGTCTGTTTATTGAGGAATTGTTAAACTAATGTGGAGTTGTCTGTCTATTGAGGAGTTGTTAAACTAATGTGGAGTTGTCTGTCTATTGAGGAGTTGTTAAACTAATGTGGAGTTGTCTGTCTATTGAGGAGTTGTTAAACTAATGTGGAGTTGTCTGTTTATTGAGGAATTGTTAAACTAATGTGGAGTTGTCTGTCTATTGAGGAGTTGTTAAACTAATGTGGAGTTGTCTGTCTATTGAGGAGTTGTTAAACTAATGTGGAGTTGTCTGTCTATTGAGGAGTTGTTAAACTAATGTGGAGTTGTCTGTCTATTGAGGAGTTGTTAAACTAATGTGGAGTTGTCTGTCTATTGAGGAGTTGTTAAACTAATGTGGAGTTGTCTGCCTATTGAGGAGTTGTTAAACTAATGTGGAGTTGTCTGTTTATTGAGGAATTATTGATGGTGAACATCACTAGTCCAAGCTGTTTTTTCTTTAGTGTCAAAGAGTGCTAAATAGTCTCAACCGAAATACGAACAATAATCATAAACTAGTTCCTGTTTCTTTTTTATTGTATTTAAAAACCATTATTTATTTACACTCTATATTTACACTCATAATTATTTTTCAGTCAATTAACGTGTGATTCAGATTTGAAAATTATCGTTGTTGTTGTTACAAAAACGAAGCCAGAAAACGCACAACAGGCGATTTTTTCTTTACAATAAAATTTAAAATAATGATAACTTGAATATTTTGATATTATTTGATCTAAAAACAATTTTTTAACTGCAACATTGCTTGAATTTTTGAGATATTGCCCATGTAATTTATCACGCGAATGCCAGTGTGTACATAATAACAAACCTATCTGCAATAACTTGGACTGCTGACTCATATAAAACACCTCCAGAAATTGAAAATAGTTGCCAACTCAATTTTTCATGCTCTTGAAATTCCGCGCTAAAAGCCTATAATTGAGATGCTCTCCTGTTACGCAAACAAGTTGCAAATTTTGGCAACTGTGCTTCATGGCCTTATATGTTGTTGCATATTGGAAAAAAAATTGTGTACAAGCCACCAGAGAGCAAAAATCACTAGAAATAGAAAAATCTGACACAGCGCCTTTAGATTAATGTGGAGTTGTCTGTCCATTAAAGGAATGAAATGTTTCAAGTCCCAGGAAAAATTTCTTTAAAAAAGATTGACATGGATGTTAGATTGGTTGGGCTCCAACCAGCAGAACATAGAATTCATAAGAAATCTGTGAGGAAGAGCAATACTTCCAGAGAGAAAGAGGTTTACCTGTTATTTACGCATATAGTGGAATACTCAGCCAAGAGACGGATCATGGCAAAGAAGCTATAACCACCACACAACTACAACAAACCAAATAAACAAAACAGTGAGAGATAGATAACCCAGGAGGATACAGCTGTGGACACTTCCCATGCCATACACTCAATGTAGAATATGCCAGAAGCCACCCAGTGACTGGTTACTAGCCATGCTTTTGTTGTGTTGTTTACAAGGCTTCAACTGCATTTTCAGCATATTCATAACATAAGCAATCAAATGAAGACCAACTCCCTTGGGGTTATACACTGGTAGTTGACAAGGAAGTCAGCAGTTTAGGGCATCTTATTTTGAGTTTGAATAGTACTACATCCCAATGGAGCTCAGGAGCAGCCTTAGCTACTGAAAAATTGTTTTAGCCAAGTAGTTATAGTTGGGGCATGGCAATTTCTGTGATATATTCAGTTAATTCTCCTGTATGTTGTATGGCGGAGTTGTTTCCCTATTAAGGCAGATAACTCTACTACAAACTTTAATTTTGTGTTGAGAACGACATCTAATGATTCTTTGTTTAAAAATACCGGGAATCCTGGGGCATAATGAGTATTGTGTCTGCGCATACAGACATGGTGAGTATTGTGTCTGCGCATACAGACATGGTGAGTATTGGTTTGAGGTACTGTAGACCACCCACCAGCAAGCACCCACACCTCCTGTTTCCTGTAGTGACCACCCAAACCTCCTGTTGCCTGTAGTGACCACCCACACCTCCTGTTGCCTGTAGTGACCCCCCCACACCTCCTGTTGCCTGTAGTGACCCCCCCACACCTCCTGTTGCCTGTAGTGACCCCCCCCCCCCCACACCTCCTGTTGTCTGTAGTGACCACCCACACCTCCTGTTGCCTGTAGTGACCACCCACACCTCCTGTTGCCTGCAGTGACCCCCCCACACCTCCTGTTGCCTGCAGTGACCCCCAGTTATACCCCACCACCCACTCTGACATCACACCCTTTTAGGTAGCCCTTTCCTTATCTCACAATACACAGGTTAACTCTTGGCACAGGAAGTGATCAACACAAATGGAGGATGGATTGAGGGTAGAAGAGCAGTTCAATGAGCACAAATTATCATAAGATAAAGCTTTGCTGGTGAGGGGTAAACGTGCAATGTGCCACGCCACAACCAGCTGATGGTTCACACATATCAGTGGTGGATAATGAGATATCAGTAGGTTTTGCAGTTGAATGAAAGAGTGCTTTCTATAACCTACTCATCCATTTCTTGTTGACAAACTTAATAGAATAAACATGAAAAAAAGGATTACTGGATACAGTAGAATATAACAACTCTGTAGTAAACCGGTTAGCTGAGCAGTAATAAGTTGTATTTATTCAATCAGCAGCGATGTCCAATCAATTACCATTTAAGACTTACTAAGTACGGATGAGCTGAATGAGCTGATGCTTCACACTAACACTCAGCGACTCTTGCAAAGCAATTACCAAGTTACTAACCATGTACTAGTTTTTCAAATTTTCCAATATTTTTAATGCAAAGTATGAAACAGCAAGTAGGTTAATAGAGACAACTCCAAGTTTTTGCCAGTGAGAAAAGCGACACTGGCAAACATATTTCTTTGTATTTATGTGTAGACAACTTTTACAGCTTTGTCTCCACGCCATGTAAATGTATAGGACCCAACGTGTACGACATCATTCGATGAGAAAAAATAACTAAGGCAGAGAGATACAGCAGCACAGAAAGAACATGAGATATTTGTATATCTACAATATGCCCACTGCATTAGCACCAAAGTGATAGTAATATGTAGTATTTGTTTGGTAAATATTATCCATCTTAATAGGCAAAGAATATACAATTGTATATATATAACTATGTACAGGGCTATACATTAAACTCTATCAATTTATCTTGTAATTTGAGCAACAATTAGCATTTGTCTTTCCTCAATTAAATTTGTTCAGAAGACTCTATAGCAAAGCATGCTGAACAAATGCGTATCGAGGTACATGAACTTTTGATCATTTTAAAACCTTTGGCCAAATTATCACTAAGAGATTGTCATGTGTGTAACCTTAAATCATACTCGGGCATATACAAGGTGGGGGTAAGGTAATAGACATGGAGACACAACTTACACAGACATAGACAAAAGCTAATGAAGATGTCAAGTGATGCACCACAAACTGCCAGTCCCCGATGTATTTCCACTGAGTGAGTATGATAAGCAAGTCTAAAATACAAAGTGCACAGGTCACAGGTCAACAAATCTCTGGCACTCAATCAAAGTTCAAAGGTTCAGATGAGAGTATCTATAGATAACAACACGACCACAACATACTGTGTACATAGTGTACCACTGTGTAAAGTATATAGTATATAATATACAGTATATAATATATACTAGTAGTTATACAGTATATAATATATACTAGTAGTTATACAGCATATAACATATACTAGTAGTTATACAGTATATAATATATACTAGTAGTTATACAGCATATAACATATACTAGTAGTTATACAGCATATAACATATACTAGTAGTTATACAGCATATAACATATACTAGTAGTTATACAGTATATAATATATACTAGCAGTTATACAGTATATAATATATACTAGTAGTTATACAGTATATAATATATACTAGTAGTTATACAGTATATAACATATACTAGTAGTTATACAGTATATAATATATACTAGCAGTTATACAGCATATAACATATACTAGTAGTTATACAGTATATAATATATACTAGTAGTTATACAGTATATAACATATACTAGTAGTTATACAGCATATAACATATACTAGTAGTTATACAGTATATAATATATACTAGTAGTTATACAGCATATAACATATACTAGTAGTTATACAGTATATAATATATACTAGCAGTTATACAGCATATAACATATACTAGTAGTTATACAGTATATAATATATACTAGTAGTTATACAGTATATAATATATACTAGTAGTTATACAGCATATAACATATACTAGTAGTTATACAGTATATAATATATACTAGTAGTTATACAGCATATAACATATACTAGTAGTTATACAGCATATAACATATACTAGTAGTTATACAGTATATAACAATATACATGAGACAATGAAGGGACAAACTCACCTCCAGCCATGTAGCCAGCTGTGAAGGCGCATGCTGTAGAGGAAACAACACTTTTACCCCTGAAGGATACAAAAAATATTACAGTACAGTATATGCATTACAATATATACAACACATTTACATACATATATATACTATATATATATATAGTACATAATATAGAGTACAACTCACCAGACATAGTCATCATAGAGAGAAGTTTCTGTACAGAGAGCGTAAGTGGCCAGTGCACAAGATATAACAGCGTGTACATAGGATGGCATACTACAAAGTATATAACAACACTTCACATCTGTTGAGACAATACCAGACATATCCAACGCAGCTGTGTAGGTAACACTTGGATATGTTCATTACACTGTCACTCACGTGGCAATCACATTCATCTTTTTCTTATCCGTTAATTCTCTCATGAAGCTTGCATTCCAGAAGTTGTAGAGGCAGAGGTAAAAGCTAACATTGGTTACAATGGCTGTGATTACGAACACTTGCACACTGTACCATATCTCATCTCTAGGTACCAGCGGCGGTAACATCTTAGCTATTGTAATTCCTCTCTGTAGGTGTCAAATTAGCTAATTAATACATATGATTGCTTGTACACATCACATGACCACATGGACACATCACATGACTACTTATACATCCATATCACAGTATACAGATACACTATGAGATGTCTGGCTAGATTAGTCTCTATTTACATCGATTTATTTTCTACATGTGAACCAATATTAAAATATAAACAGTGAGAGAGGAATCATTTGAATTTGATTGATGAAGCATTTTAAATATTTAAAATAATCACCACAAAAACTACGCACCGCCTATAAACTAGAAAGTAATTATAATGATGTAAAAACCATCTAAAAAAAAATCAAAAAACAAACAAAGAAAATAATTATTGTTGCAACCTTTCTAATAACCACGTTTCATTTATACTAGTTCAGTAAAGGGTGGCGAAAGTAAAATACCTCTTGCTTACTGAGATAAGCAGTGAAGGTCGGTGTTCCATATATCATAGCACTTTGGGGAATTCAATTGGAAAGTACATGGTACTAGCTGCCATTTGTAATGTCTAGATGCTTTTTTTGGGGTTCGCACTGTGGACACCTCTTTCTGGAGATCATGTATGGCTTAACATAACAAAGTTGTAACTAGATGCTTGCAGGGAGCATAAATTCATGTTTGTTTGAGCTCTGTGGTGTTGTGCTGCTAAGTGAGCACCAGATATTAGTGGTGTTGTGGTGCTAGGTGAGCACTTCAGATCTCTGTGCTGTTGGGCTATTAGATGAGCACCAGAGCTCTGTGGTTTTGTGATTGGACTATATCATATATGGTCACAGTAAGAAAAATAAGTTATTGCACTCACATATTTTAAAAAAAAAGACCAACCAACAACAATAATGCTAGTAAATCATAGTGTGCAGAATTGAGTTTGCTTGGCGGTGGTCATCGTTAATAATAATAATTAAACAAAAATAAACAATAGTTGGGAAATTATCAAATAGTTAAGAATATCATTTACTTTACTAGCAAATGATTGATCACAAAAAAACTATGACTTGCTATTATTATCATCAATCTAATAATTATAATAACAAATTTGAGCGAGAAAATATAGATTAGTTATTACCTCAGTTGAGGTAGAACTTCCTAGCAATTTGTAAAAATCTACAGGGAAGCCTCTATTTTGAATGGAGGGATTGGTTTTAGGTCAGGCTTTACTTGTGTTAGAGCATCATCATTCCGCTGTTTAAGATTGATTATTTGTTTTGTGACCACTGATGTCACAAGTTGTTTGTGGCAAGAAGCTGATGTGAAATATTCCTTTCATAGCTGCTACTGAGTTTGGCTCTACCCTGATTTCTGCTCTTGTGTTGCTTTTCCTGTCTTTCATGATTTGATCGCATGCCCCAAAAAACGGCATAGTATTGTTCTTCATGCCGGAGAACAGTTGCTGTTGTAACCACAAGTGGCTTCAACAACTGGTCTGGTGGTGGGGAAGGGTAATAATTATTATATAGTACTTTTGACTATTTATACTTGTTGGGATTGTCTGCTCAATTTATAAACCGAAAATCTCCAGTTGCCTGTGTTGTAACCACAAACAGTTGTTAGTTGTATAGTAGTTTCATTTGCATATAATAATAGATATTTTATAACAAAAAGAGAAAATGGAAGATGTGAAAGCTTTTTGCGCGCAAGCCGTGATAAAAACCTGCCTTCTAATTAATCAAAGACTGTAGGCGGTCCTCACTGCACACAACAAAATATTGCACATTTGATTTTGGCAAATTTTAATACTGCTATGAGTCAATTAAATGGTCCTGGCAGACCATACGCCGCTCTTACAAAGTAATTTTCCTCAGAGAAACTGCTCTTGCTCAACACCAATCCCGCTTGAACCGCGAGCGTGGGATTCGGACGCATCAATATCAGATAACTCTAGTGACGTTCTTCGAACATGAAAAATCTATCACCATATTATATTAGTGGCATTTGTGAGTGGCAGATATTGGGTTCTCTTAAGAGTTATTTTTCTTTGACAATAATGCGTCTGAATCCTACGCTCTGTCACATCCATGGTTCAAATGAGAGGAGTATTGAGCAAATGCAGTTTCTCAGGGGTTTTGGAACGAACTTAGACAGGAATGAACATCGACTGGAATGAATGCGGATACAGCTGGAATGAACATAGACACATTCTGGAATGAACGTCGACGGACCCGGAACAAATGTTGACTATGCAACAAACAAGAGAATTTTGACTTTCATTTCCGGATGCGTTCTCGGCGATAGATAAAATATCCTTTCGACTTTCATTCCAGGAGTTGTCTACGTTGTGAAAAAATGACACTTTATTTCATTCCTGGAACAAACGTCGAAATGAAAGTTTATATGTCGCCAGGAATGAACTTCGACATTTCCTAGAATGAAGGTCGGATTTTTCTTCTCTCTAACATTGTCGACTTTCATTCCAGGTCTGTCGATATTCATTCCAGGGTGTGTCTACGTTCATTTCAGCTATGTCTGCATTCATTCTTGTCTACGTCCGTTCCAAATTCCGATGCGAAAAAGTCGCAATAAGAAAAGCTGCCTTCTAAATAATCAAAGGCCGTAGGCGGTCCTCACTACATACATAAGATAATAATAAAAAAATTGTTCATTTGACTTTGGCACACCCTATTACTGCTAAAGAGGCATTTAAATCGTCTCAGCAGAACATATGCAGCTTTTACGAAGTAATTGTCCTCCTTTTTTTTCTACGTTATTGAATGTTTTTGTTGTCTATTATTATTATTATAGGCCAATCACTAACAGCTGTCTGTGGTTGTAACTGTAACACTGACAGCTACTACTGTTGCTATTATTCATTTATTTATCGTCATACTTATCACCAGCATGCATACATGCAATGATGATGGTAAACAACATGATCAATGCACAATAATGGGCTCCCTGCTTACTTTTCTGAAGACTGACGATTGCAGTTTTTAAGTGTGACGTGATGATTCACCCTAATGGGGATCTAATTGTTAAGACTGAAGAAATGAAGACTAGTTTTTATTGTTGACGATGGAGATTTAGTTTATAGTTGCATTGAGTAGTATGACCGTAATTGATCATAATAAAGTGTCAGTGAGTAGGAAGCAGGTATTAAATTCATCTGTTTACAAATTATTTTCACTACAAATGATATGGCCCTATAGCATGATTACCCAGTAGCTAGAAAAAGTGTGCATGTGTTGAATTGATATCATTGGCTGGCTAACGAAATAAACAAATCTGATTAGCTGAGGACTCCACATGTTTCGAACCATTTAGTAAAACTTAGATTATTTTGGGGTTAAGGCCATAGTGGGTGCAGGCAATAGTGACTACGTGAAAAATGCTGCTATGGTGAATTTTATTATCGTGGTATAATAATGATATTATTTATTAATTAACCATACAATACAAATCAAAATTGTTGTTTGTGACATAGATATGGATTTTTCATTTCCTTTGTAGTTTACCAACTGAAAGCTTTTCATCAGTACCCTTTCAGTTATCAAAGTTTGATGAATAATAATAATAATCATTATTAAGTTGATTATTTATTATTAATTATATATACCACCTTGAGTGTTATTTATTTTTTCTTCACGAAAAAATGTGGCTCATGAATAACAGCAAGCAATAAATTATATGTAGTTATACATCAACAAACACACAAATTACATCACATTTTGCAATATAATAAATAATATTGGAAAAAAATGTCATGTAATTTGTGCATTCATGCTTTCATTTTAGTATTTTTTTATCTATCAACATTAGCAACTCTTGCTATAATAATAATTAATGAAAATAATCGCAAATTAAAATAAATAATAACTATTTTACTCTTCTGAAGTCTAGGTGTTGGTGATTGGTTTTGCATTGTATGTAATATAGTTGTAGCTTCTACAAGATTATAGTCCACAACATACCTGTAATGTTGGCTTGAGAAAAAAGGGAGATATAATACTGGAATTGTAGCTTCAGATCGGGTTCAGATTGTAACCACTGGGTTTGAGAGTATAGAAAGATAGGGTGATTGTGTAGACCTGAAGTCAGTAATTTAGTTTGTTTATTAGTTCAGAAATCCAAGAGTTACTGCTGAGGTAAACGCAAATTAAATTTAGTAGGCAGGACGAAAACTACTATGTCGAACAAACTAAAGCTATATCTAGAAAGATAATGCAAAAACAATGTCCACCCTGAGCCATCTCGAAGTCTACTCTTTGCTCAATGGAAAAATGCTAGTAAAGTTTGCAGGAGGTTTCAAGTAGGAGATTCACGTTACATGAGTTTTCAAGGAATACAGCAGTTTTCAGGAGTAAGGAAAAATAGTATTAGAAAATCGAGAGACATGACAGGTATGGTCCACAATTAAGAAACATTCTCAGGTGTGAACCTAAAACACTCCAAAAACATACTGAAAAGTACTTTTAAACCCTTAAGGGTTGTTGCAACACTTGACTTGTTCCCACTTTATCCTCCCCTCCTACTTCAAGAGCTTTTCATTGCAGTGCACTAAGATTTAGTGGCATTACATTATGTGTGTTGGATAATTTAATGTCACAAAATCTCAGCACACTGCAGCGAAAAGCTCTTGAACTATCCTCTTCCAAATTTCCTTGCAATCCAACTTGATCAATATCGCAATAATATCCATATCACAATAACACTAGCCTTCGCTTCAACTTTGTCCAACTTTTACCGTTACCTCTCAGTTATCTTTTCGATTTTGGTTTTGAACTGTCATATATATTGTGGTGGATTTTCGTGAGAGATTGTGTGCGGCCAGATGCGACAGGAGCTGCCTTACCGTCTGAAGTAGATGTTAGCTGGATGCCTAGCAACCTGGAGAGCCTGGGTACCTACAGATCGTGGAGACATGGTAGCCAAGTAAAGAACTCTTACTAGGAATCGTTCCAGACTTTTACTAATTAAATATTATTATTGCTATTTTGTGCGTAGTTACTAATGCGTCTGTTTGAGTAAATGTATATGTCTATGGCGCTGTATTATTTGAATGCAGTGCCCTAGTTTTGTGTACCAATCATATTATATTATTTTATCCAATCGCATGTTGTTGTAGATTTCGACTGCACATTTGCATGTTAATTTTATAAGTAGCAGGGCAGATCACCCAAGCCTCCAGAGTTCTTGGAGTAGTTGTGTAAGAGTAGAATCACTGTAAGCATTAGGGAACGTTGTGAATCCTCGTAGTCGTAAGCTGGAGTATTAGTTTTGTCTAATGTACCAGGACTATTAAACACTTCGAAACACCTCTCGCTGTAAGTTTTTGTATCTTGCGTTGAATATATTATTATTAACAACTACAACTCTCCGTGTGCTGTACAACTTGTGAAGCAGAATAACTTTGTCGATTGCAATATTCTTAAAGTTAATTACACTCTTTGAAATTGTCACAAATCTGCCTAACTCAATTGCTGAAAACTATAAACGTGCTTGCTAAGCAAATTTGAGAAGTGAAACCGGATCTGTGTGTGTTGCGTAACAGATCCCCGTATTGTGAAGTGAGAAGTCTCCGTATTGAGACGGTGGAATTAATCAAGTACCGTATACAGTGGTGTTAATGTTATACTACCGGTTAGTAGATACTGTATCACGGGTTCGTGCCTTGACACTAGATCGACTACGCTACCACAAAGCCCTAGTGCTCAACAGTCTAGAAAGGCTATATCAACAGTGGTCCGGTGAAGTTGTTGTGTCAATACACATACAAATCCTTTACAATAATAATAATAATAATATAACACCAAAACACTGCAGACCGTCGCGTATGTTTTACAACTATCAGACAAAAGAATTTTTCATTGTTTAAGATTGAAGATTTGAAGATTGCGTTGTTAAGTCTGAAGATTCTGAAGACAGCCTCATGTGCAGGGAGCTCCAATAATGATAATAATTATAATAATAATAATAATAATAATAATAATAATAAGAAGATGATCATCATCATCATGTATGTATTATTATGTAGTAGTATTAATTTATTATTATTATTATTAATAATTATTATTATGCTATTAATAATTAGATTGACTACTATTACTAATGCTACTATTATTATTAAATTATTATTATCATAAATTAACAATAATCATAATTAATAATAACTAAATAATAAATTACTAATAATAATAATTATTATTAATAATAATAATCATTATTAGTTATTATAATATTATTATTATTATTATATTATTTTTTATTATTATTACACTTGTCCAAACAAATGCAAATTTCATGTCAACACCACTAAGTACACAATGATTAAATAACATAGTAAATGGAATCAACGGTTATAAAATCAACTATTTGGTATAAGCTGATGAGTGCAATCTGCCAACAATTTAAATGCAAGACTACTTAAAGTGCCCAAGGTGCAAAATGAAACATCGCCGCGCTGGCTTTTGTTTTTTTTTAACCAGTGTTCTCATCATCGCATGATGAGGGTTTTACAGGTTATGCGATTATAATCGTCGAGCCTGCGATGGTATGATTAAAAGTTTATTATCTCTATGTCAAGCCGAGCAGGTCTATATCTAAAAAAAACTTGGGTTACACAAAACTATTTTTATAGGAGTTGTCTATGAATTAATGGGACAATTCTCATTTACCATCATTGCTGTCATTTTGTTTGTTTGTTGATTGGCACTTTCCTTGCACTGCTTGCTTGAAATGAAATTTGAAAGATAGAACTTCATAAAATTGGTTTTATACCAGTTAGGTTTCCGTAGTAAATATAGAGGAGATAACTTCAAAAAACTTAACCCATTAGCATTAAATCGATAGCAAAGTGGTCGATAAATCATAAGTACAACCCATAGACCTATAGGGTTATAGGTCTATGGTACAACCACAACGGAGACAACGATTATATATAATCGTTGATAGAGATTTATAGTGAGCTAGCTACAGCGAGTCGCGCCGCAAACCAACATTGTCTTTACTATTTGAGTTGTGGTCGCTTTTTTTGTAACTTATTATTATTATTTAATTATATAAATATTATTCCTTTTCATTCATATTAATATAATTTTTTCTTTCACCTATCAACAACCAATCATCATTTGATGATGATCATCATAATGATAGTCATCATATTATTATTTATTATATTATTTATTAGTTTTATAATAATTTAATAAATAATAATATAATATAATAATAATAATAAATAATATAATAATTATAATAATAAATAAATAATAATAATAACTATTATTATTAAATTAATTATTAATTAATTATAATAAATTATTATTAATTATTAAATTATTTATTTATTATTTCATCTCAGCCCTCATAATAATAAGAATTAAAAAGTTATTATTATTATGCATAATAATAAAGTTATAAATAAACAATTAATAAAATGGTAATACGATACATACAGAGGTAAGAATAATAATAATTATTATTACCTCTGTATCGTGTTATCATAATAATGAAGTGGAAATTGCTCGGATTGGTAGCATCAACAATTCCCAGCTTCGAGTGTAGTAGATTCCTTAATACAAGTTGATTTATCTGGTCAAACTCTGGTCACAACTTTAGTTTTATGTGTATCTATCAACAATAAAGAGGGCTACCCACTTGCCTACGGGCCGATTTGCTAACCAGCAGCTTATTTCTAACTACAGTGCTGATGATACTGTGTAGCAAGCTAGACAAGTCAACAAACCACCAAGCAAGCAAACTATCAGATGGAATCAAAGATGATGTGGTACTGTTATTTAGAGCAATATCGAATAATATAATATATAAATTTACAATGACAACACGTAATACCACAAAAGATAATTAAGCTGAAAAACTTACTTTTCCAACCACACAGCTCAAAGGGCAGAATCAGAGAGAGAGAGCACACAAAAACTCAGCTTTACATTCCTAGGTAACAAAAAGCTAACCCGAAAGCCAGTATAATCTCTGGCTTTCAAAAGCTACTCATATTGATATTGCCTAGCTATTTAATTGGAGGTGCCTAGTCTACCTAACGATTGAGAGAGGACAATTTCACCACATTCTTCCCCCCTAGATGCAGCGACATATAAAAATATATGAGCTATTCATCGTAGAGTCCAACAGAGTGAAATTGTAGGAATGTTCAGCAAGACTTATAGATGTACAACATCAGACATATGTTACCCGTATCAAGCATTTCCTGAACATTTACTTCTCTATCGCCAGCGACTGAGATGCCAACTCTGTAGCTCTTCGCACAGTATCTAGGTGAGCATTGGCATGCTCCAAAGCTTGCCTTAGCCTCCTGCACTCCGCTTGGAGCTCAGCGTTTTCGCTTCTCATTCTATCCCTCTCACTATCGTTACCTACTGAATTGCTACTCGATGGTAAATGTCCTCTTGGTCGGTTTCCAAACGGTTGATTCCGTAGATGGTTTTGTCGTAATACGTTAACATCTTTTTGTATCCCAGAAGCAGACTGCTGCAATCGCACATCTCTGCATCGTATGGGACCAATCGTAGAGGGCGCTGAGGCAACTACATTAGCACTAGAGGCTATGATATGAGCGGCTAACACAGAGGGAGTTACTTTGGGTTTGAGAGATGATGAGGCTGTTATTGTCAATAGTGGAGTCTGGTGGCAGTCGTTCATCTCTTACAAACTTGCTGAAGTTGTTATCGTCGACAGCATAGCAATTGGTGAACTCATTGTGACGTTCGGATCCCCCTCTTCTTTCTGTGAAGATGTGGTCTAGCACAGCCTTTTGGGTCAGTTCGTAATTGCCCACACAAGCAATAAAACAGTATGAAGTGTTGTTTAATATGGGTTTTCAGCTCGTTACCGGTGCCTCTGTACTGACAGAGCTTACAGTTCTCTACCCCTTTGTACTAGTCATCTGCAGTGTACAGTTAGTGATAACAATGCTTTACAACAAATGTGTAAGTAAAAAAACTATCAAATGAACAAAACTGAACCTAATTTATAGCAGCACTGCCAACATACACCTACAACACAACTGGCCAAACAGAAACTGCTGTACCCAGCAACCTTTCTCTTTTAGCTATCCATTGGCACAGTCTAACCAGCATTTCAGCTTGCGTTAGAGCTATCGGTATGGTCACCTAATACCTCACATACTCGTTGAGGTACCCAGGGGTTTTTCTAGCTCTCGTTGGCCTGCCCAAAGTTCTATCAGGCTGTCCTAGTTTATAATTTCCAGGAGACAATCTGGATTCCTGACCGGCTTGGGTTAGACTTTGGTCCACCCGAGCCTCTGGAAATTCTGACCAGTCTAACGACTGACTATCAGCATCACCATTATCAGCTCCACTGTCTGTAGTTTGGGGTGGCACACATGGCTGACCTCTTGTATCCGGGCAAGGGGTGAACAGCTTTAACCGGCTTTCATTCACCGTGCCTTTCCCCGGTACTTTGTATGTGCCATTCCCGTAGGCCTTACTGATAGTAAAAGGACCCTCAAACTTGGATTCCAACTTTGGATTAACTCCTTTCTTTTTATGCTTCCGCTCTACCAACACAAGATCACCTTGCTTGAATAAAAGCTCATCTTCCAATTCAGCTGATCTGGGAGGCAAACTCTGGTGTGACCTCAACAAATCATGAGCTGAATCCAGACGCTCCTTCAATTCCAATGCATATCTTGTGCGCGTAGTCAGTTGCAGGGAATGGGTACCCTCAAGCAGCTGATCCGGCAACCGACATTCACGACCTAACATGAGATAGTTTGCAGTCTCATCTGTTCTGGTGTGAGGAGTTGCACGAAATGCGCGCATAATGTCAGGCAAAAGATAATCCCAGCTATCCTGCTCCATAGCATACTGAAGCAACATGGACCGAAGAGCGTCCCCCAATGTCCTATTACCACGCTCTACAACTCCATTTGACTGAGGGTGATATGCGGTGGTACGAGTTTTTACAATCCGCCACAGGGCACATAACTCTGTCATAAGATCGCCTTCGAATTGAGCTCCTCGATCACTGTGGAGCTCCTCCGGCAAGCCAAAATAACAGAATACCCTGTGATCCAAAGCCTCAGCCACCATGGGTGCTGTTGCATCTGGTAAAGCAATGGCATCCTGCCAACGAGTAAAGTGATCCGTCAACACCAGAATCCATTTGTTCCCTTTGGGAGTTACAGGTAGTGGCCCCACCAGATCGATGGCCACCTTTTGCCAAGGGCGACCAACCCATAGGGGCCCCTGCAACACGGGCTGGTGCAGACCTCCAAATTTGGCACGCTGACAGATCTCGCAACTTTTCACCATTCGGCGTACATCAGAAGTCATTCCTGGCCAGTACCAAGTCAAACGCAATCGACGGAGAGTTCTCATTACCCCAGCATGAGAAAGATTATGTGTTTCCCACACAACTTCTTTCCTCATTTCCTTAGGGCAGACTATGACCTCCCGCGACCTGTGATTGACTAAAATGCGAACTATCAGCACTCCATCTTCTCTAATTTTCATCAGAGAGAACATTCGGCTCAGTTTACGCAACTCAGTACTCCCAAGGTTCACAACTGACTGCTGCAGTTCTTGATTACTTTCAACAGCAAAGTAGATGGTAGCCACATCACCGGGCTGCTTTTGAGCTTCACTCAAAGCAGCTGATGCATTCCCCCCATCTATATTCCCTGATTGCTCTCTGCTAGGACTCTGTGATCCCTCCAACTGTAGCTGTCGAGGCTGCCCAGGACTAACAGGCGCCACAGGGCAAACCTGCTCGTGGCCCTCCCGGCAGTCACACACAGTCACAGCTCCAGAGTTCACAGCACAACAATCTATATTTCCATTTTGTGTGTACAATCTCTCACCAGTGACTTTCGTGGAAACATTCCCACCATGCATTGCCCTGCCAGAAAGCTCAACCAGAATCTGTTCCATGCTCGGTCCTCCATTCAGACGGCTCACTCTGTCACACTGTTTACAATCCTGACAGGGACGTCTGGACAGACCATCAGCATTGCCATGTTTAGTGCCAGCTCTGTATTCAATGGAAAAGTTGAATTCGCTCAGAATCTCTATCCACCTGGCTATCTGGGCAGAAGGAGTAGTCCTTCTGCACAGCCAAAGCAGAGATGCATGATCTGTACGAACCCTGAACTCTCTTCCATACAGATAAGGGCGAAAGTGTATCACCGCCTTCACTACTGCTAGTAGTTCACGCCTCGTAACACAATAATTTCGCTCGGCTGGGGACAATGCACGACTGTAGTACGAGATAACCCTTTCATGACCAGCCTGGACCTGGGACAAGACAGCTCCAACCCCCTCTAAGGAAGCATCCGTGTCTAGAATGTATTCCAAAGCTGCATCAGGGTAGCCTAACACTGGTGCCGTTAACAATGACTGCTTTAAGACATCAAACGCATTCTGGCACTCTATCGTCCACTGAAACTTCTCATGTTTTCCAGTAAGCTTAGTCAGTGGTCTAGACTTACTGGCAAAGTTGTTGACATACTGACGGTAGTAGCCAACTGTCCCCAGGAATCCACGTAGCTCTGACACATTCCGAGGAATTGGCCAATCAGCTATAGCAGTAGTCTTTTCGGGATCAGTTGCAACTCCTTGCTTACTAACAATATGCCCCAAATATCTTACTTCTGTCTGAAATAAGTGACATTTGGAAGGTTTCAGCTTCAAACCAGCACTTCGGAGACGAGTCAATACCTCTTTGAGATGTTCATATTGGTCCTGGAAATCCTTGCCAATTACTATCACATCATCAAGGTACAATAGCAATGACTTCCAATGGAGACCGTGCATAACTCGTTCCATCAAACGCTGGAAGGTGGCAGGTGCAGCCGTCAAACCAAAGGGCAGGACTTTCCACCTCCACAAACCACCTCGAGTGCAAAATGCTGCCTTATCTCTCGCATCCTCATCCAACGGCACCTGCCAATAACCACTCATTAAATCGAGTGTGGAGAAGTACTGACTACCGGCCAAAGCGTCCAGACTCTCATCTATTCTGGGCAACGGATGAGCATCATGCACTGTGACAGCATTCAAGCGCCGATAATCAACACAGAACCTCCAGCTGCCATCCTTTTTCTTGACCAGCACCACTGGTGAACTCCAGGCACCAGTCGCTGGTTCAATAATACCTTGATGGGTCAGCTGTTGGATCTGCTTATCGACTTCTGCCTCCTTCTCTGGGCCCAGACGACGAGGTGCCTGTTTTATTGGCCTGGCACCTGGCTCCACCTCAATCGAGTGCTTCACCAAATCAGTCAAACCCATATCCTGATCACCACTAGCAAAGACATCACTGTATTCATTCAACAGTTTGGCAATGACCTGTCTCTCATCCAAGTGGGAACAGGCTGCAGTAGCTCCCTGATACAAGGTTTCCAAGTGTGGAGGAATGGTGGGGATCATTCTGTTTTCGGCAGACCCCTCACTCACCTGTTCCACTTGCACCTCCTTTATCAACTGGTCCTCCGCTATACTAATACAACGACCAATAATAGAGCCTGCAGAAATAGATACTAACTGATCTGTAGGGTTAAGACATCTTACTTGCAATCTTCCCTCTGTACCGCAAGCAACAATGGTGGCGGCAAGCACCAGACCAGAAAGTGCATCAGCTTCGGAGTTTTCCACCATTCCCAAAGAAGTACAGATGCGATTCAGTAAGTGACAATCAAGTATTTGTTCAGTTCGAGGAGCCACTTCGACATTAGCGACTACTTGGATTTTGCTAGTCAAATCAATACCATACCTATTGGTACAATTGAGGGCAACACCATTCACAATCAATATGGAATCTGCACAATGTAATTCACAGTTATGAGCCTGGAGAAATGGCAATCCTAAGATTGCGTCAGATTCTATATCTGCAACAACAAACTGCATACCAATTGACTCAGACCGCAGTCTCCCAGTCAACTCGACCTGACCATAAAATTGTAATTCTGACCCATCAGCTAAAGTACCAGATCGGTGATGGAATGGACTGAGCAGTCCAGTCCTCGTACCCGGCAACTTGTCAAACACTCTCTTTGACAACAGGTTCAGCGAGCATCCACTGTCCACTAAATAGTGAACAGAGAAACCCTCCACCTTTCCTGGCAAATGCAGAGTGGGTACGGTGCTCGCGACATTTATAGTGCAACGTGGTGAAGCACTTTCAATAGGAGCCATGGCATCATCAATAGGTGGATGAGTCAGTGGAAGAATAGGTGTCGCACCAATAGACTGTATATCACACAGCTCAGTTTGAACACCCACATTTCTTCCACAGCTCATCGCACTGAGAGGTTCATGGCGACCATTATAGTTTAAGCAGGGTTGCAGTTTAGGTCCACCCATTCTCCCCGCAAATCTCGGAGTGGACCTTGCTAGTTTTCCGACTTGCGGGAACTGGGTTTAAGGGTGTCCGCTGCTATTTGTTTTCCCTTCAACTGAGGACAATTTCTACGGATATGAAAAAGGGCACCACACTCATAACAACGCCTGCCATACCTTTCCTTGTTTGAACAATCCAACGGCTTGTAATTCTGTCCTTGGGATTCCTCCAAAGCAGAAACACGAGCCGTTTGCTGTTCTACTAAGGTAGCCAATCTTTCTAACTGTCTGGCCATCTTATCATCAGGATTTGGACCTTGTACCATGCTATCAGATGCAGCATTTCTAGCAACTGACTGGTAACAAGGTTCCTGCACAGCTGCCAACCTGGCATGACAGTCACGATTCCTAGGTGGTCTAGTGGGCACCCGACTTACCAGAGCATATTGCTCTGCAGCCTTTACTGCCACATCCAGAGTACTAGCTCGTACTGCAAGCAAATGCTGCCTCAATGCAGGGTCATCCAAAGCCCGATCAAAATGTTCTAATGCCAAAACAGTCTCGACTTCAACTCCCAGACCACCATAGGCTAACCTAGCCAATCTCTCGACACGATTGCCCAACCTGAGATAGCTCTCACCAGGCTCTCGTTTAAGGCTATGTAGGCGCTCACGGGCCTCTGCGCGAGATAAGCCATACATAGTTAACAGTTGGCTGTAAATTCCCTGCAAGGTATCTGCACAACCACAGTCCTTAGCACCCTTATCTAAACTCGCTCTTAGCTGAACAACAGAAACTCTATCAGCCCATCCACTGAGCTGTGCAACTTCTGCAAATTGTTTTACAAACAAGTGCACGTCGCTGGTGCCATCAAAACGTGGAGCTCTCAGTTCAACTCTGTGGCTTGGAGCAGCACTACCAGAGCTCTCCTTTTGGACACCCCTTACAGCCTCTGTGAACTGACAGACCAAAGTTTTTAGCAAAGCTTCAGTTTGGGATTCCTGAGGGCTAACTGTTACAGAATCACGACCCATCGGGTCCATCTCAGAACTAAATGGCACCTGCTCGGCCTCCTCACACTCACTCTGGTCATAAAGGCCAGTAGAGTGCAACGGCAATCTCACACGTGGTCTTGGTGCTGGTCTATATGCTTCTCCATTACTGAACACTGATGTGACAGGAGGAAGCCTTTCGTCTACCAAGGCAGGCTGATGCTGTGTAACATGTCTGTTATATGCATCATCGATCACTGCCTCGGCCGAAAATTCACCTCCCTCTACCACATTTGACTCAGGAGTCGCAGTGCCAAATGGATTGATAGCCGTAAACAAACCAGACACAGACTGCCATATACTACGGCCAGCCATTTCTATTGCCCAGAAAACACACAATAGTGCAACCAAACTGACCAGTACAACAGGAAAGTACAATCCCACTGCTGCCACCAATGAAGTGGAAATTGCTCGGATTGGTAGCATCAACAATTCCCAGCTTCGAGTGTAGTAGATTCCTTAATACAAGTTGATTTATCTGGTCAAACTCTGGTCACAACTTTAGTTTTATGTGTATCTATCAACAATAAAGAGGGCTACCCACTTGCCTACGGGCCGATTTGCTAACCAGCAGCTTATTTCTAACTACAGTGCTGATGATACTGTGTAGCAAGCTAGACAAGTCAACAAACCACCAAGCAAGCAAACTATCAGATGGAATCAAAGATGATGTGGTACTGTTATTTAGAGCAATATCGAATAATATAATATATAAATTTACAATGACAACACGTAATACCACAAAAGATAATTAAGCTGAAAAACTTACTTTTCCAACCACACAGCTCAAAGGGCAGAATCAGAGAGAGAGAGCACACAAAAACTCAGCTTTACATTCCTAGGTAACAAAAAGCTAACCCGAAAGCCAGTATAATCTCTGGCTTTCAAAAGCTACTCATATTGATATTGCCTAGCTATTTAATTGGAGGTGCCTAGTCTACCTAACGATTGAGAGAGGACAATTTCACCACAATAATAATTATTATTATTATAATAATAATAATGATTATTATTATTATGAATGATGATTGATTGTCACAGACACAGGTGGCTCCAATCGACTACTGGCCTGGCGGTGTGTGGGTGAGTGGATTTGACTTTAACTATCCTCCCCCACCGCCAGGCCAGTAGATTGGAGCCGCCTGTGGTCACAGACAGTGACACACAGTGTGTGTCCGTATCATTATTATTATTATAGTTAGTTATTATTAATTATTGTTTGTTGTTGAAATTCTACAGAAGAAGAATAATAACTACAACAACAATAATAATATTCTGTCTGTAGTAATCAATTTCAGTTCAATTTAATGGTTTTCTCCCGAAACCCCCAGACATGGGCCGCTGGGGATTTTTGCAAACATGTTCTTCCAACGGCTCACTATCATTTATACTATAATAAATACTGTAGAGCAGGGATGGGCAAACTTTTCCAGCGAAGAGCCGAATTCAAGCATGGCTCGACACCAGTGAGCCGCACAACGCGATTTTTTTTAAATAGAAAACACCATTTTTATTTGGCATAAAACATTGGATGTATTTATCATCAGTCACACAAGTTTATTGTGCATCAGTAAATACATGTACATGGATTCAACAATAACAACTGAATGTTCAGAACTGGTACCAATGTTCAATGAGAGGTATGTGTTTGCTTGTAGGTTCGAACTATCTCATCATAGTTTGGCTCACTTTCTGTCAATGCCACTCTCAGAAGTTGCTCCAGGTGCTCATGTGTCAGTCTTGTACGTAGCTTGATTTTCACATGGTTCATGTGTGAAAAGGCTGACTCACAGATGTATGTTGCTGCAAAGATTGTCAGTAGTGTTCTAGCTAGTTTTGAGAGATTAGGGTACTCGACCCTTGTGGTAGCCAGAGTCCAGAATTGGGCAGCTATTTCTCTATCTTCTGCTTTCAGCTGACATAACTCTCATTGTAGATTTGCTAAGGATATTTGGTGGTGCTGGAATGCAGAAGACACCTCTCCAACCCACTCACCACTGGTATTGCATGTCTTTGGTGATTTGATTAGTTTTACTGTATGCCTTATCTCTTTGAACTGTGAAAATCGCTGGGTAAACTCTTTCTCAAGCTTTTCTATGAACTGGATGTAGGTGTCGGAGATACAAGCATCTTCATTCTTAGCTAAGTATGACTTCAACATTTCAAACTGAAACTGATTGCTTCTCAGATCATTCTTGAACAACTCCAGTTTCAGCTGAAATGACTCTACTGAGGATAGCAGTTCGATGACAGTTTTGTCTTTACCTTGAAGCTGAAGATTCAGTTCATTCAAATGTTCACACATGTCAACAAGGAAAGCAAGGTTCGCCATATCTGCAGTGGAGCTGAGCATTGCGATGTATGTCTGTGCAGTGTTCTTAGTGCAGGAAGTTAGGAATGAAAGCAACTCCTTGCGAAGGGACCAAATCCTGGAAAGCGCATTACCTTTGCTTAACCATCGGACGTTATTGTGAGTTGACAAATCTTGGTAATCAGTATCTAGCTCTTCTAAGAACGCCCGAAGATTTCTATGTCGTAGAGCAGATTGGGCCTTGAGAAAATTGATCGTTTTCATGGAATTTGTCATCAAATCCTGGAATGCCCCATCTAGTTTTCCGCAGAGGACTGTTTGGTGAATAATACAGTGAAATGTCATCAAGCTGTCGACTTTTTTCTTCAACCTGGCCACCAAACCCTGCAGTTTCCCAACCATTGATGGGGCACCATCGGTAGCGACTGACACACACGACTGTAATGGAATATCCATGTCACTCAGAGACTTGACCAGTGCGTTATGAACTGTGGCACCTGTAGTATCACCATGCAGACCAATCAGTGTGAGAAGCTCTTCACGAACTTTTTCACCATCAAAACACCCGCAAAAAAAGAGGGATAAACTGAAATTATGTTTGCGCACTTCACATGCAGACACGTTCAGATATATTTGCATGTACATGTAATTAATTCATTAATGGTGAACCGATAGCTACAATTTAATATCCCGGAATGTTCAACACAATTATACCCACCTTACAAAGACTGCCAGCTGTGCTATGTCGGTTATGTCTGTTGATTCATCCAAAACGATGGAGTAACACTCCGCATCCTTGACAGCTTTAATCAAGTTTTGATGCAGCTGTTTACTGATATCCTCTATTCTCCTTGTCACTGTTCGTCGAGATAAAGGAACTTTCTTCAGTTTGTCTGTGATTTCTTTCTTATCTGGAAAAAGAGTTTCTGACATGGCGACCATGCAGTCTTTGACAATTTCACAGTGAGTGTATGGTACCATCGCTTTCACGAGAATGTTTGCAACTTTGAGAGAAGCAACAGTGATGCTCTTTTTCTCAGCAGAGAAAGCCTGCATCATTCCTTGAGCAGCTGACAGGGCAGATTGAAGATTTGCCACCTTAATCTTTCGAGCATCTGACCCTGGCGTATATGTTGCATGAAAGCTGTGATGTTTAGATTCATAGTGCCGTTGTAGGTTTGTCTTTTATTGACAGCAAAAGAATCATGACAGATTAAACATGTTGGTCTTCCATTATGGAAAATAAATGCATAGTCCTGTGTCCATGAGTCATTAAATTGTCTTGTCAACTCGTTTGTATTTCTTTTTGACGTTGTAGGTTTGACTTGAATCGTTCGCTTCCTTGACGCCATGTCTGTCTTGCTACTTGTGCAATGACCAAATGATCAAAATTTTTGACAACACTAAAACAACTAGGACTATTTGCTTCTTACTGCCACTAAAGGGGAATCTCCTATCAGTCATGTCTTATAAAAGAGGGGAATTTGTAGAAATAGTTGTCTGATTCATTAACAATTTCTGGTACACCCAATGCAGCTTTGCATATGTGTAAACAGCCAAGAGAGGCGAATTTCGTAAACTCGCGAGCACGCGTGAGATTTTGCAACAGCAAAAGAGCCGCAGTCAGGATGCAAAAGAGCCGCATGTGGCCAAAGAGCCGCGGTTTGCCCATCCCTGCTGTAGAGTATTTCACAATTACCCTGACCTTGTTACTACAATTTCACAAGAAGTCTAGGTTATGTATAATAACTATTTCTGCCCCTATATTCTCCTAAGCAGCTAGTATCTCAGCAATGTAGACTATATATCTATGTGTGTACCCAAAATATATCACACATTAATACTATTCACAATTGGAGTGGATTGTTATTATAAAAATAAATCGATCCCGATTTAATGTATCCTCGTATTCTCTTCCTTATGAATGGTAGTCGGCGAGTCACAATGTATTGTTGTTGCTAGGCGGTCTCTGACGGGAAATCCCCGGCGTTAACGATTTACAATTATATTAGATATGATCGTTAGAAATAATCAAGAATACTCGTTGACACTTCTCTCTCTGAATATCGCCGGCAACAATCTCGGCAATTATATCACAACATCGAAAATAATAAAGCCGATGTAACTCCACATCAAAGGATGAGTTTTCCGGGTTGCTGAACCTTTATTCCTCGAACAAACTCAACAATAAAATAGTATTGGCTGATCCAAGTAGATAAAAAAGATGAACTGAACTGTACACAGGGGCTTTGTTATTTATATAGAAAGATGCACGCTCTGCGTGTGTGATCATTACCCCAAAAATAAAATCAAATACAAAATAAAAATAATCGTACAACAAATTACGTAAGGTATTTCTACATATAATAAAACATATAATAAATTTATTACCTTATGATAATATTTGATTTTTGTAACAACTCTTTCAACTGTTTTCTCACGGCAATAAAAATACGCTCATAGATTGTTCATAAAATCAGCGATCGCAATTATTACGTTTTCTCTACAATACTTTTATTATAGTATAAATGATAGTGGGCCGTTGGAAGAACATGCTTGCAAAAATCCCCAGGGGCCCGTGCCCCCAGACGGGGAAAAGGCGAGGTTCTCAACAGAAAAGCAGCAATAGGAAAAATCATTGTCATTCTCTGTTGCTTTTTCATTCTAGTTAGTTAGTAAAATAAATGTTAGTTTGTGGTAGTTTACAAGTATCCACAATTCCTTTGTTTCAACATGTCTTTCTACCGTGTTTTTTTTTCTCTCCAATTATACTGTTTATTTTTTAACTGCTATTGAAATTCCTATAATGATAATGTTTAGGTCTATAATGCTTACCTCAAGATATTAGTACATTCACGATTAGCCCTAGAGGTAGGACCTTGGGAGAAAATGCGTCGGGTTTTGTTATATAGTAATGTTTGAAATAAAAATGTAAAAGTAGCAGCATGAGCTATTCAGCACTGTTAGTTATGCAGAGGTACAAATCTCTAATAGTTATTGGTAAAAAAGTTGTTATATAGTTACAGTAGACTAGAGGAGGCCCAGATAGATGTGAGCTCATTTCGTGTGGCAGCCCTTGTGATGAATGACTGTCAGGTTTTTTTCTGTCATTTGTAAGCTCTTCATATGCAGATGGTGATATTAACTGTTCTGGTTTTCAGCAGATAAGAGTTTTAACAACAGGGAGACCCCATGGTTCATTCTTCTGCTTTCCATTGTACGGAGGTTTAGCTGGTTGCAAGTGTCGGTTCACTAGCCCGTCCTTGAAGGTTTGCTGTTTGGCTTTGGGTGTTGCATTATGTAATGTGCTTTTTAAACATCCAAGCACCTTGAAAGCTTTGTTTAGTGTCTCAGTAATGGCAGTATTAAAGTGAAGATCTGTTTGTAGGGTTTGCACCCAGGTACTTTATTTCCTGCAGTAAACTATTCCCAAGCTGGTATCATGGTTCTCGGATGACTTTGCTGAATGCGATTAACTCATATTTGGTAATGTTAAAGGGCATCTTCCACTTGGATGACCAAGTTTAGATCGCATCAATATCTGCCTGGAATCTTCTTGCATGTTCTTTAGTGTTTGCTTCAGAATAAAATAATGTGTCATCAGCATATAGACTGATGTTTCAATCTACTGAAATTGTTAATATCTGTCAGAAATAGTGCTTGTTAGTGCAGAAGCCTAGTACAGAAACTTGATACAACTGTGTAGTATATGTTGAGTTTAGGTTTACTCTTGTATTGTCTGGATAGTGAATGGATGATTGAAAACCGGTATGTCGACAACCTGGATAGCAAAAAATTGGATCGGCTGGCAATAAAGCAAGTTTGTTTGGTGAAAACTTTGACCGGTTGATCGATTGTCTTTTCTCGACGTTAACGGAGTCTTTGTAGGTTTTGGAGATTTTAAATTATCACAGTAGAGGATAACTCACAATTTTCAGCCCTGTAAGCTCTTTTTTTGATAAACTCACTGATAAGTGAACACCTTCACCCTCTCTATTTAAAAATGCTCAAAAATTCTTTATGTGCATATTGCATATTCACCACAGTATTATAATTGGTGGTGTCACCAGCTGAAAGTTTTCAATCAGGTTAATATTCATTGCTACATTTTTTAATCTTAATCTTTTTAATTAACAAGATAATTGTTCTTGGGTTAAACAATTTTTATGACCGACCAACTCCTTTACACACATTCTATTTGGAAGATGACTTAATGTTTAAAATTATAGGCCTTCATTTTGTTAGGATGGCAAAATGTTCTCCCTGCGATTGTGTTTGAGCATAATATTCTAAGTAAAGTTACTTGCGCAATTTTTCTCCCCCGTAAAGATTCCTGCATAGTATTTTTCGTGACTTGTTGTGTAGGATTTGTGGGTAGTCATGGTCTGTGGTAGCATACATCTGCACCAGGCCTCAGGCTATACTGACTCATGTATGAACAACTGCTTGTCTGCAACTCAGTAATGTCTCCCCCACCATAATCAGACAAGGCCTGACAGTCTTAGAGTCGTCAGGCTAAGCTGGGTGTCTGACTACTCAGGGTGGTAGGAATTTCCAGATCGGCACTCCTACAATTGCCTTGCTATTAGCCTACAATCGTCTTGAGGCTTTTAAACAACTGGCTTGTCTGCTTAATATAGGGAAAGCGAGTGAGAGTAGTGTCTGTAATTGTTGTTGGCTTCAATCTTCTGGCTGAGCTCTTCTTCTGCTCTGAAGTAGAAGGGAGTTTCAGTCAACTTTTACACAAAAATAACATGTAATCATTTCTTCTGTGATGCAACAAGCAGCCTTGAGGCTGACACAAAGTAATTAGCTTGCTCACAGAATATATGAAATTATATAGATGTATAAACGGGTAGCTTTAGATAATTGCTGCAAAAGCTTTGCTCCTTTTACAGAAAGTATACAATGCATAGAGTTAATAGTAAAAGAATGTGCGGATCGCTCACATCCGTGTACGTAAGTGCTAATAAATTGCACTCATTTGTTCAGGGAAGGAGTGCAATTTGACAGGAAGTAAATGGTGCTTAATAAAAATTGTTTCAGTCATTTGCGGCACATTGTTTACTGCGAAGGTTCTATTTTTGAACGAGCTAACATTATGACAGAATTTTCCCTAAAGCCTTGACAAACTAAACAAATGATACATATTTATAAAAGAATTATAATACTGTGTTGTTTCCAAAATGAGATTAATTTTGCATATAATGGTCTCATAAAGTAATCTTATTCTAAATTAGACCGTTTTTTAGTCTTTGATCGACTTACTTGAAAGATGGCACGCTAATTATAATAAGATCATTGTTTGTGTAAAGTAAATGGTGTTGATGTACATACATAACTACGAATCAAATATATAGTTATGGGAAAACGACTGATAGTGCACACAACTCTGAATTTCATGCCTGTAAGCAATAATAAATAAATAAAAAATGATATTCATTGCACACAAAAAGTAACAAATATATCATGAAATGCTCGAACAATAATATACATCCTTGAGTGATTTTTTTTAAAAAATTTACTTCCTTCTATTTCACCTGTATCGTATTTGCAAAAAAACAAACTAAAACAGTTGAAAAGCATGCTGTATAATAGGCCATAATTTATACTTTGTCAACCTTGAATGTAGCGTTGTTGACGATCTGATCTAAATTGTCGACAAACAATCCAACTTTATCGCCCATCAGGTTGTTGTCATTCCGGCATTCGACAATCAGTGCAGTTACCTATTGTCTAGCCAGTTGTTGTAGCTGTATCAACTAATCTAGCTCTTTGTTTTGTCAGATTATGCTGTTTGGTCGTGGTTTGAGGGCTGAAACACGCAGTAAAGCCAAAGAAGACATTAAGCGGGTTGCAAATGCAATCCATAAAGTTAGAACTTGGTATGTCAACTAAATGTTGGTTTATTGTACAGTTGAATGATTTCTTTGGAATACCCAGTCATCTCACCTTGGTTAATGTAGCTAGTATTCAAGGCATGTAATGACTGCAAGTAGAAATAATCCTCCATTATATTTGAATAGGGAGAAGAAATGGATAGCAATTGGTGATACTACAATGAGAGTGTATAAGTGGGTGCCAGGTACATACTACCTCTGTCAAATATACGTTCTAACTAAAAATTTGTCATACACATTTGAATTTATACTTTCAGTAATAATTGATATAAAGCTTTGGATAAAAACAAGTCGATGTAAGCAGAAACACTCATAAGTAGAGCAATACTAGTTACACTAGTAACTAATGACCAAACGACAGTGATGCTCATAGATGGCTAATAAATGTTGTATCAGTCTATTTCATACTATTTCATATCAGTCTATTTCTGCTCGCCCACAAATATGGTAAATAATATGTGGTGCGTTGGCATGATCTATGCAACTGATCCTATTCAGCATTGCCGGAAGCACTTTCTTTTTTCATACAGCGGCAAAACAATTCCAAATTTTACTCGTTAGACAGTTTGCCGTGATGTGTTATTGTGTCTCTGATGTGTACAGTTTTGTATGTTAGTACAACGATATTGTGTGTTGTAGCCACTAGCCAAGCATCAAGACAACCTCAGGTATGAAGTCGCCATGTTATACACTTGATGTATGTGCTATGCACTCTAACATATCTCTAGCAAGCTGTTGTCTATGGTCTGCTTTGGTTTACAGAAGCCCTCGGTAACCAGCAAACTAAACCAAGAGGCTAACCAAGAGAAAGGTCAGGGCTGTTGTTCAAGGAATCCCACTTAATCGATGAGTGCACAACTCCAAAAGTCTACCAAAATTCGAATTAGTCACTAGAGCTTCCTCCTTTGGTCATTGCAATGAAGTTTCTACATTGTAGGGCAGAGATTCTCACTTCCTTAAATACTCCACGAAAAAGAAACTTTTGTAAAAACTTTTTGAGTTTCATTCTAAAATGATTTGAACTTGCTAGCATCGGTTGACTGTATAACTTATTTTGTTTTTTCCTTGATATGAAACTTTCGATACCATTAGTATTAATTGATCTTTGATCTGCTACTGTTGCTATATAAAGCTAGCACCATTTGAATCTAAGTGTGGTTTGAGCTTCGATTTCCCTAAAACTTCATGACTAACTTTGTAGGATTAGAATCTCAACCAACTGCAGGAATAAGTGGAATCCCTAAACGCATGCTTTCCTATGGAAACGATGAGAACTCAATGGACAGCATAGCCAGTAGTAATACATCCGGTGGGTAGATAGCTTAGCACATCCCTCTTCTATGCATCTCCTGTCTGCAATGTCTCACATATCTCTTCCATTTATAGTACATTATATCTCAACTCACCTTCAGTATCTGACACTTGTCGTATATCTTCGTTACTTTGTATAACTCATCTTTCTTCCACTATCTGTCGGTGTAAGTGGATTTCTTCTCTAGACATTAATGATGACTTGTCCAGGGATTCGCAGAACTACGTATCTGACAGTTCTAGGAGCGCAGTAAATGCCAACAGCTCCAACACCGCCACTCCCACCCTCTCTCTCCTGCAGAATGAAGATTCCTACCTACAAGGTACTCACTGCTGTTTCCTTCGTGTGCCCTACATTCCTCTGTACATACATGTACATGTGTGTATTGCATAAATGTTCTGTGTTCATTGTAGAGCCCGATGATGCATCTAACTCAAATGTTTGACCGTGAGCAAACAACTCCCAGGCAGGATCAATGCTTATCTCCACCCGTGTTTGTCCTATGTTTCCTGTTCTCTCATTGTTTTATACCTATGTATTTTTTTTGTATTGTAAATACTATCTCAGGTTTAGACAATAAACTACTTGTAATTACTCCATTCACTTTGGTTTTAATGATTTAATTTTGTTGTTATTGCAAACCATTGGATACTTTCTCAAAGTATTGGTAATAGTAGTGAGGTTTTATCTTCTACATAAAACTAACGTACTAACTACTACATAGTGATCAATTTACCACAAGTCCATTCGGGACCTGCACTATAATGCTGCTGCTATACATCAGGTATAACGATAGGTGAAGGTTGCTTGTAATCGCTGCTTATAAAGTGACAACGGCAGCTGCAACTGTACTCGGCTCTGCGTAAAAGGTCTGGAAAACGGCTACTTGGTAGAGTGTTATTTCAACAAGTCACACATTTTAATATTGAATCTCTTTACTCGAGCGCACAAAGCTTGATGAAAGTGTCTTTTTTTCAATAAATTGTATAAAAAAAATTTACATAGTAAGTTGTCTTCTTTTGGACAGACTGATATATTTTCAAGCGGTACATGGTACAGTTCAGAATGACAAAGATATTTCAATGGAGTTGTCCTCTTTTTGTAAGTTTATAGCAACAAATGTTGACGACATTGTAGTTGTTCGCAATAACAACTTGGCTAAATCGCTCGATATCGCTAATTGTAATATAAATATTCATAAAAGACCCGTAATTTTTTTTTTTGGAATTTTACACGTATTTCCATCTTGCCACTCCAATGAACTCGCGAGTAGCTGGTACCAAGCATGGACCTAGTGTATACTCCTAGGTCCACGGTGCCAAGTAATAGTTGGTCATTCTATTTTTTTATGCATTGACCTGATTTGGCAAAGAAATAACAACATGATTATTATTATTTAATTAATAATAATATAATTAATAATAATTATAATAATTAATTAGAATATCTAAATTATTATAATTATTATATATTTATTTTAATAATTATTAATATTGTACGGGAAGAACTGCGAACACTCTGTAAACAGAAACAAGGGACAGTAACGATTCTAATTATTACATTTGTTCTATTCTATCGTGTACATACAACAATCGCTGTTATAGTCTCGATGCCAATTTATTATTTTATCACATGTTATCCTTTTATTACGAGGCTGTATTATTAAGCACCGCCTCCTGTGTATATAAACACGTTTTAGTCTCCTCACAAGGTAGTATCCCTGGGGAGACTCAACTGGTTTTATTCTATTCAGAATACAAGCAGCATTCACTCTTTCAAGCTTATTCTTGATACACTTTAACAGACGACTAGACTGTCACAAGATAACCGCTCCTACGACCTACAGGTCCAAGCAGCATTCAGTGTTATCCGACGACAGTAGCCAGACGACAGCCGTGTTCGGCAGGCAGTAACTTCTAGTGCTCTTCCCCCCAGCTGACATGCTGATGGGTGGACGCCAGTAAGCCTACCTGACCAACAGACTGTCGAGACAGACGAGTAGCTCTCTTGCCTAGAGGTAGTGCAGGTAGCTACCGATATAACTAATACAGTTATAGAAAATTCCTGCACAATATTATTATTTAAAAAACTTTTTTATAATAATAATAAATAGAGAAGAATGAATGAATAATAATATTAGTAATAATTGTTATAATTAATAACTAGTTCATATTTATTTATTATTATTACTTCGTACTTCTAGGATGATCGCCAACTTCATTGCTGAAGGTCCCGGCAATGTGGCAAGCCGTCTGTCGGTAATCGGTCCAGTGTAGTCAACGGGAAATCAGGGGATTGCCAGTCTTGGGACCTAGCCAGCCAGGGGGGAGGGGGGGACCATGTATGTAGCAGTGAGCTACTGGGGGCAAGGAATTCCAGACTTTGGCTGTAGCAACGAAGAAGCTCTTTTGGTGTGATTTCGACTGGCAGTGGGATGGTGGACTGGAGGTCATGGCGTCTTGAGTAGCCCAAAGTAGGGATGTGGCTGTCGAGGAAGTCCTCAACACTGGTCGCGACCTCCCCGAAGTGCATCGCCCGGAAGAAACCCAGAAACCCATTATGTTGTTATAATATTATTATTATTGTTAAATAAATCATATGTATAATAATAATAATAACATTGTTACATTACCAAAAACAACTCTTGTCAATACAATAATCATCATTATCATTGATCACGCAATGGTAATTGGTTCCATGGTATGATAATGATGTCAGCTTGATTGCTCACCGAGTTTATCAAAGGGGGGCATGTTGGATGTTGTGTTTGTATGCTACAGGAAGTTCAAGGTAATAAACTAGGTTCAATCAGCACTGGCTTACTAGAGAATAAGTATACCATATACGGCTAAGAGAACTTGGGATAACTATAGGATATCTGGGAAAGCGGCCTTCTTGAGTTAAAGTTTACTGGTGAGTGGATGTGTTTTGCTTTCTTGTCTGGGTCAGGTCTGGCTCCAGCACTGCTAATCAAGTGACCAAGGAACTTAATTTCAGTGCAACCAAACTCGCACTTCTCTGTTTTCTACATCATAAGAGAACCTTCCACCGGTTTAAAAATGGCCTCCAAATTTTCCCAATGCTCCTTAGAGTCTTTACCATAAACCAAAACATCATCCATTAAACATATAATACCCTTTAACCCAACCAAGATTTTTTCATAGCACGTTGGAAAAACTCAGGCGCCGATGATATACCAAAAGGCATCCTCTTAAAACAGAATCTACCCCATCGGGTTATGAAGGTAGTCAACAGTTTACTCCCAGAGTCCAATTTCACCTGCCAAAACCCAGAGTTCACATCTAACTTTGAGAACATTTTACCATTAGCCAGTTTGCTGAGCATTTCAGATATCCTAGGGAGAGGGTAAACCTCTCTATTAACACTTTTATTTAACATGGCTAAATCCACACACATCCTGATTTTGCCCAAACACCAATCAGTAGACTCCTCTACCAGTTCTATAATACCTCTTTCCAGCATACCCTCTATCTCAGCCTTAGCCTGGTATTTAAGACCGGCGGCTATAGTCCTGGCTGAGTACAAGCACTTAAGAACTGTGTCTGATTTCAGTTCTATCTTAAAGATACCTGGTAATGTACCTATACCCTTGAAAACATGAGAATGTTTCCAAAAAGGATCAAGTTTACCCACACACAATTCATTGATCACAAGCCAACAAGTTAGGTCGCCTGATTTCGGTCAATCCTAACAAGTTCCTGTGGGAGCCTTTTATCACTTTCACCTCTGCATCTACTGACCTGTATGTCCCTTGAATGTCAACCCCAGTCATACCAGCAACTTTCAACTTAGAATCCTTTGCCCCAGTTAGCCATTTAGAGGTTTCACCTAGTCTCAAAGCCAAATAATCACTAGTTTGTCCCTTGAGTGTGGATACCTCTGCCCCAGTGTCAAATACAAATTCAACTTCCCTATGATTAACCTTTAAGGTATGTGTGATACTTTCACTGCCATCTAGTCAATCCTTATCCCGACTAGCAAACCTAACCCTGTGAGAAGGGCTTCAGCTACCACTACTATCCCAGTGTCTGTACTGTGACCTGTTATTGTCACCTTCCCACCTATTGGGGCAGATCCTAAAAGTATGGCCTCTCAAATTCACTGGAAGCACGTTACATCCGGACAATGACGGACCTGATGCCCCCTTCTGCCACACTGGAAACAGTTGTCTCCTCTAGTTAGGGAGCTAAATCATCCAGACCTTCTACCTGTTGTAGGTGAACCTCGAGTTGACCGAGGAGAGTACCTACTCTCTGGGCTATGGCGTCCATGGGACGTCGCCTCATACCTAGGAGAATACCTGCTATCTGGGCTGCAGTGTCGATAGGACCCCGCACCATACTTGCTCCCATAATACCCATCTTCCTTACGGTCATGATACCCTTTGTACACGCTACGCTTCTCCCCTGGGCTGCGGCCTCTATGGCCACGGAAATAGGAGCCCCTTTCCACACTACCATCGCTAGACCTACTACTGTCCCTTGAACGGTATGTAACTTTGTTCTTCACAGCCTCCCGTGGATTTCCCTGTTTGTGCTTAGTTACCTCGTATACCGACGACTCATTTTCTGAGTCATTTCGACTATTGCTAGTCTTCTGTTCATTACCCTTCTCTACTATTGCTACCGCCCCTTTTCTTTCGACAGAACGGCCAGTCCTAGAAGCATTCAGAATTTCTTCTGAAGCATTAGCCAATTGCCTGGCTACCAACTTAGTACGTAAATTTTTCCAACTCTCTTGCACAAGCAGTTTACGCACAGAGGAATCTCTTCAATCATTAACAGCTAGAGCAACGGAAAAGTGTTGCCTCAACTCATCATTGTCATACCCAAAATCCATTTCACTGCTTAATTTTTCAACCCTGAGCAAATATTCCTTTTCATCTTCCCCACAAGCCTGTGTGTGATACAGTAATGAACCTCATTGTTTTAACATATACACTTTCACTACGATCGTAGTGACCTTTTAACAAATTTACTGCCCTCTCAAACCCACCGTCAGTCTGGTCATTTAGATTAAAACCTAGCGACTGCAGTATTCCTATACCATCACTACCTACAGCAAGTAATAAATAAAGCTAAAAGCTAGTTCTACCTCTAAACACGCTCACAATTACCTCCTCCCCTTCAATATCCACCTTTTCAGTATTCAAAGTCAAGGCTGCTACCTCAGCAGACACCATAAACTGGGTCAACCAATTGTTAAACTCCTCAGAAACATTATTACCCACTAACTTTATTTTTGGAAACAACGATAAATCGAGTCCCCTACTCATCCCTCTTACAGTTATTCCACAAGAAAATTGCCACTTCACCAATATCTGTAACCAGTTGATGACACCTTAAACTCTCTAAATAACACTGTAATATCAGCTCTGGGACCTCTGACACTCCCCTGTATGATTATACAAATACACTAACACCTCTCGACCACAGTACAGCCAATGTACAAGTTTTAATTATTATCGGCACCCACGTAGTACACAACAATAAGAAATACACTCAACTCCCTTACACCAGTAAATAATTACCAGCAACAATAACACAAATACCTCGTATGAACACTGTACCTGCAACACCAATCACCATTATACCAAATAATAAACACTGCACCTATCTCCCAATAAACACTGAACACTGAGAGCTCACACCGCTCTCAAACACCCAACACCTCTACACACACCACGGAAGACACTGCCTTTCAGTGCCCACACAGCATCAAAAGCCTGCCACAAATCCCCTTGCACCAGTATATAACACAAATAATCAAACACAACAATGATACCAAGTCCTATGCCGACTGCGCCATGTTAGATAAAGGGTTTGCAGATAGAAAACAGTAACCCACGTCCACTCACCACTATCTTAATTCCGAGACTGCCGCAGTGGGCTCATCCCTATATCACGTGATTAGCCCTCACTCTTTGGCCGCTGCCGCCAAATATCAGTAAAACCGATTACACCAAGATAACAATATAGACTAGCGTGACCCTAAACTCTCTGCAGCGTACAGATATCGGCATCCAACAATTGTTATAGCTAATATAGCAATTGTGTTATATTAAATCATATATATATTGTTACATTGCCAAAAACAACTCTTGTCAATACAATAATCATCATCATCGTCTTTGATTAAGAAATAGCAAAACTTGCTAACTAATAATAATTTATTAACAATAATAATTATTTAGATGATAATAATAAACGAGTATAATAATTATAATAACAGTAATACAATACTTATTATTATTATCATCATCATACATTGGAGAATGAGATTTTAATAAAATTGATTGCTAAAAGTAATGTTAAAAAGTCAAATGCTATGGTGGTGAAGTTGGTGATAAATAAATTTTAAAAAAATGTTTATTTACAATAATTAATCATCGAAATCTGAATGCTTTTAGGGCTGCTATTTACTAGCTGTATTTCAATTGCCTCATGCTTGAATGTCCTCACTTGCTTGGGGGATTTTGGCAATACACATAGCATTAGTTTGGCTTGACAAAAGTACAACATTACGCCAGTTACAGGTTTGAATCGTAAAAATCACTTCATTTAACAAATAACTATCTTTCTTTTTAATTATAAAAAAACTATTTGTGCAGCTCCAAATATGATCCTTAGTTTTATCCCCATTATATCTCCATTCAAAGTTTTGTGAAATTTGGGTGATAGTAGTTCGAATGTTCCGAGACTCTGTAATAATAGTTGTGCTAGCAGTAGTAGTAGTAGTGTACAGGAACCGAGCCGCACTTCCTGTTACAAGATGGTGACCCGAAACTCTCGTTATTGACATTATTGTTACCATCCACCTGGCAGCACATATTTTAGCACTCTCGACATGACCATTTGGTACTGGCAGGTACCCCTAGATGCAGACACCAATGAGAGGTCGGCATTGATCACCAGGAGTGAACTGTAGCTTTGAAAGTTGCTTCCCTTCGGACTGAGCTCAGCCTCCCCCCCCCCCACATTTCAGCACTTGATTGAACGTGTGCTGCAAGGATTGCACTGTAAGATGCTGCTGCTATACCTGGATAATGTGATATTAATAAAAAAGCTGGACCGACTCACCAAAGATGTATGCTGGCTATAACAGCATTCAGAGAAAGTTAAAGCACAAATTAAACATGACAATACTCAGAGAGAGGAGCCCATTAACAGTAAAGCTAAGCGGTACTTACAGTACTTGACTTTCTCTGTTCTATTGTACAGGAATTTGGGGTGAAGTGGTAGCTGTCACCTGTACAGCGGCCCACAGTAGTAAGTGAGTTACAACAGTGCAGTGTACGCCTTCCAACTCGCCCGCAGCCTAAACCAGAGGAATAGAATTTGCAGCGTTGTACGCCCGTAAGCAATACACAGTGAGGAGTTGTCACAACTCCCCCACTTTCCACTGATTTTCTATTTGGCGGAATAGGTGTGCTAGGTCGAACTAGCCGTTCGAATAATCGTTCCAGTATCACTTGCCCGTAGGTCAAGTGCAGTGTGAGTCGAATTGACTGACCACTTTCTACTGACTATTATCCTAGTTGCTAGTCGACTTGTTTCAGTGCAATTTCTCTGTCCAAGTTTATTGTGCAAGTGTTTGAACTTTGTAAGTTCCCTCTGCCAGCGCAATCAGTGCAAGAGCTTACTTGTGTCTTTTCTACTAAGCTACCTGTGCTTTAGCATAAGTGCGCTTATGCATGTGAATCAACAAGCAAGTGAGAGTGTAGGCTAACTCTGATTTTATTTAGACACGACATGGTTATTTATGCGATAAAAATTATATAATAGTGACTGACAGATAGAACACAAAAGCAGGCCACGCCTGTACAGCAGATTGGTTGAGTAAACACCAATAGAACATAAGTGAACATAGAACGGGTGGGGCTTGGCTGCACGGCTGGCTGCCCAAGCACATGTATGACAATATGAAAAATCTGTATAATAATAAATGTGAGAAATAAGTGAATAAGTGGATGAACGAGTAGTAAATGAATGCACAGTTCGGCAGGTAAATAAATGTACAGTTCGGTAGGTAAATAAATGTACAGTTCGGCAGGTAATAAATGGTACTGTCCACCTGCTATGTAGTTGTCGGCACATTTCCTCTACACTATTTTAACCCCTTTCTATGTACATTTCTATGTTCTACCAGTTTTACTTCTATTATTATTATATTCATGTACAATAGAATACACTCAAAATTTATATATACACTCATATACAGTGTACTCCTGATATATCGAATCCTGTTATATCGAAAATCCGGGTATATCAAACAAACTGCATCAGTCCCGGCTGAATGCATTGTAATTACCTACTTCTATATCGAATGATTTCTTACATATCGAACGATAAAATCCTAATCTGGCTGGCATGTGCCCAATTAAAAAGTGCCCTAGATCGACCAAATCACGCGATAGTAGTAAATAAAATTGCACTATACTATTAATTAAACACTGTCAGAATGGTCTCCATGGGGGCTGCCATCTTGGAATATGAATGTCAAGATCTATCATTCCAATTAAACACTCTGTCTCGGTGGTATTGTTCCGGTAGGTCGACCCCATATTATCATTGTTGTGATAGTGACAATAACTGGTCCTTATTGTAGCTAGAGAGCATGCCCAGGCTATCCTTATTCAGTCTGCACATGTTGTTGTTGACTTATTTCAAAATGTGGGGAGAGACATATCTATCTATCTATAGTATTACTATTGTCACTGTGTGAATTGAGAGCAATAATCAGGAAAGGAGTCAGGAAAACTTCAAGCTCAAGAAGCAGTACACTTACTACTGCTACTAATTTTAAGTAGAGTACTGTACTAAAACAAATAATAAATTAATACAACACTCACTGATTATTTATTTATTATAATTATTATTACTACTTCTTAAAAATTTATTATCCTATTGAGATTGTTGTTATTTTTTAGAGAAGCATTATTTATTATCGTTATAACAACACGATGATTTGTTAATAATAATTATTAATAATAACAATGACAACATCAACAACAATAAATAATTATAATAATGTCATAATAAATTAAATAATAAGTAACAGGTAGTAGCTGCTGTTACGTTTGTTGTTATAGGTGGTTAGAAGTGATAAAACAAACTTTGTCTAACAGTAACTTAACTAACACAATAATATACAACAACATGTGCGACTACTACCTACATCATCATTGAATAATTGTTGTAATTCTCAACTTCAACACCATTAATTTAATTAATTATTAATTAACCAAAAACCACAATCACAAAAGACAAAATGCTTAATATCCTAGCTTAAATACATGTAATAGTAACTTATTGTGTATACATAAAAACCTCCGACGGTCATGATTTTATATATCAAACATCTCATATATCAAACAAAATTTTATGGTCCCCTCGAGTTTGATATATCAGGAGTACACTGTACATATATATATCAGTGGGCAGACAACTCTCAAATGGCAAGTCTGCAATGGACATTCCAAGTAGTTGCTCTCTTTCTCAGCAAAAAGTTGGGTTTCTGTGTTGTTTTGTGATTGGCCGCAGTCCGACCAATGAGAGTGGGTGTGTACAGGAGCCGAGCAATGTCGGTCTGTTACAAGATGCCGACATGAAACTCGTAATTGACATGGTTGTTACCACCATCCAATATTCCATGCAATTGCTTTGAAATTATTACTAGAATATCTTTTACTCATCTTACTACATTTTTATTACATTACATATATTTTTAACCTTTTTTATCACATACTATATTTGAGGCTGCAATCTTTTAACCTTATAGACCCGCCCTAGAAAAAAAAGTCCGCTATGCATATATACAAGCTTCTTGACCTCTTCAAGTCAATTTAGTAGGAAGAGGCCAAGCGAGAAGTGCTTATCAAGAATAAAGACTCAAAAGCTTACACACTCTCTCTCTTCACCTGACTGCTAGGACAGAAGTGCAGCAGATAGAGCACAAGGCAATAACTATTGCCGACCTACTCTGACTGGCTCTGGCTAGTGACCCTGTAGAGAGAGATACGCCAATCATTGCGCAGTATAAAACGCACGTGCAACGGCTTTTGGGTTACAAACAAAACAGTTTCCGGTCAAAATTTTATATAACTTATCATTACGCCAAAAAACTAGGGTTTACAAAATAAATTATAACTTTTTACTGCAGAATCTTATCTCAATAATTCATTGGGGAAAATAAAGAAGACATTCTGCTACAAGCAGTGAGATTTTTTTTGTATGACAAAGTTACTCTAAATTTGGACTAATGAAGGGTCAAAGTCCAGGGATCCAGATTGACACCATTGTTATTACTATACTTTGGTACAAAATTTGCTACGATAAATCTGATTATCCTCCATTGTTAAGTTTTATGATCAGAAATGCCTATATAAAGCACCTGGAATGTAATAAATAAAAATAATTGAAGCTTCTTAATAAAAATGATGGTTGTTGTTAATAATAAGTAATTGAAAACTAAAATGATAAATGTGTAAAGGTGACCAATAATAATTATTAATTATTATCCCATCTTATATAATAAAATGTAATACAATGTAATATGACCTATACTTTAAAACAATTTCAATATTATTTTCATTATTCATTTAATAATAAATAATTACATTTTTTTTATTGAATTGCAGTTTTTTATTATTATTATTCAACACAAACAATACAATTATTTCCATATTATAATCATTATTATTTGAAAAATTGAAGCTCACCAGGCATATCAATTTTTTCTGGTGTAGTATCTATTAATTATAACAATAATATTGAATAACAACAATAAACAAATATTTGCTACTAAATTTCGCGGTTTTATTTATTATCGTAAACAAAGCTGATATTTGTATATAAACTATAGAGCTGCGCTGCCGAAAGATATCACGATCAATTATTTAGGTTATAAAAAATACCCAAAGCAAGTTCATTTGTGAAGTTTATATTATTTATTCTGGTACATCCAAAGGTTTTCTCTTTTTTCCCCATAAAACTTTTAAAGATTAACAATTTTGTGAGAAAATAGAAAATATTTTATTGGAGCAAGTACTTCAACCGCAACGATAGCATATATAAGCGTGATCGCATTAATTCAATGTTTGGATCCCTAGCCGCTTGCACGTGGCTCATTAGCGTATCTCTCCCTACAGGGTCACTAGCTCTGGCCATGCTTGATAAAGATGCACAGTACATCAGACAGACTGGTCGTCCAAGACACAACCAGAAAGCGTCACACTACAGGCAGGTGTGCTTAGGATCAGACACTATCTTGACCGGTCCGAGGATAGTTACATCAACCGTCTCAAACAGAGTTCTTGGACCTAGAGGTGTGCAGGTGGCGCTATCACAATGGCAGATAGCTGTCACACAAAAATCATGCACCGTAGTAGCCATTTGTTATTTATCTTTAATACTATTATAGTTACTGCAATAGTTTATAATATTCTCCGATATTGTAACATGATTATAATTGGTATAATAGTGATACTACAACATTATTTACGATGTTTATTGATGATGATAAATTCATATCAACATTTATGTTAACTAAATACATTGTTTATTATAATATATATTATTATTATTATTTATTACACTGACTGTTGTTGTTTATAATTATTCTTTATTACAATAATGATGTGCTTGTGTACTTATATCCTTTTTGTTGTTGTATAATAATTATAAGTAGTAATAAATAACAACTATTCATTCATCATTTATTCAAATAAAAGTATCGGTGGAGTTGCTGTAAATTATTAATTAAATGAATTTTAATTCTATTTGTTTCCTTATTTACTCCATTTCTATTTCTTAAAAATTAACTCAGTTAAGTATGTTATAGATCGTAGTGGCACTCACCAGTAAGCACAGTAGTAAGAATGGCTCCTCCTCTCAATCTCCAATACTAATCCCCAGCTATCATGTGTCACAGACTTTACAAGTAATAGCGTAGGACAAAATCACCATAGCATAAGCACTTACAATACCAAGTGGACACAACTTGGCCTGTGTACCTGCAAGCGGGTACACGCACACATATAACATACCCCTTTTTTCAAGCTCGTACGATACACAAGGCGCGTAAGCTTAGCAGTGAGAGCTAATTTCGGAGGTGGAACATCGTCATAAGTGAACCCCAACCAACACACTTGCGCAAGAGACGGCAGACACACCCGCAAGATGCATACCTCACCCGTGTCATACTCAAGGTCACTTTAGCAAAGACTCAACGTCACCAAAGCCTGAGTCTTCAGGGTCACTATCACCATGCCGTCGGCGTCAGTTCGCTTAAACAAGTCTTTCTTACCCCTCACTTCAGCCACTGCTTAAACCTTGGTGTTTAGTATAATGTCTCTTGTATTTTGCCACTAGTACACAATCATTGGTACACAAAAATTATGTATAGTTTCTGCACAAAAATAGATACGTACAGTCAACATACTTCTATGGTTATACATACAGTTGATATACTTGTTTCGGTTCAGGTATTGTCATGGAGACGACTGAAGGTGAGAACTCTAGTCGATGGCTGATGAGGAGAGTCTGTCTGATAATGTATTTAATTATATTAGAGGTAAACGATACAGTATATGGATATAGTAAATATCAGTAACAATGAGCTGTAGTTGTTAGTAGCTAACAGATGCGGTGATGTACGTGTCAGTGTAATGTCATTGCAGTTGGTGGGAATAGCGTGTCTCGGCTTGGCCGTATTCTCTTTCACTTCCAATAGAATAGACAAACTCAGAATATGGGACCAGTTTGACTACAATATTGATCACCTAGTACCTTTGATGTCTATTGGTGCTGCAGTGTTGACCATTCTCACTCCTATACCCGCAGTTTTGGGTATCATAAAAAGAAGTCAGATACTTCTCATGGTGGTATGTAAGGAATAAATACCTTTCGACTCCATTGAACATTTCTCTTACACTCCTTTCCATGTTTTGATCTGTTGTAAGTTAGCAACTGTTTTTACTAAATATATTCAGTTTTCTATGTCGGTGCGGATGGACTGATACGTCACTTTTGCACCCCTCAATAATTACCACCAGCAGGGAGATGAAATTTCACGCTTCACATTCTATAAGGTAGCAAGGTCACATTGCTTGAAAATTAGCTCCGAAAACAATTAATTCAATAGTGTATGCAAGAGCAATGAGAGTTTCAAGTATTTAAATAAATATTTATTTATAAATAATATATGCACAAAGTCTCTGTTCTGTGTTTCCTCTCATCATCAATAATCAATATTAACAAGTGCAAATATTCCGTGTAGACAGTGGCAATAATAATGAATAATTATTTGATTGAATTGAAATATGTAGTGCAATATCAAAATTCATCGTTAATAAATAATACAATTAGCCAGACAGGGTGGAACTTGGCATGCAAAGTACGAAGTTAGCTGGTTATGTACAAACTTGCTTGTTATGGGCCTGCGATGATATGGTGTCAGCGAAACGTTCAGCTGCACAAATAAAATCAGTAATGAAGGAGAGAATTTCTGTTGCGCACGCTTGTTATATACCCCTGACCGTACAATCATGTGTTTTAGTTTTGTGTGTTGGTGACTTCGGCAGCTTTTGCATGGTTTGGAATCGGCGCTTGGTGTGCATCTCTGCATCAACTGGTAAGTGTGCTATTACAGTTGGACAGACAGTAGGCATGGTATTACAGTTGTACAGACAGTAGGCATGCTATTACAGTTGTACAGACAGGCATGCTATTACAGTTGTACAGACAGTAGGCATGCTATTACAGTTGTACAGACAGTAGGCATGTTATTACAGTTGGACAGACGGTAGGCATGCTATTACAGTTGTACAGACAGTAGGTATGCTATTACAGTAGGACAGCCAGTAGGCATGCTATTACAGTTGTACAGACAATAGGCATGCTATTACAGTAGGACAGACAGTAGGCATGCTATTACAGTTGGGCATTTGCTGTTATTTTGTTCTTATCTATTGTAGATTCTCTCTGATATACCTGTCATATTTACTCGTCTGTTTCAAGATGGCAAAGATGTTTCATCTGATGCTTTTCAGTTTCTTCAAGATCTGAGAGAGTACATGCCTCTCATAAATAATCGTATGAATTTCAAGTGTTGCCAGAGTACGCCAGACAGTGCGTTGATTCATTGTGCAGACGTATGTACTACCTACCTACCTACCTACCACTACATGTGCTACAGTTGTTGTACATATGCACATATACACTACTACATATACTACTACATACACTACTACATATGCTACAATTGTTTAATTACTTGCAGGAATGTGAAGAGAGATATTTAGAACTATTTCGGACCCTCATCTTCCCTTCTTTATTTTCATTTTTGTTTGGAGCTGGATTTTTTTGTGTAAGTATGATACTGGTCTATGTATTGTATGTCTATGTGTTGTCTGTATATGTCTATGTATTGCATGTATAATATATGTATATATCTATGTATTGTATGTCTATGGTATATGTCTATGGTATATGTCTATGGTATATGTCTATGTATTGTATGTCTATGGTATATGTCTATGTATTGTATGTCTATGGTATATGTCTATGTATTGTATGTATATGTCTATGTATTGTATGTCTATGTATATATCTATGTATTGTATGTCTATGTATATATATGTCTTTGTTACAGTTGTTGTCTGTTATCTGCTCCTGTGCACTCAGCTGTCACTTGGATGATGTCAAACCAGCTTTCTAATCTCCCCATACCAGATACTAGAACATTCCAACTCTCCCCATACCAGATACTAGAACATTCCAACTCTCCCCATACCAGATACTAGAACATTCCAACTCTCCCCATACCAGATACTAGAACATATCAAAGAGCTAACATTCCAAAACATTTACTCCTTGAATCCAGCCAAGGCACCCCAAAGGGGAGACAACCACCACATTGATTCAGCTCTATGAGTAGTACTGCTATCGCGCGCACTGAGAGGGAGACAACTGGCGTAAATGCTGTGCATCTCACACAGTCGAGCAGACAACTATAGTGATTAGGAGCCCACCTGGTTACCTTTTGTAGAATTGTTTATTACAGAGACATGTTATGTATGCGGTGGAAAAATTTTTGAGCATTTCATAAAAACTCAGTCCACCCTTTCCAATCCGTAGGAACGTTTTATCTCATCGAGTCCTTTGTACAGTCTGTAGCAATATATTTTTTTTGTATTTATTTATGATACACTTTTGGCCATTTTGTACATTTCTGTAGCGCAAAGCATTCCAGTTATATTCTCTACCCGTTAACCCATTCTACTTTTCTCTATTTGTGCCAAGTGTGAATATAGACCACTGGCATGGCTCTATTGCTCTATTGCATATCTCTACATTTATTATAAAGAGTCAAACCTTATTAATTGACCAATAAAACGAGCAAGTATCAAAGCATGTACAAAATGTTTTTGGAATGCGGGAATGAGCAATAAAAGGATGCATAAATAGCACTCGTTGAGCACTTCTAAGCACGCTAGTAATTTCAAATGGTAATGAAAGCAGTTTAGAATATGATCCTATGTACAGTGAAAATGGTATAGTTAGAGCAAACCCTAGGTTAGAGATTTGTGTATCATCACTAGACATCGGTGTTATGCGAGGGGTCGTCTCCCCTGTTGTAACTAGAGTACGGTGCTGAGACGGCTACCTTCTCCAGAGCTTGTCGCAGCTGCTGAGGTGGTACCGCCGAAGATACAGAAGCATAAGTGGAGTAGTCAGGTGGAGCTGTATCCTTTGACTCTCGCATTTGGTATTGGTTAGGGTTTCGGGCTACATGCTGCCGCCACTCCGGTTGGTTAACTGAGTCGGCACTTTGTAAGTGACTTTTTGATTCGTGATTGCTTCGACCATCTGAGGATGAAATGGCATAGGGAGCATGTTGCCTGGGACTGTACCGCTGGGCTGAAGGAGCGTAGGTAATATTGCTGCCTAAGTGCCTCTCATAATGTTCCGGCCCAGTGTTGTTCATCTCAACAGTGTGTACCATCCTTCCCTCTCTCTCACCTCCGACTCGCCCGTGTGGCTCTATATCATTTCGTCCATAAGGCTGTCCACCGTTTCGTCCATAGGAATGCCTGCCACCTCGCTGCCTGTCATCTCGCCCATTAGGTTGTCCATCATTTTGCCCATAAGGCTGTCCACCGTTTCGTCCATAGGAATGCCTGCCACCTCGCTGCCTGTCATCTCGCCCATTAGGTTGTCCATCATTTTGCCCATAAGGCTGTCCACCATTTCGCCCATAAGACTGCCCGCCACCTCGCTGTCTGTCATCTCGCCCATTAGGTTGTCCATCAGGCTTCATAAACTGTGTCTCATTCTCTGAATTTGGAACTTGCAGACGATTGGCCTGCCAGTCTCTGTAGGAGGGAGCCCTGTCCAACTCATGGTCCTGCGCTGCTTGCTTGAACTTGTTCAGGGGTCTACCGGTGACAGCATGGGTGCTGTGTGCAGCAGCTGGTGGAGAGGCTCTGCCGCTGAACGCCTGAAATATGGCAGAAAAGAGCGGAGTTAGTGAACGGGTGAAATGCAGGGGAGACATTTCTTCTCAAAGATAGATAAGCAAGTGGCACTTACGGCATTAGAGAAGACATCTTTATCCGTCGAGCTGCGAGAATCACTTGTGTGATTGAGTTGAGTCAACTGCTGGGAGCTTCGGTCTACTTCTGAAAATATATGACATTGCATGTACAGTATGACACTGTATGTATGACACTGTGTAGATATGACACTGTAGATATGACGTATGAGTGAGATAATATGGTGACTTGGGTGGAGATCACAAGGTAGTTAGTTACTAGTTAGTCAGCAATGATACTTGACTCAATTACACAAAGCTTACGGACAAGTTAGGTCCGCTTCCTGAATGCCATTAACTATGTGTGATAAGCATGCTTGTCAGCAGACGAATAAAGTGACTTTTGGAAAGTGGGCATATTTCTCTAAAATATGCTTGCAAGTTACGTATCATAGAATATATAATCATTGAGTTAGTACACAAGCGAGTGACTGAGCAAGCCTGATGGTGTCTGCAGCTACTGCTCATCTAATGGTGACACAATGTACCTGTGTTATACCTGAAGGTAACAGAGGCACTGCAATAACATACGTAATGAGCTATAACACACCAGCTGATGAGCAAGCAATAAATAAATAAAATATGCAATGTATTGCTGGTTTTGGCTACAATCCATGTAAGTATCATCAGCTAAACAGCTGCCTATCAGCTGCTCACAATAATGAAATTTGTAGTCAGCGCATTGTTCTCGGCTACAACAAATAGAGAGGGGCTCGCCATTCTCCTTCCAAACTATTTTGCCAAACAATAGAAATTATTATACCTTTGTTGGAAATACAGCATGGCATTATTCTCTCAACAGTGGGTCTAATGGATGGGGGTATGACTGGCTTCCCTTGTTTCCTTTTCACAATGATGTAGATCACTGGTACAGCAGCAATGACTCCAATGACTACTATCACTATCAGCGCCTGCAGGCCAGGAGACAGGGCTAAAAAGTGGCCGCATTTCATAACTGTGTGGTAAAACTACGATAGTTAACGAAACAGTCAGACTACAGTAAGAGAATTTATCCACTTATCAATGCTACACACTCACATAGCGGACAGTTCTCCTCATCAATGCCGTTGAGACAATCATCTTCACCATTACACTTTAGCTTAGGTTCCAAACATAGCTTGATATTATCTTTAGAAAAATTAGGTACGCATATGACACCACCCTCTCTGCACACCATGCTAGAATTCCTCTACATCACCGTATGTTACAATGTGCAGTATTTGTTGGAACAGAGCTGTAAATAAAAAAAAAAACAACTCGACACGGATCAGATTGAGATATCATCTTTTGCCTCACATTTACACATACATGTCAAAACTGGTTTAATCAAATTTCTTGTTCGTGTGGAGTTTGATCCATCTCTGATGGATTGATAGCAGACAGCTGAGGGGCCAGCTGAGATTGCACATGAAAGCTACAAGCTCACATAGCATTCACATAAAAAGTTTAGTCCGTTCAAACTTGCAAGTTGTTTTACCTTATATAAAAGTTAGCTGCTGTTTAAAAGCCATGAAAATTGTTAATCATATCCAGGTTTGTGCAGTATCATAAATTTATTGTGATAAATCTACAGTTGGGAGGTAAGTGATTTTTTTCAGTTTGATGGGAAAATAATACAAGGTGAGTCTTTAGCTATCTGATTCTGGATCTGCCTCAAATCTGGGACTGGTGCAGCAATAAAAATAAAGAGCCACAGTCTGCGTTATTCTTGTATTAAACTAACAAAAATCACTCACCCCAAACCCCAAAGAGCATTATCGCAATACTCTCTGATACCGTACTCAACTGAGCACCCCAAAATTAATTCAAAATTTTTAAGACTTGACTAGTTACAAGTTTGGTAATAGAAATTAAGAAATGATGTTTGCAAGGGCTGCACTGATGTTCCTAATTATTCCAGGGTGACCGACCAGAAAAAGTGAATTTGTAGTTGGCTGCCTCTCCTGCAGCAGAGGCTCCCTGCATAATGATACTGAGTGAGAGGGAGTAAAGCCGGGCCATTATTATTATTATGCTGATTCTAAGGCCATTTATTGAATTGATCAAGGTGCAGAAACTAGAAGTTGTGGGGGTGGTGGTAGTAGTAGGGTTGTGGTAATGATGGTGGAAGTGGCGGTGGTAATGGTGGTAGTAGTGGTAGTGACAATAGTGGTGGTAGTGGTGGCGGTGACGGCGGTGGTGACGGTTGTAGTGATGGTGGTAGTAGTGGCAGTGGTGATGGTAGTAGTGGTAGCGGTGATGGTAGTTTAGAAAAACAATTATAACTTAATAATATAATTTGACATGAATTAATAATCATCATACCATAAAATAATTATCATTACCACCGTAACTAGTGCTAATACTACTATCGTTATTAATTATTATTTGTGATAATAACAAACGATAAAAAAATAAAAATGATCACAATAATAAAGAATTGATTGTTGTTGATAGTAAAAATAGTTAATGATCAGAATAAAAATAAATATATAATAATCATAATATCGGTTCGCTGTTCTACAGCGTATTGATCACATGCTGGTTGTATATTTTTTGCTACTGACAGTTTTCACTATTTGGTTACACTACACTTATATACTATTTTTTTTTATTTGTAGACATTCACAAACGCCTTGAGTAGACCACCTCCTTGGATATTATTATTGTTGTAGTAAGTATAAGTATATCATTAAAGTTACAAAGCTTACCAACGCTAACGCATTTCAAACATACACTAACATTCTAGAACCAATTGATTATTTTACAAGCACAATTCATGAACAGTCACAGTGTGCCAATGCCAATCAATTTTTAAGTTTAATTTTCAAGTAGTGAATTGATTATTTTTTGTAGTTTTGTAATTATATTGACCTACCTGGGAACCGGAAACCAATAAACAAAATTTTAAACTTGACTCAGCGTTAGAACTTGTAAGAGACTTGTAAGAGTTATCTTCTAATGGATTTAATTTAATGAAATCACTTGCAAAGAGGGTATTATTGTCACTTGCTTATGTTCAAAAACCAGAATGTAGACTATCTGGATGGCGACAAAGATGGATTGGTCGACGACAACCGTAGTCTCAATAGTCTACTTCTATGGCGACAACATCGACCAGTTTGGCGACGTCGATAGATTGTTTTCAGACAATCTATCTTTGAACAAATCATATCATTGCCAACGATCATTGTAATGTATAGAAGACTAAAAATGGTAGTTGTCTTTTTTTAATAGTGCAGATAACTTAAAAGTTCATGCTTGAAACCGATGATGAATATAACAAAGTAATACTCATTGCTCACAAAAAAGTGATGAAGAGATCATAAAATCCTGGATCATAATATACCCCCTCAAGCAATTCTTTTAAATGATTCATTTCCCTCTATCTCACACACATTGTATTTGCAGAAAAAGTATGCAGTATAAATCTGGGCCAGTCGACAATCCGGTTAAAACTGTTGATAAGCGATCTTACTTTGTCGCCCATCAGGCTGTTACCAATTTATTATGGAGATTATGTCAGCTGATTGTTCTGTAAAAGTTTGTTTTGTGTTGTAGAGGTCAACGCATAGCATTAATATGTTCGGCTTGATGATGGTCAATCATTTTGACTAAATATGAAGGCTTAGATACCAATGAGAAGATTTTACTAAGAAATTAGAACTAGTTCCTTGGTACAATATTAAAAAACAACAAGGTTATATTCGTGTATGTTGTTTGCACATACAAACGATACACCAAAAAATAATGTACATGACCATTGACAAGAAGTCACTGGATACAAAGGAGGTTATACCCATTTATATGTAGTTTAGTTATAAAAACAAATAATGAACAGACAACTCCTAATGCACAGAGTACAAACCAAACCGAGTACTACAAGAGACAATGTTGCACATCACTGAGATGGCACCCAAGCATGTGCAATGTAACTCATTCATAACAAACCTTAACGCAATGCACAGATCTTTTGATGTAAACAAAAAAAACAATCCAGAACAACTTGCGCTGCCAGATCATGGTTTATGGGGATGTGCTTTGATTTGAATGGGTTTTGTTAGGAAATTTGATCGCCTTGTGTAAGCAATCGTTTTACTTTATCACACAACATTAATGGCTATTCAACACTATTTGCTCTTAAGAGCTCACAGTATGATGTGTGTGTACTCAAAGAATAACTCTCCATCTTTCTTCTGTTCTATTATTGTTCTCAATTCTCGCGTTCCTCTCTCCGCCCGAATATTTCTTGAGTAATCTTTCTTCCCTCTCTTCACTCCCGTTTATAAGTGAACATTTGTAAGCTGTAAGTACGTGTACATACATACATTTTTATGATTATGTAGTTACATGTATATGTGTGTTTGAGTTGCACTGTATGCAGGCATGTCAAGCTCGGCTGCACACGCCCCACCCCTATGTTTGGCAAGCACGTATTACATACATCACATAGGTTCATCGATATTCCATTATTCAGTAGCTTGTCAAGTCCCAATCAACAACAGATAGACCACATTGGTTACCACTCTTACAGCAATCATTCTCTACTCAAAGTGTACTCACTAAAAATCTCAAACTCACAACCAACCAGTCATGCCGTCCACTGGTTATGAATTAACCGATATAAGGGACACAGAACAGAAGAAACGAACCAGCAGCCCAGACAGCGGCATGGAGAACTCTGGTTATATCCAAAGTGCACCTAATATGGTAAGCTACAAAACTAACTACCCCAATTTCTTCACGTTTTAGTATCTGATAGCACAGGGTATAGGCTGGAAGTCTACTTCGTAGACATTTAAATCATTTGAAGGTTACGCTAAACTGTTGGACTTTTTGTTTGCGCAATACCATTAACTGCTGTCATCAAATCATGTGGAAGGCTGCAACAGCACGCGGAGACAAAAACATATTTTATGTTCAGCCATATGCAAAAAATGAAGCAATCAGTGCTATATTTTTCAACAGCATCTGTTGTACAATCACCGAGTGAAACCACTACCAAGCAGCCCAAGCTATTAACTTTTTATTAATGCCCAGCCATTAGTATCTATGTATGCATGTAAGAGGAGAGAGCAGATAGTCTTTCAAATGATTTCATTCTAGCTGCTGTGTAAGTGCCGTTCAATAAACCACATTTGGGGTGAATAACTGACTAGCATCTGCTTTGCAGATATGAGCACTCAGTCCAAGCATACATAGTACAAGCCCTGTTATAGCTGTGTACGCGCTACATAGCTTATAAATCTACTGACACGAGTGTGACCAGGGTGTTAGATAAGATTAAGTATAAACCTGTCCCGCCAACTTGACGAAGCTCTTCTACATGTAAATCTCAACAAAAAAAAACAAAAAAAAAACGCTAAAAAATTGGAAAGTAAAGTGAGCGTAGCCAAACTTAATGAATCGTATGAATATTACAAGTTGACAGTTTTTTACAACTATCAGGAAATAACTTTGGCATGAATAATTATTCATTATCTAGCTTTAGAACTAAGCTGCTTGTTATTATGGGCTGTGAGTACACGTACACACCCCACAGTCTACAATGTTATCTAATCTTGTTTGCTTTGACCCAAGCAAGTGTGATAACATTCCAGTTTTTCACAAAAGTTGTCTCTCTTGTATGTATATGATGGTCGTCGATTGTGTGTTTTATATTTCGTGTAGCCTTCGTCCAAATATGCTGTTGTGGATGTGCCAGATGAGAGAGATGATGATGAAATGTCAGATTTTGAGGAATCTAAATGTACGCAAGCAGTGAGTAAAATGACTGGCTCACTATCTAAAGGGTGAGTATTTCTATGGACTTCTAATTTGTTATCATTGAATCCTTGTATTGCATCATCGGGTGACTTCGTTGTTTTTAAAGGAGAAACACTAGAGTTTCTAAGAATGCAAACAACATTAACTTATTAATGACATAAACAAGCAAGGCCCATTGATGCTGACCCTTTAACGATGTGTTTGTTAGGTTGACTTTTTAGCTCGTTTTCCGGAAGATGATTTCTTCTATTCCAGTCCAACCTTCAATAGCTTACAAGTAACTTAAATATGAGAGCAGGAGTTGTCTGCCCTGAGTTATGTTGCTATGGTTACTACAATGTTTAGGTATGCTGACCACTCATCGCTAGTTAAGTCAATCATTGGAGCGGTTCTACTGGTGCTATGGATAGCTTACTTTATATGGACAATGATATACAACTTTGGTGATGGCTTTGACCCAACCAATGAGCCAGCCATTCGTCTCATCGCAATCAACGTACTCGCTGCCTTCTGTGTCACCTACTGGGCTATCAAGAAATACTACGGAAGGCAAATATGGAAATCATGCCTAGGACCTTGTACCAGAGGTATATCCCTGTGGGTGGATAGGCACTGGCGCATACTGAAATGGTGAGTTTAACTCGCGCATGTTTTAAAATAGTAGTGAAAGAAATAGCTACAATTGAACTGCTGCCAAGTCTCACAGTCGTGGTTTGCGGTATGTTGGCATACCTTGGGAATTTACCAAAAAACTGCCATCAGACAAATAGGTGCATTTGCGCTATGACAGCTTATGGTATATCTCAATACATACTAATCATTGGAATGTAGCAGTTGGTATATCGTAGCTTTTTATAGAATGCAAGCCAGCAATTTATATTTTATACTTATAGTTGGTTTCTCTAGGGCTTTCGTTTGACAATGACACATTAGCCAGGCCATAAGGTTGAATACTTTTTTAGTAGCACTACTGGTGCTAGACTCTTAGAAAGAAATGAGATTTTTATCAGATAAAAAATGTGTGTAGCCAAGCATTGAAACGTCACTATTGCGTAACTGTCATAGTCATAGGGGACATGCATTGTGTCACAATAAGCTTTGGTAGAATTTAAAGAAACCTGCTAAAATGTATTTATTTGAGGTTACGTTATGTTTCGTTAAACAAACCACCAAACTGTTACACCTGCAAATGTAATAAACTAGCCATCTCTCAATGTTTCTACCGCATTGACTATATAGTCAGCCAACGCTTGAAACAAAAACAAATTTTTATGGTCTACAGCTGCCAGATAAAAAGTCTATTATGAGTGACAGCATAAATAGTTAGTTTAGCGTAGAGCTGTTTGGTCGACACAGTTCTGATATTTGTACTAAGCCGTGTATTGCAGGGTGTTTTTCATTCTACTTGTGGCTATACTGGTGTTGATATTAGTTTTTGATGTTGCCTTGAAATCCCCTTCAAACCTCATTTCTCTGACTGGAATGGTAGTGTACATAGGACTGTTCTACATCTTCTCTGCACACCCCTCTAAGGTACGTAGTTTTTGCACTGGGTCACTGATATAAATGACATGTTACTATAGGTACCAGTATGTATATACGTTACACTAACACTGTCACACATCCACAGGTGCGCTGGAGACCTGTCATACTTGGACTTGTTCTCCAGTTCATATTTGCTTATCTTATCCTGAGGACTTGCCCGGGTTACTTGACATTCAAGTGGCTCGGAGACCGGGTACAGGAGTTTCTAGAACATTCCAATGTTGGTGCGATATTCGTGTTTGGAGAAAGCTATGAGGCCCACTTTTTTGCATTCAAGGTACCTTCTTTCTCTTGCTGCAATAAGTCACTGGTTAATTTTATGTAAGTTGTCTCCCCAATAGGTGTACAACTCCCACATAACAAAAAACAATATTATTGTGCATAGATGAGTCTGGTGTTTTACCTGTGACAGCGAGACTTTCTACTGCTTTTAAAGTGTTTACCAGTTAGCAGTTACCAGTTAGCAGTTACCAGTTAGCAGTTACCAGTTAGCAGTTACCAGTTAGCAGTTACCAGTTAGCAGTTACCAGTTAGCAGTTACCAGTTAGCAGTTACCAGTTAGCAGTTACCAGTTAGCAGTTACCAGTTACCAGTTAGCAGTTACCAGTTAGCAGTTAGCAGTTACCAGTTATCAGTTAGCAGTTACCAGTTACCAGTTAGCAGTTACCAGTTAGCAGTTACGCTTCTGCTTACTAGGTACTTCCAGTGGTCATATTCTTTAGTACGATGATATCAATGCTCTACTACCTGGGAGTCATGCAGCTGATCATAAGGAAGGTAAGTGTGCCGTGTACTGTATTTACTGTATGTAGTGTGTACGGTATCTAGTGTGTGTACTGTATGTAGTGTGTACTGTATGTAGTGTGTACTCTATGTAGTGTGTACTGTATGTAGTGTGTACTGTATGTAGTGTGTACTGTATGTAGTATGTACTGTATGTAGTGTATACTGTATGCAGTGTGTACTGTATGTAGTGTGTACTGTATGTAGTGTATACTGTATGTAGTGTGTACTGTATGTAGTGTGTACTGTATGTAGTGCGCACTGTATGTAGTGTGTACTGTATGTAGTGTGTACTGTATGTAGTGTGTACTGTATGTAGTGTGTACTGTATGTAGTGTGTACTGTATGTAGTGTGTACTGTATGTAGTGTGTACTGTATGTAGTGTATACTGTATGTAGTGTGTACTGTATGTGGTGTGTACTGTATGTAGTGTGTACTGTATGTAGTGTGTACTGTATGTAGTGTGTACTGTATGTAGTATGTGTACTGTATGTAGTGTATACTGTATGTAGTGTGTACTGTATGTAGTGTATACTGTATGTAGTGTATACTGTATGTAGTGTGTACTGTATGTAGTGTATACTGTATGTAGTGTATACTGTATGTAGTGTGTGTACTGTATGCAGTGTGTACTGTATGTATTGTGTACTGTATGTAGTGTGTACTGTATGTAGTGTGTACTGTATGTAGTGTGTACTGTATGCATTGTCTGTTGCATATACTGCATGCATGCACACGCAGCTCACATTAGCTTGTGGTAGTTACTTGATAGAAAAAACCTTCAATAACTGGTTGAGATATTAAATGATACTTTGACCTCAAGTATACTGATGACACAAGCATCAGACGTGCCATCAGATAAGTATAACAGTCATTGATAAGCTCCCAGCTGGAAAATCATGACACAGATAAAGTTGTTGTTTATTACTTCAATAATGAATGGTTGACCAAAAAACAAACCGCTCCCTAAATTACATTTTATGACCGGATAGCAACCGGCAAAATGGGGTAACATCATATTGTAGATTATGTCTAATGGTGTACTAGTCATCTCGTGTACGGTATAATAGTCATCTCGTGTATAGTGTAATAGTCATCTCATGTATGGTATACTAGTCATCTCATGTATGGTATACTAGTCATTTCATATTCGGTGTGCTAGTATTAGTCATCTCTTGTATGGTATATTGGTCATTTCATGTATGGTGTAATAGTCATTTCATGTATGGTGTAATAGTCATCTCATGTATGGTATAATAGTCATCTATTGTATGGTGTGTTAGTCATCTCATGTATGGTATAATAGTCGTCTCTTGTATGGTGTATTAATTATTTCATGTATAGTGTATTAGCCATCTCATCCATGGTTCACTAGCCATCTCTTGTATGGTGTATTAGCCATCTCATCTATGGTTCACTAGCCATCTCTTGTATGGTGTAGTAGTCATCTCATCCAGAGTTCACTAGTTATCTCTTGTATGGTGTATTAGTCATCTCATCCAGGCTTTAATAGCCATTTCTTGTATGGTATATTAGTCATTTCATGATTGGTATAATAGTGATCTCACGTTTGGTGTATTAGTGATCTCTTGTACGATGTATTAGTTATCTCTTGTATGGTGTATTAGTTATCCCTCGGCTTTTCATTGCATAGCTAGCTAATACTCGTAATATTTATAACACTGTGTGATGTAGTAGCACAAAAATTAGTAATATTATTGATATAAAAATTCATACCTAACTAAGTCCGAGTTGATGTGTTGCAGGTAGCTTGGGTGATGCAAGTGTGTATGGGCACTACAGCTGGAGAGTCCCTCAATGCATCCGCTAACATATTTGTGGGCCAGGTTAGTAGACTCACACGCAGCCTGTTACAACTGTATCCACTATACATAGTTACTGTGGTGACTCCCAGTTGTTGTTGATAGACAGAAGCTCCTCTTATAATCAAACCACTTCTTAATGACATGACAAAGTCTGAGCTACATGCCGTCATGACCGGAGGATTTGCAACTATTGCCGGAAGTGTGTTGGCAACGTACATTCTGTTTGGGGTGAGTAACAAATAACACGAAGTAACAACGTACAAACGAATAATCTCAACATATAATTTCTTATCCTAGCCTTAATTCTTTCTCAGATGTTTCGCTATCTTGTAGGTTCCCGCCAACCATCTCCTTTCAGCCTCCGTCATGTCCGCCCCAGCTGCTCTAGCAATGTCTAAACTCTTTTACCCGGAAACACACAAATCAAAAACGACAGTAAAAGACATTCAAGATATGGGTAAGCATCTTAGGGTTAATGTGTTACTAACCCTCTATTTCACTCTTACATGTACCTGCCACATTCACTTTTTATTTAGGCAAAACTGAGGAAACGAATCTCATAGAGGCAGCGTCAGCAGGTGCCTCCACTGCCATAAAGTTGGTAGCTAACATAGCAGCTAATGTAATGGCTTTCTTAGCCTTACTAGCATTTCTCAACGCAACCTTAACGTGGTTTGGTGCTCAGGCTGGTCTTAAACCTCCTCATTATCCAGACTTTACGTTTGAGGTAAGGAAAGTGTTCTCCCTCTACCGTTTGCAGGATTAAAATCAAACCATTTTGTGACTATGATATAATATGCAGTATATGTTTAGCTGCTGACTGAACTAATAGCTGTTAAAATTTAATTTACAGTTCATCTGCTCGTACGTTTTGTTTCCCTTCGCCTTTGTGATGGGGACACCAGTATCTGACTGCAAGCAAGTGGCCTCGCTGATCGGTGTGAAGACTTTCACCAACGAGTTTATTGCGTACGAAGGTCTGGCGACACTGAGAAAGAATCGATTGTTGATAGAATCCTGGAATAGCGATGTATACAATCAGACCGCACAACACGATCCTGTCAGAAACTGTTATATACTAAGTAATAGCACGTACTCTGGAGAGGAATGTCTGTCTACCATATCTGTAAGTTGTCATATCAAAATATTATATGCACTTTGTGTACCTTGTCTATCATGTGTACCTTGAGTACCATGTGTACCTGGAGTACCATGTATGCCTAGAGTACCATGTATACGTTGTGTACCTTGAGTACCATGTATACCTTGTGCACCATGAGTATCATGTACACCTTGAGTACCATGTGTACCTGGAGTACCATGTATACAATGAGTACCATGTGTATCTTGAGTACCATGTACACCTTGAGTACCATGTACACCTGGAGTACCATGTATACCTTGTGTACCATGTCTGTAACATTTGTGGCACCACCTCAATAGCCACATCTATATCAAACATTTGATTATTGCAGGAAAGGGGGGAGACAATTGCTATTTACGCACTGTGTGGCTTCGCTAACCTTGGAAGTATAGGAATTATGTTAGGTGGACTCGGTGCTCTGGCTCCAAAGAGGAAGAAGGATATTGCCACAACAGTAGTGAGAGCTATGATAGCTGGAAATGTGGCCTGTTTTATGACCGCATGCATCGCAGGTAAGCTTACAGTTTTATCTCTAGGTCTACTACACTCTCTCCTTCATCCATTGAATGAGTTGTGACTAATGGTGGATTTCATTTATGTACAAAGTTAAAAAAATTATTTTTGTTTTGTTACAACATTTTAATGGGTTACATATTGGCTGTAGTTGAACAACAAGCTGGTTCTTGTGGGTTTTAGATTTGGTTCCTCTGGTCGTGTTAGCTGCTTTTGTAGCCTTTGTTTCAATCCAAGTTTTATGTACCATCTCTGGCATATGGTACAGACTATACGCTATTTCCTTATGTAGGTTTGCTGTCAGTACCCGGTGCACTCAACCCAGAGACTTGTGGCTCCATATAACAATGGACAGCGCTGCTGACCTAGATGTGAGACAGCGCTGCTGACCTAGATGTGAGACAGCGGAGCACTATCACTTACAGAGGCATTTACTACTTTAGTTCGGCAGCAAGCAATTGCTCAGCACAGTCTTCCTTTTCCTTATAAAAAAAACTTTCATTACATTTACCTACAGTTATGCATTCATTTTACTACTAAATCTTACATTGTATATGCAAATCACAGGCGTCCAAAATAAAATTTTTTTTATTTATTTACTAGAAATATACACAGTTACATATATAACCAAATACATTACATAGAAACCAACAATGTTTTGTAGGAATCAACGAGTCACATGTCAGCTATCACATGACATAGACGCATGGATACCATAGACATGCAAGAGAATAATATAAACAAACCTAATTGACAAGCTCATGTATTTTTGTATATTTGGCTCTAAACTGAGTAGCAAATATTGAATTCTTGACAAGGACTATAAGTGAAGGAAGACCACCATAGACTGTGTACCTACAAAAGTAAAACCGCTGCAGCTAGATATCGCAGACAATAAACAGTGCAGTAATCAGTATAATTAATGCTAAAAAAACATCAACTTTCTATCTACATGTTTATACACTTGAGAACATAATAGACTGATAGTCATTAATAAGTAAACTAACATAGTTAGCATAGACATAGATATATAAACTAACATAGTTAGCGCAGACGTAGATATATAAACTAACATTGTTAAGCACAGACATAGATATATAAACTAACATAGTTAGCACAGACATAGATATATAAACTAACATAGTTAGCACAGACGTAGATATATAAACTAACATAGTTAGCACAGACGTAGATAGATAAACTAACATAGCTAGCACAGACATAGATATATAAACTAACATAGTTAGCACAGACATAGATATATAAACTAACATAGTTAGCACAGACATGGATATATAAACTAACATAGTTAGCACAGACATAGATATATAAACTAACATAGTTAGCACAGACATAGATATATAAACTAACATAGTTAGCACAGACGTAGATATATAAACTAACATAGTTAGCACAGACATGGATATATAAACTAACATAGCTAGCACAGACATGGATATATAAACTAACATAGTTAGCACAGACATGGATATATAAACTAACATAGTTAGCACAGACATAGATATATAAACTAACATAGTTAGCACAGACATGGATATATAAACTAACATAGTTAGCACAGACATGGATATATAAACTAACATAGTTAGCACAGACATGGATATATAAACTAACATAGTTAGCACAGACATAGATATATAAACTAACATAGTTAGCACAGACATGGATATATAAACTAACATAGTTAGCACAGACAGAGATATATAAACTAACATAGTTAGCACAGACATAGATATATAAACTAACATAGTTAGCACAGACATGGATATATAAACTAACATAGTTAGCACGGACATAGATATATAAACTAACATAGTTAGCACAGACATAGATATATAAACTAACATAGTTAGCACAGACATGGATATATAAACTAACATAGTTAGCACAGACATGGATATATAAACTAACATAGTTAGCACAGACATGGATATATTAACAAATGTACACGAAAGGTCACATACTTGGGGTGACTCAGTGTAGACTGTATATTATTTTGTGTATTCAGCTCATAGAGGGACTCTTCATCTCTGTCTTCAAAGTAGACCTGCATGAATAACCAGCACTGCAGTGTGTGCATGTATATGCACACTTTATATATTGCTGGTACAAATAGAGGTATAGATAAGTTATATACTAGAGTATAGACAAGTTATATACTAGAGTATAGATAAGTTATATACTAGAGTATAGATAAGTTATCACTAGAGTATAGATAAGTTATATACTAGAGTATAGATAAGTTATCACTAGAGTATAGATAAGTTATATACTAGAGTATAGATAAGCTATATACTAGAGTATAGATAAGTTATATACTAGAGTATAGACAAGTTATATACTAGAGTATAGATAAGTTATATACTAGAGTATAGATAAGTTATATACTAGAGTATAGACAAGTTATATACTAGAGTATAGATAAGTTATATACTAGAGTATAGACAAGTTATATACTAGAGTATAGATAAGTTATATACTAGAGTATAGACAAGTTATATACTAGAGTATAGACAAGTTATATACTAGAGTATAGATAAGTTATATACTAGAGTATAGATAAGTTATATACTAGAGTATAGACAAGTTATATACTAGAGTATAGATAAGTTATATACTAGAGTATAGATAAGTTATATACTAGAGTATAGACAAGTTATATACTAGAGTATAGATAAGTTATATACTAGAGTATAGACAAGTTATATACTAGAGTATAGACAAGTTATATACTAGAGTATAGATAAGTTATATACTAGAGTATAGATAAGTTATATACTAGAGTATAGATAAGTTATATACTAGAGTAAAAAGCACGCAATAGAAATTATAAAATGATTTACTTGAAGATTTTCTATCTTGTACTTGTTTTCCTCATCCCAACTTGCAGGAGGAGTCTCTGGCCCAAATACTTGGTATAGCAGGTCACACAACCTACAAACCAACACAAATACTTGATATAGCTGGTCATACAACCTACAAACCAACACAAATACTTGATATAGCAGGTCACACAACCTACAAACCAACACAAATACTTGATATAGCAGGTCACACAACCTACAAACCAACACAAATACTTGGTATAAGCAGGTCACACAAACTACAAACCAACACAAATACTTGGTATAGCAGGTCACACAACCTACAAACCAACACAAATACTTGGTATAGCAGGTCACACAACCTACAAACCAACACAAATACTTGGTATAGCAGGTCACACAACCTACAAACCAACACAAATACTTGATATAGCAGGTCACACAACCTACAAACCAACACAAATACTTGATATAGCAGGTCACAAAACCTACAAACCAACACAAATACTTGATATAGCAGGTCACACAACCTACAAACCAACACAAATACTTGATATAGCAGGTCACACAACCTACAAACCAACACAAAGACTCTTGTAATATTGGATACTACAACTCTACGAAATAGACAAACAAGCAAGGATAACAGCAGAGAAAGCAGGTATCCAGACTGACCTGGTGGTCTCGTTGGCCTGACTTATAAGATCTGTCTGCCCGTACTCTGGATACATGAGTAAGAGTGGCCAGTGAATCGTACCAAAGTCATCTACAAATACTCTCGCGCTGGCAGCTTCTGTATTGGCTGTTCTTCCAAACAAGCTCTGCCATTCCTCACCAACCTGTTCCTCATCATCGTACTCTTCGCCATGTACACCTTTTAATTTTATACTTCTCAGCTACCCACAGGAAACACCATACAGAATCATCAGTTTACTAAGTAACAACAAATCAGAGAGATGGTGGAAAGAGATATGTACTAACTAGTAGAGATGGGAAATCCTTAGATATATAACCATAGACTACAGGAACTACTAGCAATTATTATACAGAATACAAAACTAAATGTACATCTCTGTACGGAGTATAACATACTTTGATAGCCTCCAGTAAGACCTTTCTCTTCATCTCTCTTTTTCTTTCTTTTGCTTCTTCTTTTCTCCTGTCTCTCTGTTGTTCTTTCTAATCATACACAGACACACCAGATGTAAACCACCAGACGTAAACCACCGGATGTAAACCACCGGATGTAAACCAATATGCACCCAATAGCATCAGCAACAAATATAATGGTATAAGATCAGTTTTATCAAACCTGCAATTTTATTTTCGGAGTTGTGGAAAAATCACTAACTGAATGACTACAATTATATTTCCCTAGTTAAAAACCTATTCATGGGAGTTGTCCAACCATCACAGTAACCCATATTCTGATTAAATACTGGAGAGGTATGGTCGTGGCACCTACCTGCAGTTTTTCAGCAGTTTGTCGGAGCGCTAACAATTCTTTGTGGGAAGAATCCAAAAGCAATCCACTTTCTATCCAACGCAGCGCTATGTCGAACTTAGTCATCTTCACAGCACAATTAGCACCTGAACAGACGACAGCAGGAAAAAGCGAGTAAAACGCAAATCTTCTGATCAGATGAATAAGGGAATGCGCAGCAAAAATGACCACAATTACACACCAGCATGTAGCATATATGTGATGAGATAGTTGCTACGATATCTATCTCTAAGGTTTGAAGAAATCTATTTACTAACAAGAATCAAACTGAGAACCTGAGATATCAATGCATACACTGACCTCTCACTACTGCTTTCATATGGTCTGGCACAAACTTCCGTGCAAACACTACATCTTGAAACGCTGAGCGGATATTTCCTAGAAATAGCGAAGTACTAAAAATCATTTATGGTAAATAATAGAAAATTTTTGAGAGAATACGCAAAATCTAGAGGATGCTGGATGAATATCATGCTTGAAATAGAGAAATACAGGTGAATGAAGATAAAATATAACACAGACAAAACCTTTTGATGATAAAAAAAGAGTTAACTAGAAATGAGGGCACTAACCAAGCCTGTATTGGGCAGCAGCTCGATTTGTGTAACACACAGCATTGATAAGCTTGTCAGGACAGCGACATTGTATCGCCACAGTGTAATTGTCTATGGCCCATCGATATTTACTATTTTTGAAGTTTACATTTCCATCATCTTTGTAGTTGGTAGCTTTTTCTATAACATACAAATCCCTACCTTAACAGCCATCGGACAAAGCCATCATTTTAGAATGAACAACTAGAATGACGGTCGACAAAAGACAATCATAAGTGACTAAGAGGAATCCTTAAGGTACGAGGAGCTTGTATTTAAACGAAAAGTCCAAATTTCCTAAATAGCGTGAAAAAAACTACGTATTAAATGGCAACCCTGTCCCACTAGCCAAATTAGTGTATCGCAACGATTCTCACCATTGGCATCATCACATTCCTCGTATTTCATGTTGATCAACGCCTCAAGCTCTGGCGACATCGGTTTAGAAGGGTCCCACTCGGTCATAAATGCAGGATGGTTGACCAACTCCTTAAAACCACATCATGAAGATGACAATAATCAGATTCGTAAAAGTTTATAAAACTGAGCACAGATTAAAGAGTGTAACACTACCTCCTCCATCTTCTTAAAATTAAATGGTTCAACAGGCTTATCTTTATTGGCCTCAATTTTTTCCATAATAAATTCTTGCAGGTCTTTGTCCATTTGCTCTGCCAACAACGCTCGCTCCTTGGGGGTCATCTTCTTAGCAGCCATTGTCTTGCAAAAAAAACAAATCTTTTTTAAAATAAACTCAACTGGCTCTTAATGCTTAAAGCAGGACTGCCAAGTAATGTAAAAAGGTAATGGGTATGTGCAGAATTTTGTGGCCTATCTTCTCATGTTTTAATTTTTGCTCTAGCATAACTTTACACAGAGTTATAGCCTTTTTTCTGACTCTGTTGTTAAAATCGGATGTAAATGAAGACTCGCTAAAAGTGACGTAGCAAACCGGCTGGACGCAATGACGCTTTATGAGATAAATACAAAATAGACCGTTTTGAATCCCTCTGCCAGACCGGTAGATTGATGATAAAAGCCCAATTCAAAGTCAGACACTTGGATTGAAACCTGACGTTGACATCTGAAGTGTTTTAGTATGATGAAACATTTCCTTTATTGAATTAAAAATGAAAAGAAATCAATAGTTATTACATTTCGGCTCTTTCAAGTTCCACTGTTGAAGAATGTAAATTACAGCCTATCATAGTAGCAAAAAACAAACCCACTTTCAAGTAATAAAAAAATTCAAGGACGATTGATTTTTTTTTTTAGTATCAATCCACGATAATCATAATTCTTGTTACAGCAACAGGTTCCAAGCTTGGAAATATTGATTCATGTCAATGTGTAGCAATTTTAAAGAATTTGAAAATCAGGAGATTATATTTCTACGTTTCTGTCATGATGTGTCTAGCATTGGAATGAACATAAACAAGAATGGAAACTGTCAGAACAGAGTACATAAAAACTGAATATAGGAATATCTCAGAATGAACTTCAACAGACCTGAAATGAATATTGACCACAGATATTTCAGTATTCATTCTAAAAAGTGTCAAAAATTATTTCGGAAAATTATAAAAATTATTTGGACATTAACATTAGGATCTGTCGTCTTCCACAACGAAAAATAATGATGAATTTTTTTAAACAAATGTCGGGAGAGTATTATATACATGTATGTTGCTAAAAACAAATAAAGAGCCTTCCTAGAACGAAGCTCAGAATATTCTTCATTGTATAATTGACGTTCACTTTAACTTAGTTGACATTCTTTCTACGTTTTTTTCATGTCCATTTCAGGTTCAGCTGCATTCGTATCTGTCGATTTTTATTCCTAATTCTACATGAACTCTGCAACTACGCAGACAGTAGCGAAGAAAAGGCTCCAGTGCATGCTAAAATAAAAGCTCATTAGTGATTGGCTTAGCACACAGAAAAAACCACGCAAGTTGTTGCATTATGAGTAACCTGTACAGTGAGTTCTAGTTTATTAGTAGAGTAATAATAAGTACATCATATCACCGTGTTTGAAATATCCAGCAAAAACAAAACGGTGATAAACATACCACCTGCGAATCTTTATCATACCACCATAGATCCATATAATTGTTACAAATAATAAATACAAACATACATAATACAATATACATAGCTAATCTCATCAACCACCAACCACTGACTGTTTGTTGTTGTTTTATTTTTTATTACAGCATTATTATCAAGCATAATAGCAGTAATTAATTTTCTAGTAGTTTATTATTGGAAGGAAAATAGATTAAAAGAAAGGTGTAATATAGAAAGACGGACAGACGGCAGAAAGATGTGCAGTGTTGATCGTCATTGAGTGAGTGCCACCTGTTTTAGGGTCAGAAAGTTGTTGATTATCAAATTTATTTAATGTGGTTAGATTATCATGTCATACAGATGTCACGTTTCTCATAAAATACCGCAATCAAAAAGGAGCATCCAGAAAAAAATTGAGGGAAATTTTTACGATAAAACTTGAATAAAGGGAAAAAATTAATAATATGAATTGATATAATGTTGTTATATATATAAATAACATACACGAAAAATGTTAACAGATATGTACATATCAGTGAATAAACCAGTTCACTAAAACAGAATTATTTGAGTGGAAGTAAAACAAGAAATTTATGGAGAAAAAAAACAATTTTAGGGTATGTATTGATGATAATATAAGTTTAATATAAAGTATTGGTGATATAACCTTCATGTTGAAGAAGAAAGGTTTTAGAGGCTTTTATTAAAGAGGTTGAGAGTTTTAGATGTCCTGATAGTTTTTGGTAGATAATTCAAGGCGTTAATTGCAAATTTAGATGGCGTAATGTGAGAGAGTGAGCTGGGTATCTTTTAATTATTGCGAGTGTTTTGTTTGGATGTACACAGATTAGAAGGTTTGATGAGGGTAGTGATATACTGAGGAAAAAGATGGTAAAGTCCTTGGCATGATAAGATAACAGCAGAGTAGGTGGCTAATTGAGATGAGAAAAAAAACTTGAGCACTTGGGAAGTTGGAGTATGAAATGGAAGAAATAGTGCATATTTTAATGCTTTGTTTGAAGCGTCTTCAAGGGCTTCGTTATTTTTTGGGATAATAGCGGGTAAAAGATGTTAATGTCATAATTGAGGTGGCTGTGTATAAAGTGATTGTAGAATTTGAGTGCCAGTGATTTAGTAGGTGTCTAGTTGCCAAGATAAGTCTTGTCTTTTGATACATTTTTTTCATTACAGAAAATATATGGTCGTTTAATGTTAAGTGGCCGTTAATAGTAAATACAAGGAAAGTTGTCATGTTCAATTATGAAAATGGTGTGTTATCGATATCTAGTTGGATAGATTTCCTGTTTTACTGATGATGATTGGTGTGATTTGTCGGTGTTTACATCCATGATATTCCGTTTGGACCAGGAGACAATGTTGTTAATGTCTTGTTGAGTGTTTAGGAATAGCTTTTGAGTTGATGAGTTGGAACCGTAGAAGATGGTGTTGTCAGCATAAGTATGAGATTTTAGAAATTGTATGGATGATAAGAAGGAGTTAATGAATATAAAGAACAGAGTAGGTGAGAGGACAGACCCTAGAGAAACACCAGCATTGATCTTTTGCAGCTTGATAGTGTGCCATTAACTTTACCTTGCTGTGTTCAATTATGGAGAAAATCTGCCAGAAGTTGTATAGCCTGATCACTGATATCTAGGTGTTTTAGTTTTTGATGTGGTAATATATGCCCAAATGAGTCAAAGGCGTTGCAAATGTAAATGAAAAAGAAAATTTGCTCTTTTTTCATCAGTGTTCAGCTAGTCAGAGTATAATTTATACATGCTGCCATACAGGAGTGGTTTGATTTAAAACCTGACTGTTTTGAGCTGAGTAGGATGTATTTAGCGAGGTGCTGGTAAAGATAATCAAGAATGTGTTTTTCAAATACTTAAGAGATAAGTAAAACTGAAGTAGGTCGATAGTTGCGTGGATTATTCGTTGGAAACCCTATTTGTGAATAGGTGTAATGATGGCATGCTTTGGAAATAATTTTTCGGATATGGCTCAGTTCATAGTGTCACACAATGATAGAAGTATGTAGGGAAGGGCTAGACGTAACATTTTTCAGCTAATGCCATCACTGCCAGTAGCTTTGCGTAAAGGAATAGAGTTTATAAGTTTTGCCAGCTTTCAAAGAGTTATAGGTGGAAATATACAAAGTTTATCGAAGGATTGCAGAAAATTTCTCAAGTTAAGCGAAGAATTATTTAATGAATATGGTTTGTTTAGCAACAGAGATAAAATGTGTACTTAGAGTTTATACAGCATCAGGATTATTAGTAACAGTTTGACCTTCCGGTATGCTGATGGGACAACATGTCTTTTGCCTGTTGTTGACCATATCCCATATTAAGCGTGGTTTTTTGTTGTGATAATTGTTTTGTAAATGTAACCTATCATTCTTTTCTTGATAAGACTTGTGGTGGCGTTACGCTGTTTTTTGTACGCTGACCAGCCTACTTTTCATTTCAAGTTCTCTCACTTTCATGTTATTAATGACTTCTCTATCTAGCCGGGGGAGTATATGTGTTGTGACTTGCTTACATTTAGGTTTAATGTGTCTGATATTTAAAAGTGTCGAGTTGAAGTTTTCTAGCATTTAATTAGCATTGGGACTCACCTAAATGTGATTCCATGAGGTGTGAGAAAGCTTTGTAATGAAGTAGCATTCAATTGTTTTTCCCTATTTATAGAAAGTGATCACTTGCTTGGCTGATGGTTGCTGGTAATTGCTCTGACTCATTTTACGCTTGAAAATGATCACTGAGACTTGTGTCAAGCAAGAACGAACGTGGTATTGAAGTAGTTTAGTTCCTCGGATGTGTATGTGTGGTCAATTAATTTCCTTGAGCAATCGTTTATTTTTTTAGTTGACTTATCGACTAATTGAGATAGACGCGTACTGCTTGAGATGAGGGATTGATTGAATAATAATTACTAATTGATTGATGATTATTAATTGATTGAAATGAATAATACATTGTTGACTTGTGGCTGTTTGGTCTAAGTTCAAGTTCAAAAAATAAAGCCACCATAACACTCTATTAACAGAAGAGGAGGCCATCGATGATCTAAAAGATCATCGATGATTTTAGTATAAGATCATCGATGGCCTCCTCTTCTGTTAATAGAGTGTTATGGTGGCTTTATTTTTTGAACTTGAACTTAGACCAAACAGCCACCAGTCAACAATGTATTGTTCATTTCAATCAATTAATAATCATCAATCAATTAGTAATTATTATTCAATCAATCCCTCATCTCAAGCAGTACGCGTCTATAGTCAAATAAACCAATTTTAGTATATTTGACTACAGAGCTCTTATTTCTCTACCTGTCCGCATTATAAAACTGTTATGATGCATTTTACTATTTGTAAAAATTGCTACAGGAATACCTTGCGCCTGAGATATTTTATTATGACTGTCGGAGGGAAAAAGCCGGTTTATCATTTTATTTATTTCTTGAAGAGACTCTTCTGAATTACAAAGTAAAAAACGAAAGCATTCACAATTGCTGGGTCTTTTTGCGACTTGAAAGCAATCCAAGCCCAAAGGCTTTTTTTTCTCGGTGACCCCAGATCTCCCCTTTATGTTCCCTGTAAAACGCACACCCTTATTCTGCACCAGTTCCAAGTCATTTACGTGTTTGATCAAAAAAGGATCCTAGAGCTCGCTAGGCAGCATACTCAGGTTTAGGTCTGCATTACACAGAGTTTTGTAGGCTAGAATTACCTCGTTTATTACCTCGTGGAAATAGAACATTCAAAATCACCTCGCGGTGCAAACAGGGAATGCCTCTTTGGTCAGTGTTTAGTGAGTGTTTATTCAGTGTGGCAGCGACAGCTGCTTATTGTTGAGTGTTATTTGACCCCGCTCAAGATCCCTCATGCTGCGCGAAAGGAAGCTGTTGTAATATGTCTGGCTCGATGCATATATTGAGGTTGGCTCTCCTCTGCTCGCAGCTCGTGTGACCATAGTTGTCTGGCTTCTACTGTTAACCAGTTCATCATATGCTGAGGCAAAGGTCTGGTTTCTGGTTTCATCTAAGAGTATTCTCATCAGTAATGACAACCTGTGTGATTTTCATCTTTCTTTTAGTGGTTTAAGCTCAAGTTGCGTTCGACCTTCAGTTACCCCACGTCTATCCTTAATGTTTTTGATAAAGCGAAATGCTTGAGATTGATAGCATCGCAAGTGTTATTCTCAGTTGGGTCCCAAAGGGTATCACCGTATTCGATGATTGGTCGGCAGAGACTGGTATATGCAAGCAACTTGCCTCTCTCAGTCGCCTCATCATGTATGTAGTGTGTATTTTATGCAGGCAAGGATTTTAGATGCGCTCTTGATTTTGGGTGTTATATGTTTTTCAAACTTCAGGTTTGATTGCATTTCTATACCAAGGTACGTGGTCTGCTCAGCACATTCGAGAGAGCAGTTACCAAGGGAGTACTAACTTTGGATCTGCAGATGACGGCCCTTTTATGCTAAATAAATGAAATGTAATAATAATAATAACTTTTCACCTTTATTATTATTATTTATCAGTGTTGAATGGCATTTTCCATTTGGTAGACCATGCATGAAGTGCGTCAATTTATGAAATAAGCTTTGAAAATTTTGAAAAAGTTATAGCTATTATTTATTACATGATCGTTATTATTATAGTTATATATAATGAAATGATTATAATATAATAATTAATATTTATACAAAGTAACGTGTTATTTACAAAACAAAAATTAAAACTTGCTTCACCAAAATTTACACTAATAACACAACTTCACAAAGGCGGTTGTTCATTGTAACTAATACTTCAATGGTGTTTGAAAATCTGCGGAATTGTAAGTAAAACTTCAGGATTTAGAGCTACGACTACTTTTCCGGTTATAAAAACCCAACATTTATCAATTACAAGAAGAGGGTTGGGAGGAGAAAGAGCTTCATTGGCGAAGTAGTTATGAGTTGTCCAATGTAGTAGTGAAACGTTATTAAATTGAAATACTTCCTGTTATGATCTCTCTTTGTAGGTTTATAGTCCGAACCTCGACAGGTCCGAATCTCGACAGGTCCCAATATCGACAACGGTTGGCCCAATATCGACAATCGTTGGTCCGAACATCGACAAAAAATAGTCCCAACCTCGACCAAATTTGAACTAGTTTTTTTTATTTTTGATACCGACCAGTAGTTGTAATTTTCTTTTGAATGAACAAATTCAAATTAACTTCTTCTTCCTGGTGTTTTTTCACAAACTTAGACTACTACTCTTTCTCACACTTAATTTTATTAATTAGTAATAAGTTAGTTATGGTCACTACTATTAATTATAATAATAGTAATAATAATATTTTATTAATTATTAATTTATTATAAATAATAATAATAATAATTATAATATAATAATAATTATATATTATTATTATATATAAATAATAATCATAATGATTATTATAATAGATAGTGATGATACTACTACAATTGGTAGTATTATAATAATATTATTATAAATAAATAGTAGTAGTGCATATATATATATTTTTCACTTGTATCATTATTATTTGGGTTATTATTATAATAATTAATTATTATTATTATATATATTATTATTCATAATTATTTTCATACTACTACTAGTAGTAGTTAGGTAGTGCAAAAAAAAACCAAAAGAAAAATCTTACACTATTGAAAGGAGCATCAAATCAAAGAAAATTGTTTTCCTATTTTGTTGATACACAGTTAGTTTGTTTCCATAGCTAATATTTTCGCATTTTAAAACATTTTTGAAAAATGTACTCCTCTTCCTAGCTAAAAAAATATTATACATTCCTGTCTAACCGCAAGTCGCAAAAAGTGTTTACTACTAGTACTGTGCCGGCAGAACTTCGAACGCCACAACTCCACTTATTACATTTATTTACCATGTGCTACTGTTTGTAATCTCAAATATTAATAATACACTTTTACTCATTCTACTTATTTTATAACGAGGCTATTTTTACCAAGCACCGCCTCCTCTGTATAAATTGTGCTACAGAGCTCTGGAGAATCAGTGTTCAGAGGAAACTCGCTGTATACTTTTCTTTGCGAAATATAGACAGTATTTACACTCAAATCAAGCTTATTACTTGATCTCTACTGGACTACAGCACTGACATACGATAACGGCTCAGACTACCTCATAGGTTCTGACTACACTTAGTGTTATCATACCAAAGCCGACGACGACGATAACGACAGGCCTATCAGGCAGACGATAACATCGGTACTTCCCCCTTAGCAAGCATGCTGCTGGGCGGATACCTATGAGCTGCTGACTGGTAGACTGTCGACATCGGCAGACGATTCCTTGACTTAGGGGTGGCAAACTGTGTAGGTGGCTACCGGACTAACTCACATTAGTCATAAGAATAAATTCCTGCACATTGGTGGCAGCAGTGGGATCGACGAATCCCCTGACAAGAACCCCTAGGAAGAGAGGAAGGAAAGACAAGCAATGGCTAACAGACGAGCCATGAGTGTGGACAGAGATCCGACCACCAGGATCATGGGTCAGCTGACCAACATATTGGAAAAGCTGACGGACGTTCCCCCCAAGGCGTCGCCCTTCAAGGCCCCAGCATACGACGGCTCCGGCGACGTGCAGTACTTTCTACAACAATTCCAGGAAGTCTCAGAAGCCAATGACTGGCCCCCGGCCACGGCTATTATCCATCTAAGACAGGCATTGCAAGGAAAGGCACAACAATGCGGACGAGGAGAGACGATCTGGGCGATCATGGACTCCCTAAAGGCGAGCTTTGGACTCACCCGCCGAGAAGCACGAGCACGATTGTCTGGCTACCGCAAGGAGCCACGACACTCCCTCAGGGAGCATGCCCTTGCCATCGAGGCACTGGTGGAGACAGCCCACGACGACTCTCCCCGTATGCAGAGGAACGAGTACGCTCTGGAACATTTCCAGAACACGTTGGGGAACGCATACCTTCAGAGACACCTCTTGGCAATCCAGCCGACCTCCCTAGAGGCGGCCGTGAAAGCCGGAAACGAATATATGCAGATACAGCCGACCTATGCCGGCCCCAAGATACGGACGGTGGAGGCAGGAGAGGAGCAGGAATGCCCGCAGGTGAAAGTGACAAGAACGACCCCTGAAGTGGAAACCCACCTGGAGACGCTGGCAAAGGCTCTCAGCGCCCTAACCCAAGAAGTAGCCGCCCTCAAAACTACCCAATCAGACGGCGCCCCAGCAAAGCCACCAAAAAGGGTGGTTAAATGCTGGAGGTGTCAGCGGTTGGGGCACACCCAGAGGGAGTGCCGCCAGGATGCCTGGACTCCCAACCAGGGAAACGCAACAGGCCCGCAGCAGTAAGGAAACCTACTGGCTGCAGATGGGCCCCTAGAAGCAAGAAGCCAGACAGGTCGGGAAGACAGACCCAGGATGGGTGGCAAGAGGTGAGGCGTCCGGCCTACACCCCACCCATACCACAGCCAGTACCGATCCGGACCCGGAACAGGTTTGCCAACCTGTCTGCCTTAGAAGGAGACTCCTCGGAGGACGAGGAACCACCACCAGTTCTCACTGAAGCACACCCCAAAAGGAAGAGGCCGGCCGAGCAGCGGCGAAGACAAGTGCAGACTCCTGCCCAGCACAGGAGAGAGCCCCAAATAACGCCTGGACTGCTAACAGAGGCCACCCCCCTCACATCGTGCGTAAATCAGATGGAACGACCACATAAGTCCAGCTATTACCTGCCGGGCAAGGTGGAAGGGAAGACCGTAACCTACCTGATAGACACAGGTTGCAACACCAACCTGCTATCAAAAAGCGTGTACGACAAACTGTCAGACAGCCGGAAAGCCACACTGCAAGAGTACGACTCCCATGGTTTAATGGCAGATGGGACTAAACTCCCATTCTACGGTCTACTCAGTGTGTCAGGACGAGTACGGTCTGTAGCATATACAGAAACGTTCGTCGTCACGCAGATCAGCGAAGATGTCATCCTCGGGATGCCGTTCTTGGCTAACCAGAAGTGCCGTATGGGTTTTGATCAACCAGTACTGGTCATGCAGGACCGAGAGCTGGTGTGCACCGACCGTTATGGAAGGGCACTGATCTCTAAAGTCCAAGTACTTCGGAAGACAGAGATCCCCCCTCAGACAGAGGCTACAATACCGTGTCATCTGGCCGCACGGAGCTACTGTCCACAAGGCGTGATCCAAAGTTTACCAGGGAGCCTACCCTTGGCTACAAGTGTAAACTCGCCGGATGAACAAGGACGGGTGTTGGTCAGATGCCTCAACCCTACCTCGAACGTGATAAGCCTGCCAGCCGGCGAGGTTATCGGAACGTTCACGGGGGTAGCAGCTGATGAGGTACAGCAGACCACACCCGGGGTCCCAACCGGGTCGGACCCGACAGGTTCACCAGTGCCTGACCACCTGGTGGAACTGTATGAGCAGGCGAGCAGAGGGTGCAAGGACGAGCAACAGATGGAGCAGTTGAGGGGGTTGCTTAGGAAGTACGAGGCCGTGTTTAGCAAGAATAGCGGAGACATTGGCCGTACTGACCTTGTAGAGCATGCCATTCCAGTTGCCGAAGGCACCAGACCAGTGCGGTTGCCTCCCCACAGGCTGGGGCCTGAGAAAGAGGCGGAAGCCGAGCGCCAAGTAAAAGACCTGCTAGAAAAGGGGCTGATCGAGCCCGCAGATGGGGCCTGGAGTTCCCCGGTGGTGCTGGTACGCAAGAAGGACAGCACGTGGCGGTTCTGCATCGACTACCGGAGGCTAAATGACGTCACTAGGCAGGACGCTTATCCTATACCTAGGATAGACGAGTCCCTTGATGCCTTAGCTGGCAGCAAGTACTTTAGCACATTGGACCTGACCAGTGGGTACTGGCAGGTGCCACTCGATGCAGACGCCAGGGAGAAGTCAGCATTCATCACCAGGAGTGGACTATGGCGTTGGAAGGTGCTGCCCTTCGGGCTGACCTCAGCCCCCGCCACGTTCCAGCGTCTGATGGAACGAGTGCTGCAAGGACTGCACTGGAAGACGCTGCTGCTCTACCTGGATGATGTGATTGTGATCGCACCCGATTTCCAGACACACCTGCAGAGGTTGGGAGAGGTGTTGAGTAGACTACAACAGGCCAACCTTAAGGTCAAGCCGTCCAAGTGCGAGCTACTGCAGCAACGGGTCAAGTACCTGGGGCACATAGTGAGTGCGGAGGGCGTTGCCACTGACCCAGAAAAGGTGAAAGCCGTAGCCGAATGGACACCTCCTCGAGACATCAAAGGACTGCAAGCCTTCCTCGGTACAGCAGGGTACTACAGGCAGTATCTGCCTGGATACGCCACCACTGCTAAGCCTTTGACTGTGTTGACCAGCAAGGACACCCCCTGGAGATGGGGAGAGGAGGAGCAAGTGGCCTTTGAGCACCTGAAGCAGGGACTCGTGCAAGCACCAGTACTAGGCTACCCAGACCCTGCCAAGACCTATATCCTGGACACGGACGCTAGCGCCGTTGGATTAGGGGCAGTACTGTCACAGGTACAGGAGGGACAAGAGAGGGTCATTGCGTACTATAGCAAGACCCTAGCACCCGCCGAACGGAACTACTGCGTGACTCGGCGCGAGCTACTGGCTGTCGTAAAGGCGATCAAACACTTTCGACCGTACCTCTATGGTCGAGAGTTCAAGCTTCGCACCGACCATGCGTCCTTAAGGTGGCTGTGCCGGCGAAAGGAGCCGTCCAATCAGATTGCGAGGTGGCTGGAGATTCTCGCCGAGTTTGTATACAAACTTGAGCACAGGGCTGGCAAACAGCATGGGAATGCTGATGGGTTGAGCAGGCGCGAACCTTGTATGGACTGCCGTCAGTGCAGCGCCATAGAGCAGCGTGACGGTGGGCCAACCCATGCTGAACTTGCCAGGGCCCCTGGACCAGAACTCCAGTTAGCGAGGCCTCCTATCTCAGAGGACGTACTACCCCAACGCCGACAGGACGACCCAGTACCACTACGAAGCCAAGAGGCAAGAACAGACATGCCAGCGCTGTGTGTAGTCACCAGTACAGAACTGGTTGAGCAACAGCGCACCGGCCAGAACCCAGTGGCCAGGATGTACCAGGAGATCAGCAGTGGCAAGCCAGTGACCAAGAGGGAGCTGGAAGAGGGGAGTAGAGAGCTGCGGGCGCTCTACAGTCGCAGAGAGGCCATGGCGATCCAACCAGACGGTACTCTAACTATGCAAATAGCCCCCAAGGGCCGATCTAGACTATGTGCAGTCTGTCCGTTATCCCGGCGCCAACAGGTGATATGGGATACGCATGGGCTGTCCCATGCTGGTGTAAACCGCACCAGAAATCGAATCCAGCTCAACTGGTACTGGCCAGGGATGTCCGCTGAGGTACGCAGACTGGTCAAATCCTGCGAAGTTTGCCAGGTAGCCAAGAGGGGAGGAGTACAACCAGTCCGGGAGAGACAGAGGTTGTTCGCCGGCAGGCCTTTCCAAAAAGTAGCCGTGGACCTGGTTGGACCCCTCCCAGAGACCAGGCGGAAGAATAAGTGGGTCTTGGTACTATCCGACCACTTCACGCGATGGCACGAGGCTATTGCCATTCCGGACGCCACCGCCCCTACGGTCGCCACGACTCTTGATGAGAGGGTGTTCTGCTACTGGGGACTGCCAGAGGAACTCCACACGGACCAGGGAGCACAGTTCGAGTCACGACTCATGGCTGAGCTCTGTGTCCTATGGAATGTCGATAAGACACGTACCACACCCTACCACCCACAGGGTAACGGGGTAGTGGAAAGGCAGAACCGGACGTTGGGTGACTCCCTGCGGACACTCCTGCTCAGGCGCGGGCAAGAGGAGTGGGATTTGCTGTTGCCTCAGATAATGAGGGCCTTCCGCGGCACCCCACACTCCGCAACGGGAGAGACACCCAACTACCTCATGTTGGGCCGGGAGGTCCGACTTCCCGACCAGCTGGATGGTAGGCCCGCAGACACGGACAAACAACTGGTGACCGAGTACGCTCTTCAGATGCAGGAGGACTTGAAAGCGGCTCACGACCTGCTCAGGGAGCAACAGGCAGAGGTCAGGCAAGATGACACGGAAGAGCCATTACTCTTTATGCCAAATGACCTAGTTGTATTGGAGAACAAACGACGGGTAAAAGGTAGCAACCCCAAGTTACAGCCCAGCTTTGTTGGGCCGTACCGAGTGGTGGAAGCCTACCAGAACCACACCTATAAAATAGAAAAGGATGGACAAACATCGGTGCAGAACGAGCGGCGTCTGAAAGAATACCGGCCCTGCCATGAACCCCTAGGTCGGGCACCCACCAACCGAGAAGTCGCCCTACGCCCTAACATGAAGGGGGCGGTTAGGAAAAGGGGTCGCCCCCCTGGACCCACCACCAGGCAACCCCCCGAACCAGGTGAGCAACACACAGAGACAAGGAGGGACCCTGAAAATAGAGAGGCCTCCCAGACGGACCTGCCAGTCCTGGAGCGCCAGCTCGCACAGTTACCCGCCCTCATGGAGCAGGCCACCAGACAAGCCGACACCCAGCACCAACGAAACAGGAACTGGGAGATAGAGCCCAGTCGCCAGCCGAGGCAAAGCCGACACGAACAATGGGAGAGGGAGAGGGAGTGGCCAGCGTTGCCAACTAATAAGGCAACCAACCCCACTCCCCTTCGAACCCCCATCGACATGGAAAGCAGTGCTGACGACCAGGCAACAGAACCAGTGACAAATACTGACACAGAGGGCCATCAGACAATAGTAGGAAGGCCAGTCATTAGTGAAGAGCGAATAGAGACAAGCAGGCCTAAGAGAACAACTAGGCCGCCCTCAAAATTGGCTGATTACCAATGCTATCAGCTAGGGAATAAAGAATTAATGCCTCAAAATAACCACTCATTATTACCGACGGTAATGAAGCAATGCCTGGAACCTTCAGAGTACAGTGACAGCCAAAAAAATATGCTACTGAAACAGTACTCTGAAGAAAAGGCATTGCCAAATTCATTAGAAAGTGCAAAAATTTATTGGAAACAAATGGCTGCACAACGAAATGAATTAATAAATAGTAAACTTACCGCTGACGATAAAATCTTGGCTCGCAGTGAAGAACAAGTAGCAGGAGAGGACAACACCCACTACAACGTTGACGAGGGGAATAAATGTGATGACTCTATGTACCATAGATCGATCGCAAGACGAGGATCCACAACTACACTATCGAGCGATGACGTAGTAGGGGTGACCACGTGGGGAGATGACGTAGAGATAGTACCCACCAATCCAGGCGAAGCTAACATAACGCAGCGGCAATTTAACACACAACAAGGCAAAAAACTTTCACTTGTCAGCAAGAGCTCCAGCAGCAAACTACTCACACCCTCTACTTACGAATTAATTACAATAGCGACAGCAGCAACAAACAACATGAAGCAAAAAAGACAGCTGGACGTATCCCTCGAGGAAGACGCCGCCGTAGCCGAGGAGATAGTGGGAGAAGGGTGCTTGATGGAGGTGGCAAGTGAGTTGGAGAAAAGGCAGGCTCCCTGTCCAAATCGAGTGGCTACTAAAGACGACGTCCACGCACAAAGAGAAGGACGGTTGGGACGAGAAACCCTGCACATCAACCAGGTATCAATTACAACTATGCCACAGCAGCGGCCGAGCGAAAGTACCGTAACACGTACTACGTGGCTATCTGCTGATACCATCTCTGCATTAAAAGATATGGTAGAAAAAGTTGATGGAACAGAAGACGCATGGAGATGCAAAAGGTGCGACTACACCAACGGACGAAAGAGGGTAGTGTACCACACCCATCAGCACTACGCCTACTATTTCTGTACGTGTGGGAAAAAGTCGGCCTCCAGAGACGCTTTGAGAAAGCATGTAACTAAACAGAATAAGGCGACGGCACACGGAGGGCCCCAAGCTCCACTGTATGAAGTGGATGCCAAGTCGTACTCTGACTTCGTGCAGTTTATGACGTGGCCACAACCACCGCCATTTGGACATCCCCAGCCGATATCAGAAAAGAAGGAGAATATCGCACCAGTTCCTAAACGTGCTCCCCCTATCTTGGATCGACTAGGAGCCCCCAGACACTCCAGCAGTCCCATCAGAAAGCTACCACGAGAGGTGTCCCCATTATACAAACCAAAGAAGGTCGAAACCACGGCCGAACAAATTAAACGGACGGTATCACTAAGCCAACAGCTGGATAACAAGACGGAGAGGCATCGGAAGATGCACCGACAAACAGAGGGAGCTGCGGCAGCCCGACATCCTAGAGAGCCTTCCCCACTAGCATTACGATGTCGTATAGTACACACCCCACCACCCAGGGAAGAGGAACGACGCAGGGAACGTCGAGAGCGGGAGAGAAGGCTGGTACGCAAGAGAGCAGAGCTAGATGGACTAACCTCAGACGCCTATAAATTATTACGCCAGGCGCAGGACGTTAAGGACCAGATCAGGGTTATAGAGAGTCAGTTGGACAAATAAACACTACGGCACTTGCCATCCATACTTATATGCTTACCCTTTTCACACTACTACATATGTCTATGTATCTGTCTATTCTACGTGCTATTTACACGGTTCTATGTCTATTTTTTATTATTATCACTATTATATCCTCGATACGCATGTTGTAGCATTTGCATGCGCCTTCTCGTTCTACTTTTATTGGTCCCCTACGACGACCAATGGAGGGGGCTGTGTGCCGGCAGAACTTCGAACGCCACAACTCCACTTATTACATTTATTTACCATGTGCTACTGTTTGTAATCTCAAATATTAATAATACACTTTTACTCATTCTACTTATTTTATAACGAGGCTATTTTTACCAAGCACCGCCTCCTCTGTATAAATTGTGCTACAGAGCTCTGGAGAATCAGTGTTCAGAGGAAACTCGCTGTATACTTTTCTTTGCGAAATATAGACAGTATTTACACTCAAATCAAGCTTATTACTTGATCTCTACTGGACTACAGCACTGACATACGATAACGGCTCAGACTACCTCATAGGTTCTGACTACACTTAGTGTTATCATACCAAAGCCGACGACGACGATAACGACAGGCCTATCAGGCAGACGATAACATCGGTACTTCCCCCTTAGCAAGCATGCTGCTGGGCGGATACCTATGAGCTGCTGACTGGTAGACTGTCGACATCGGCAGACGATTCCTTGACTTAGGGGTGGCAAACTGTGTAGGTGGCTACCGGACTAACTCACATTAGTCATAAGAATAAATTCCTGCACAGTACTATAACTACTAACTATTATTATGGACACTTACTCCTAATAATTATAATACTACTACTACTTGCTGTTACCTAGTATTATAATATTATACATGGTGGCAGTCACAGTGTAACATGACGGTGATGAGCTGGAATATTTTTTTTCACATATAATATAATTGTAATATTTTTGTACAAAAGTTTTATTTATCATTTCCATGGCACACCACAAATTTTACGCAGTAATAATCAGATATACTATACATATATGTTTGTGTTAATGTCATATAAAATCTGGCACAAATTTGCAGCACTGCCTCAAAAACTCGGTAGTACTGATCTCTTTTGTTTCATATTCAGACCACATTCTATGCAGTTGGTATTCTTTGCTTCTGTAGGCACGCCTCTGTTTTTTCGCCAGTAATCCGTCGGCAACCAGTTCTGTGTAAATTTTTGCTAATTGAGCCATACGATGGAGGATTCCAATTAGCAGATACATGTTTGGATGCACATGTGGTAAAAATGCATTCAGTCTTTTATGTCACCCTTCGATGTCATTGTTTGTCCTAATATGTTCTCGATAGAGAGACCAACTTTGAATAGGGTAGGTTCTGCCCTCCAACCAGACTGTTCGAAAATAATAAAACAGGTCATCTAGTTGAGGGTTGTCAAGATTTTCAGCACGATCATATAGGAACTCGTATGCACCCAATATGTGCTCTTTAGGGAGCGACGGCAACGCAAATAGTTTTTTTGACTGTTTTTCTGATGGTAACATTTTCACGATAGTCCCGAATCAGCCCGAATTGGCCCAGCTGCCTGTAAACTGCCTGGCAGAAGTGGAAATGGCATCCTTGTGCTTGTATGTCTTGAAACGACTGTTTCATCGCCTTCCACAAACCTGGGAAAATTTTTATAAAAGTTAACTAAAAACTCACCACTGAGCGATTTTTGAGTTTTAATTGGATTTGTCAAAAGTTACCATGTAACATTAGAGAGCTTTGAGCAACTGAATTTAATATCATACTCATGTTCGAGGCATGCTTTATTGAAGGAGCCAATTCGTATAAAGCATACTGATTCAATTGAACGTTATCTACTCATTTGTGAGCAATAACTTCATAAAACTATGGAGCAACTAGAATACAACTGGATTAATACTTTCGCTTGACAATCAAAAGATGCAAAATCATGAAATCTCCGAAAAGCTTACTGTAACTTAATTTTAAATTTAGCATACACTTGAATCCGATTAAACAATAAAATCATTGAAGCTGATGCCTGCAATGATAATGACTTCTAACTATCATATGTGTTTTTGTAACTTATTTAACTGCTATAATCCTTCAGCGCCTTTTTTAGGCTCTGACAAATATCTGGCAATTCATATTGTAAAATGCTATAATTTACCTTTCTCAAAATCTGCTACGAACCTCTGCACTCTGGGAGGATTTCCTTTCAGGTCTTTCAATTTGCTGAAAATCTGTAAAAGATAAAATTAGATACCTAGTTAGCAAACAAATCTCATGAGTCCATAACTGGTAAAATCTAATGCATTAACATTTGTAAAGTATGTTTTTTACTAACAGTTTTTTATAGTATTCAAAATCTGCATGTTTTTTTACTTCCTACATGTAAACTTGTTTTGAGATTTATCCATCAGAAATAAGCAGAATTGTGGAAAAAAGATAAACCTTTTCTGAGAAATTTTGAAAATAAGGCACTGATTTGTGACCTACATGAGAAAAAAATTTAAATGAAAAAAATTATGCTACAATAGCCCCAAAAAAGACAGGCAGTACCCACATTTTTTTAGAGGATTGAACAAGATTTTTTTCATCTAAACAATTTACAAAAAAAAACACCCACAAAGAAATTAAAATTAAATTAAAATTTTTCCATAGGCTTACCTCAGTATAGTCTTCCGCTTTTCGTCTTGTCATCAGCACAAAGAGGGCTGGCAGTTGTTTGGTTGCATCGCCCTGCTTCACAAACACATTGATAGTAAATAATTGCACAAACGGCTTTCTGGCCGTGTTAAATGTTCCATCCAGGTACCAAGTTGTGGCATTCCATAAGAGTCGGAGTTGTTCGTTAGTGGCAAATATTAACGATCGACATTGGTTTATGTTAATGTCAGCCTTGAGGAATTCCTCTGGTATTTCACTGGTCATGATCTGAAAAACAGTTAATCGTGCAAGTTTATACCATAGGCAAGCCAATGATTAAAGTAATTTATATTTAATTTGTTTATTTGTGACAGAAGAGTATGTGGTTTACCAACTCACTGAGCAAATTATGGTGGCTCAGAACGTTTTGCCTTTTGTGTTTTAAAACGTCTGAACGCTTTCCAAACCGTTTGAACGAATTTGAAATAGTCTGAACTTTTGCAAAAACTTCTGAACGCTTTGTGAAATTGTTCATGAACTTAGAAAATCCGAGCCGATTTGCTGGTTCGCTCTATTGGTCATAGATTTACAGTCCATTTATGATGGATAATGTTTCTCCTAAACACTGAACGGTTGAATTTTTTCTAAATAAATAAATAAAAATTTTTGATTTAATAAATATTATTTGCTTTAAATTATTTTAAATAATAAATCAACCTAACTGTAAATGTAAAAATTCATTTTAGAGATTATACTATTTTAAAACAGTTCAGACTATTTCAAAATAATTCATACGGTTTGTAAAAAGTTCATACTCTTTCTAAAGCGTCCATACGGTTTGTAATTTCCTAAATCATCTGGATCATTTCTAAACCGTCTGAATTATTTGAAAGACAACTATACGGTTTGCAGATTTTACAATTGTTGGACAGGAAATACAGTTTTATAGCATTAATCCTGCAACTGCTGAGGCCGACAATTAATTTATCATAACCAACAAGCCCGTTTTTAAACATAGTTTCTTGGGCTATTTTACTACAATTACCCAATTATTTTCAATGTAAAAGACGCTTTGCAAACCGTCTGGACTATTTCAAATCCGTTCATACACTTTGAAAACGAAACCGTCTAACGTTATGAGCCACCATAGCAAATACTTATAAGGTGTTTTGAAGAAATTTATAAAAAAAAAATGATGGTTTGTTATCAAGAGCAACCCAAGTTCTCTTTCATCGCAAGATTTATACACAAACCACAAGCGGCTCTAATTTTACGGAAAACATATTTTCCCAAAATGCCAAGTACCAAAACCAGGGCTAAATAGAAAAACATCTATAGTAATTTGAATCATAGAAAATCAGTCATAATCATTTGACATAAACAACTTAGATGTTTATTAACTTTTAGTAGTTCCTTAGTTTGCAAATATGTTCTGGTTAGTATTCATCTAAATGCATAATTTTTTGTTGTTGAATGGACTTGAGTTTGCAGTTTTATATGATTTTTGTTGTATACTGTAGTAGTAATTATCTTGTTTTATTGAAAGATAAACTTGTCATGAATGGTTTTGGCGGAGTTTTATAATTTTGACCTGGCACTAAGAGAAATATTTCTGAAAACAGCTAAGGAAAAAACTACTTTGTTAGCGAATAGGTAATGGTAAATAAATGGTTCAGTTCTTACTTCAAAGTTAATATCCTTTGGATGGGATGGCCGTGTTCTCTGGCGTATTTTGTTTGCAGTTCGAATCAAGTAGTCTCTGCAGCTACCCTGAGGATCTTGATCTTGAAGATTTTTGTCAACTATCTTAGCTCCACTACTAAACTTGTCTGCTTTTGCCGATTCTTTGACCTTAAATAGCATACTCAAAGTGTTACAGTTGAGAATTGAACGAGAATAATTGCAAATAATTCCAGATGCACAAAAAAGTTCATGTGAGCACTTTTTAGCTAATGAAGCTGATGAAAAATTGAAAAAATTAAGATTAATGAACAGTAAAGATTCTCTTTGACTTGTAGGAAATGACGCAGAGAAACAACTTTATCTCATAGTGAACCATTTTTATCGACAATTCAGATTTAACAAAATTTTTGACTCGTACATATCTTTTTGCAGACCATGCTTACTGTAAATATGGTGATGAGAGAAATTAATTGAAACAAAGAAATGTCATATTCAAAGTGGGCAAAAAGCAAGTTACAGAATGATGCAAAGTTCTTTACAGGTATCACATTCTCTTGAATGCTGATACACATTACCTTCACCAGCATAGTCTTCCTGGCAGCAATGGTTTTGTCTGCAGCATGAGTGTGTATTCCTTTGACCAAAAAGTCACTTCCTCTCCTCTGGTTAACTTTAGATTTGCAGCCCGTTACAGAGCATAGCCAGTATGTGACTATTCCTTTTGAGGTCATTCTCTCTTTATTCTTCACAAAACTGTATCCTTGATCAGTTACGAGCAATGCCTTTCCTTTACGACTCCCTCCTTCTAGTACTTTGAAGCTGCTTGAAAGAAAATTAAATAAGTCAGTTTGTAAATTATTTTGATTTACTTTTTCTTTTATTAGAACCGCACCTCACTCTAAAATTGTTGATTTGCTTTTTGTGCCAATGGTCCTGCTGCATTGCATGATACCCATGAAGGCAGTGGAAGGTATTATTATAATTACCTTATAGATGGTTCTCTTGATTCTTGCGTCGGGGAAGATGGTCTCATCAGCGAATGACTAGGGAGCGCCTCTCTTCTGCGTCGTACTGCAGTGGGTGCACGATAACCTGTGCATTGACGGTGTCGAGGAGGAGACTCACAGGAGCTGAATAATAGAGTTGAACTCGTCAGTTACACACTTAACACGCCATATGGTTTCACAGTGCGGGCATGGGGAAAGTTAACTTTGTCATCATATTGAGAAGATAACTACTACACTTTGTCGAGTGTAGGGAAAGTTTTTATTATAATTACCTTATAGATGGTTCTCTGGATTCTTGCGTCGGGGAAGATGGTCTCATCAGCGAATGACTAGGGTGCTCCTCTCTTCTACGTCGTACTGCAGTGGGTGCACGATAACCTGTGCGTTGACGGTGTCGAGGAGGAGACTCACAGGAGCTGAATAATAGAGTTGAACTTGACAGTTACACACTTAACACGCCATATGGTTTCACAGTGCGGGCATGGGGAAAGTTAACTTTGTCATCATATTGAGATAACTACTACACTTTGTCGAGTGTACGGAAAATTTTTATTATAATTACCTTATAGATGGTTCTCTGGATTCTTGCGTCGGGGAAGATGGTCTCATCAGCGAATGACTAGGGTGCTCCTCTCTTCTGCGTCGTACTACAGTGGGTGCACGATAACCTGTGCGTTGACGGTGTCGAGGAGGAGACTCACAAGAGCTGAATAATAGAGTTGAACTTTAGTTGGGTAGTAAACGTGTCCAGTTTTTAAAGAAAAGATTTCTTGATAAGTTAAACCATGGGTATAATGGTTTGTTTTTATAGCTGTTACAGGCTAATGAAAATGTCAGCTATCTAAATCTTACAAGTATAATTGTATTTTATGTGTAGAACAATGAGAAATTCATCCATATTTATTGGCAATATTTACTTCATTGAAAAACGGAGTTGCTCTACAGCGCCATTAAAATGCTAGAAATGTGACGTCATTGATAAAATAAGCTTTCGCGAATCTAAGTAGGAAACGTTACTTTTATAAAAAAGGTGCCTGTATTAATCGGAAGATATTCCAGTTTTTATTGGGTTCTGTGACATCCCACCCAACCCAGTCAAATAAAACATATTGATAATTCATTTCAACACCTGCTAAGAAACTTACTCCCATGGATTTTGTCAAATTTATCATCAAAAAGTGTATAAAATATAAAACAATTCCATCGGACCTTTTGTTAGCAAGATTCTGATTGGCTGAAATTGTTGTTGGCTTTAGCACCAGATATTCTAGTATTTCTAGTGGACCTACAATAAAAAATTTTATATCATCGTGTAGAGCAGAATCTCCCCTATTTTCTGGTCTTTATTTGAGGTAAATCTGCCAGTCGAAACAGAAACCGCTCCATGAGAACCGCACCCCGTTCCTTGTCGGGCAAGAAATATTTTTTCTTGCTGAGATAGTTTGAAATAATATTTTTTGCAGAGAACCTCCACGGATGAGATTTGTTCTGATAAATGGTTAGATTATATTTATTTAGGCATGCTGGAATTGTTTAGAAGTGGAAATGACAGGTAGTATGCTAGAAATTAATTATTTGAATGACGACGATATTGTTGACTAGTAATTTTTTATTATTTTTCATTTTTTTTTTCAAAGTGTTGATTATTATGGTTCTTTATATCAGAAGATAGCGCTTGAAATTCTCTATTCAGTGGTGTAAAAAGTCAGGTGCTAGCTTGAATAGAAAAAAAAAAATAATATTATTCTTTGAAAAAATATCCGGGATTTTCGCAAAAACAAGGCCAACTTTGATTGACGTGTTATGGCTGATGTGGTGGCCCATTAATTCTTCAAAATTATCTACATGCATCAGAATTGAATTTTTTTTCTATCTGTTGCCTCAGTTTTTTGTTTGGAGCTTTACTTTTGGTGTTTTTTCAAAGCAAAAATGTCAATTTTCAGAAATTCTTTCGTCTGATTAATGAAACGCGCAACCTAATTGGCCAACAATTTTATACTATCCGATAACTTCAGTGTGTAAGAAAAGGTCTATAAATCTTGGACGGTCACAGTTTTTTTATTAATGACGTCACATATCTTGGAGTTGTCCCAGCAAGTGTGTTTTTGGGTGTCTCAAAATTTAGCTGAATTATTTTGTTTTTTTTAGCATGTTCATGGGATATTTATAATATATAAAGCTAATAAAGCTTAATTATAAGGTTACATCAGCCTATAACTGCTGTAAAAAGCAACCATTATACCCATGGTTTAAGCTGAATAAAGTATATTTGAGCATTGGAGTTTCTACCTTGAAGGTTGGCTCCCATTATGCTCTGTGAAATACAATCCAGGGTCTGCTGTAAGCGACTGGTTTGCATCTGGATGGGTAAAAGATAACGAGAACTTTTTCCGTTGTTCCCTGTATAAAATAACTCAAAAGTATCATATCTACTAGTGCAAGAATTTCATGCTCATATACTGTAAATTATAAGCATTTAAATCGAAGCTTCCTACTCACTATGATAGCATATCCTGTATAACAAGTCTATCCAATGAGAAAACAACTTACTTTGAAAGCAATGTCATACATGAAAATAGTGTTCTTTCATTTTGTATATTTTTTGTACTCACTTTGATTATGTAACTGCATTGATTCAAATAATTTTATTCGTTTGTAAAAAGTCTGAAAACGGTATGAAAGAGGTGTAATTTGATGTTGTCTCATTTCCCCACAGCAAATTAGTTCACCTAGTTATAAAATAAGATTACTATTGCCGCAACAGCTTTTGAGTAAATTTTGGGCGGTGATATCATCAAGCCAATACTACGCAGTAGCCAGCTAATTAATGTTTTTGGTTGCCCGCAGCATCGTACAACACTATGATTAGCTGGAGTTCGTGGCCAACATGCAGTTGAAGGTTTTGCTGTGACAATTCTTAAAATCAGTAGCGCGAAAATACAGATTCTGGCTAGTAGCTTACAGAAGTAACACCAAAATGCAAATTTTAGCTTGTAGCTTAAAAAGGGAGACGAAAGACAGTAGGATTTGAGTTCTCCATAAAAAAGTAGGAGTTTGAGATAAAACTTTTTTTAGGTGGCGCACTCCCTGTAATATCTCCATTTGCATTACAGACATGAGAATTTTGCCAATTTCATATATGGAATGGTAAAGCAGCAGCTTTTATCTGAAATTGTACACCCAGACATTCTATATTCAGTTTTGCTTTTTTTCTTGAGAACTTTCCTACCCACTGATAGAAATAATGTAACTTACGGTTCAGCATATGTTTCTGGCTCATCAAAAGATGCTGAGAGGTTTGCTGACAGTGTACTATTCACTGAAATATTTGGTGCTGGTGCAACATTTTCTTCATGTCTGCTAAAAAAAGTACATAATAAAGCTTGGTTAAATTTCCCCTTGAAATCCTATTGAGATCTCCATCAGAAATAGCCAGCATGTTCTGACCAATTTATAATATCTTTCCAACCTCATGATATTTTTATTTTCTACCTCTGCAGTACATTTGGAAATTGTAATGCTGAAACTAACTTTCTTTACACATAAAAAAGCGCTCAACCTTCATCCACAGCCGATAACTGCACACGACACAGTTGGTCGCAAACTCAGTTGGGCGCAAACTCAAATTACTAAGTGTTTAAAGCGCCCATTTTCTAATCCTGTAACATGGTTAAACAAATTGAAGTTTGAAACAAAGTGATATATGCACAAATGTTTTTGTTTAAATGAAGGTTTGGTTGCTCCATAAAAAATCTCTATTGCTTCAATCTTTCATCAATTCTCTTTTCCAATCAATAAATCTATACTCTTTTTTACCCATAGCGCTCAGGTTTCAGAGGCAATATCTTTAGTAATTAGCAAATTGTCTTACTGAATAAGAGCTAGACAACCTCTAATTGAAAAATTCAAATGGTGTTTAAATGCCTTGACTACTAAGTCATCAAATACCAAAACAATTCACATACCCTGATTCAAAATTTATTGAATTCAAATGTGGTCCAAATATCTTGAAAAGTAAAAAATTGAATTCAAATACTCCGAATTTATATTTTATCAATTTTCATTAAAATGTAGTTACCTCCAAACTAAAAAATTAAGTTCACTGAACAGGTATGTGAACAAAAGCAAAAAATTACACTTGTGCTCAGTGCCTTGGTTTTTAGGGTAGAGGCAATTTTGTTATAATAGCTCACTTGGTAAAGTGACTGGACTGGCACTGACCTATAAAAAAACTATCATTTGTTTTCGCACTTAATTTGGAAGCTTTCTTACTGGGAAGTACAAAAAAGTCCGGTGTTAATGTTACCTGTCAGCGTCCAAAGTGCGCAAGAATTCATCCACATCACTGGGCACAGAGACATCCGTTATTGATGTCAGGCTATGGTGGGAGGTGTGTGGTGCACAGCTTGGTTCTGGTTCCAGGTCCTCATCATTGCTGCGAGTTGATGCCGCATTATCGGTTACCTGTTAACAGTAAGCGGTGGGACATTCATGGTAAAAAGTATTTTCCACGACAGGATTAGTTTCAAAAGCGTGAAAATGTTTGACGATTTATTGATGAGCAATTCATTATACAATTTGGCTAATATACTGTTTTAGTAACTTTGATAAGAGGGTTGGAGCAATGCTAATTAACAAAAGTTTTCTGATCACTTGGTAACCTCATTTTGGCAGGTGTGATCCTTGATATTGGTTTTTTTGCTATGAACAAAACAAATCAAAATATCTCTTGGGCCTTATGCTATAACAATGGATTAAAAATATCGTAGCGTAACAATTAGTGTACGACATCTTTACGACATGCGTTTTCAAAAAGTAAGCATTTAGGAAAATAGTAATTGCAGTTTGATCTACTGTATTTTTCTAAATTTCTTTTAGAATTAGCAATGTTGTGACAATTGTAAAAAAAAACTATCAATAGCTAGTATAAAATATTGAAAGATTTTTATCGCATAATTATTAACTTATTTGGAGTAGCGGACTTACCTGGCTGCAAGGTTGACAGCACCACTCTATGACGGTTTGACCTTTTGTAGCTGCCTGATAAAGTGTCCAGGGCACAGCTGTACATTTTCTATGTACCCATTTGTCACATACATCGCAGCTTAATGCTTCTTGCCTTGCTCGTACGTCATGGTGACAAACCACACAGGGAAATTCTATCGCAGCAATCTTTCTCTTACGAAGATCCATGATGAAGTGCAGCTATAGTTCAACCTTTACTGACTTAAATAATGTCTGCTGTATCCATCATGTATTTTAATCCTTCCATTGTAGTATCTTAAACTTTCTCCTGAAGAGATGAGACTGTCTCTGTCGATGGATGTGAACTCCATTGTTGCAGTATCTCTATCTCTTATGAAGTTCCATGATGAAAGGTGTGTATTGTTCAATTTAAACCTTACTGTAGACCCTGCTTTTTGTTTCATGTATTTTAATCCTTCCATTGTAGTATCTTAAACTTTCTCCCGAAGAGATGAGACTGTCTCTACTCGCTATGGCTGCTGCTTGCTGAAGTTTCATGCAATTAATGTCCTACCAATTTTTTAGGCAGTTTTTTGTGTCTTTTTGCTTTTCTTTTGAGATGAGTATTTTTTAGATGAATAGCTGTTTGAACAATCCATGAGTTTTTCTTTTTAATGATGAACATTTTTGTTTTGGTATTGCAGAAGTTTATTTGGAAACATTTTTGGTTGGTTTATGAATTACAATATCCATCGCATATTTATGCATGTGTAAGGCAGTGAATGGCAGTAAAACATTATAAAAGCATGCATCTACCACAGCAATAATACTTCTTTGATAAAAATACATTTCCTCTTCTTCAGTTATGATTGTTTCAACACGCAACGAATGGTATAAAGCACGTGTTGGTTATAGTTAGCTCGGTTTTGTTCACTTACAACAATATTGCAGTGGTTGCCCATGCAAGGTATTGTTGTAATGCTCTTGTAACCCAGCAGCGTACACAGACAATAATTTCATTACCACTGCACTGCTTAAGCGTTGCAATGATAACTTCTACTAAGCACAAGCTTCCTTGGCTATGTTCGATATGACCAGATGTCTTGCACGAGTGTTAAATAACACTTCCATTTTTTTAAACTGACGACACAAATGAAAATTTCCTACTAGATGCTGTACAGCATTGCAATGATACTTCATATAAAGATGCAAAACTTGGTTACGGCCTTGCACGAAAATTTTGGGAAAATGTTTTATATTATAAAGTCGTATTGGTTTAGAATTTCCACAACTGCTTAGGTTGGCCAAGCATTGGCTGCGAAATTTCAACAGTTTCTCTTAGTTATACTTGAGCCTGCCTCTTAATTGCTCAGTATATTGGAACAACAAATTGGAACAGTTTAGTTTTCAATGTGCAAAAAGATAACATTTTAGAAGTAAAAGTATAGTCTGGAAATTTTGTATTAGCTTTTTAACTCCTTAATCTATGGTATGACAATCCATAGCAAATTAAAACTTGGGATTTCCACACTTTGTTATGTTTCTATATTGCATAATGCCAGTGCATGGCGTATTAAACCCCAATTACTCTCTCGAAGCCTGATAAGGAGAAGACAACTTGCATAGCATAGTACTGGATGCAACTTCGTTTAAACAATTTTATTTAAATGTAATAAAATTGGTAATGAAACGACCATTGACATTTAACATTTAGTGATTTCTTTATCGATGAACGAAATAGTTCTAAAACAAATGAAGCGAATTTAAAAACTTAATGGGCTTCTCTGTATTATTATAATTTTGTTCATCAACTTAAATTTAGCAAACTTTCCAATTATAATTTTATTTACTGAATTTGCAACCTAATTTTGTGTTCACATATATCACTTTACTATCTGATGCATGTGACGGAAGATGAAGATGAAAGTTTGCCTCCATACACAAATTTGCGGATGAAAATAGCTATTTTTGATGAAAGATGAAAAAAGTTTTAGGAGTTATCTTCACAAAAAGAATTTGGGCCTCTCAGATAAATCAAAGAGGGTATGGGAAGAGCATACACTCACGCAATTTCCTTGACAAAGGGAAATTGTCTGCTCCTGTTTCTGGTCCACCTAATGCAAGCACCCTATATTGCAGTGTATTGAATAACCCATGTTTCATGATAGATTAACCATAGTAAAACATAAGTTTGCATTAAGAATTTTTACAGCTTCTATCAAATAAACCTGTGCTTCTTGCATTTATGTATTATGAGACACAGCCAACAAAAAACAAACATAATAAAGAGAAACTATTTTATGCAATTCGCATAAGTATAATGGTCTAAAAACTTTTGAGACAATAAAACTACTAGACATATCAAGGTGTGCCGAAGAATAAACTTTGTATTCAATATCTAAGCACATGCATGCAACCAAAGCTACCTGAAAATCACCACAGATTTACAACAAATGCAGTGAATATTGCCAAAAGGTTCTGTGTAACAGTAGACTAAAGTAGATCACACAAAAACATAAGCATGCACACAATGAGGCGTGGTGGTAAAATGATGTGATTTGTAGTGTAGACTTTTATCTCCGTAGTCAACCATCAGGCTAATCATCTTGCTCTCTTCTTACTTAGATGTCATAAGTACTCCAGCCAACCACAATATATCAAACTTCAACTCGGCCTAGAAATAAAGAATAGATATGTTGCAGCGCAAACTATCGTGGTTCAGAACATTTTGTTTTAAAACGTCTGAGTGCTTTTGAAAGTGCTTTGTGAAATGAATCATACAGTTTGAAAATTTAAGCCAATTTACATATACATTATTGGTGTGCTTACGAAGAGAAACGTCATTTTACCAAGTACTGATCAAAAAAGTTTATATGAAATAAATGAGAACAATCATGTATATGATTAAATGATTTCTTTCACAACTATTGATCATTATGCCTATTGAGACCTTTTACAGAGCTCATAAAGAAAATGAGAAAGCCTGTTTTTGGTCCAAAAACCATGCTTTTTTCAAACTCTTCAACGAGTTCAAAATAGTTTAGATATTTTTAGAACAGCTTAGACTAATTCAAATGGTTCACGCGATTTGCGAATAGCTCTAACTATTTCTAAGCCGTTTAAACAATCTTTTTTCCTTTTTCCTTTTTTCATCAGATTCATTGCAAAACCATCTAGATCATTTGCAAAACAATTATACAGTTTGAAAGCTTTCACAGTTGTTTGACAGGAAATACAGTGTCATTGTATGTAAATTCCACAATTACCAAGGCTGAAATATTCACTGCATTTTCACAATTATTTTTAATGTAGAGAAAATGCCTTGCAAAGCGCAGGGATTATGAGCATCATCTTTTGTTAATTATAAGATTTTTAAAATGTTTTACAAGCGGTGATACAGAGTATTAGTTGGTGTGATAGTTACCAACAATAATCATAACGATGATAATTACATCATTAATGATACCATGTAGTCGATAGTAAAAATGATAATAAGAACAGTTTCATTACATAATACTTATTATATTGAGGATGATGATAATCATTATTAAAATAGTTTTATATAGTAAAAATAGAATAGTATGGCGTATTTTCTCACTAGATTATACACGCCTATGGAGTGTACAAAAATACGTGGAAACAGTATGCTGGTTAGAATTAACTAAGTAATTTATTGATGTTACAACTGAGCTCTCCAGTGGTTCGAAGTCAAATTGTAGAAAAAAAATTTCAGTTTTATTATGGGGAATATAAGTATCTGCTATTTGTCTGGTAAAATGCATTGTCAAAATTATGTCGGTAAAAGACGTTCCATTCCTTCCATTTAAACAAACTTTTTGAAAATTACTTTTATCAGTCTGACCATTTTTCTCCCACAAACTCTCAAGGGACTCAATGACAGCTACAACATAAAATAACAGTATTAATTAATGACTATTATCTATCATCATCATTATCATCACAAACAACAACAATTGTAATCAAGTAATAGCAATAATAATAATATCATCATTTATCAGTATTAATTAACAACATTAACATAAACAGTTGAAGACAGTAGTAGTAATAATAATAATAACACATATTATAACATGTAAACAATAGTTATATAATAATTAATTAACGTAATAAAAATAGTAAGCTGCTAGCTATCTAATAATAATATAATTATTATTATTATAATTGTTATTATCATTATTATTATTATTAATTAACACAATAATAATTATTATAATTGTAAATAAGATAATAATAATAATGATATTATTAAAAATAATAAATTATCATCATAAATAAATAAATAGTAATAATAATAATAAATAATTAATAATAAATGACTTGACTAATATAATAATAAATAATAATAATCAACACTGTCATTTATTAATTGTTATAATAATAGACAAGCAAAATAAATGATTGATGATAACTCACTAACTAAGGAACATCAGCACAAATATTATTCAACATTTTGGCTTGGCAGCTAATTTTTCTAGTAGGAAGAGTGGTGTTTGATGAGCAACAGCGTGAATTTCAGTAGACTAAGTAGAGAATCATAATAATATTGACAAGAAATGAAAATAGTGTGGCGGATAATGACAGCAAGAGCACATAAGTCTGCATTTTGTTGAAGTTGCGTCCCTTGGTTCTGGTCCACCATGTGACAGTATAAGGTATATAGCGAGTGATTACTCTTCCCATACCCTCTTTGGATAAATGTTACCTCTATAGTCTAAAAACAACTACTTTGGCAAAGAAATAACAAAAAAATATTTAGATAAAACAATAAATCACAAATGTTGGTCTAGATTTTATTATTATAATTATTTATCAATGGGCTAGGATAAAGTTGTCACATTTCGAGGTTGGGACTATTTTTTTTCGACGTTCAGACCAACCATTGTCGATATTGGGCCAACCGTTGTCGATATTGGGACCTGTCGAGTTTCGGACCTGTCGAGTTTCGGACTTGATACCTCTTTGTATTATCATAATTTTATGAGGACTGTTAAAATTATTGCATAATGAGCTTAAATTATATTGATTTTAAATTGAATTTCAGTAGAACTAACTACTAACTAATTCATTGAATAATAATTATAATAATAAATTATTATTATTTATTATAGTAATAATATTTAATATTATTAATTATAAAAGTTGAAACTGGTCCCAACTAGTTTTAATATGGATACGAAATCATTGCTGTATTAGCCAACTTCACAGTTTTTTACAACACTGTAAACAGGGCATGAAAACACTTTTTAGAATTAATTTTCATTAATTATTATTATTGTGTTTCTTCCAATTGCAGAGCTTGGTTCAGGTTGATTGTTCGCAAGGCCAGCCATGGCTGTATGTCTAGCTGTGATAGCTAAAGATGTATGTATATGATTATCTCAACCCCGCTTATATAAGTATACATGTCTATGTATCTCACACACACATAACCCATATCACTAATGTTACTCTACTTTTATGTGTAGTCCTTTGATGTAGATTATCGTATGTTCTGTAGAACTATCCATTGTTTGTGAAGACAGTACCTGCAGAGGATGAGTTGAAGTTTACATACATAGTACATACGTCTCTAGATGTCATTGATGAGAGACTGAGTAATACCAGCAGAGGTTCAAGTGACATGAGAGAGCTTTATCTAGGTCAACTCTATCCCACCGAGGACTACAAGGTGTATCCTTTCACTGTCACCACCCTTTTTCTCTCCCTTCTGCATTTCGCTCCATCTATGTACCCAACCCTCCTTCCACCCTACCCTCCTTCCACCCGACCCTCCTTCCACCCGACCCTCCCTCCACCCGACACTCTCTCCACCCGACCCTCCCTCCACCCGACCCACCCTCCACCCGACCCTCCCTCCACCCGACCCACCCTCCACCCGACCCACCCTCCACCCGACCCACCCTCCACCCGGTCCACCCTCCACCCGACCACCCTCCACCCGACCCTCCCTCCACCCGACCCTCCCTACCCTCCACCCGACCCACCCTACCCTCCACCCTACCCTCCACCCTACTCTCCCTCCGCCCTACCCTCCCTCCACCCTACCCTCCCTCCACTTGACCCTCCCCAACCTCATTTACTCCAGTTATTAGCTGTTGATCACTGCCAGCAGTTGCTCCTGTATAGGTTTTGGGTGAATCCTTAACATCGAGTTGATCAGATACGGTTTTGTGAGCAACACCAAAGTTAAACTGATTATGATAGTCGAAGCATCAAACGTCAATCTGAGAGACAATGAGATACGAGGGGTATGTGTACCATCTATCTAGCATACATACACTATATGTCTATCTACTGTGTGTACACTATATATCTACGGTGTGTACACTATCTATATATACTGTATGTGCACTATATATCTACGGTGTGTACGCTATATATCTACGGTGTGTACACTATCTATATATCTACTGTATCTGCACTATCTATTATACCGTACACTATCTATCGTTATATATTGTAGATGTTTCGTAAGCTGCATGGTGCCTATGTCAATGTGGTGTTTAATCCGTTTTATACTACTGGTCACCCAATCACATCCAAGTAAGTGTCATTCTGCAATATTACCTTCTCAGGCAATGTTTTCAATTTATGACCAGCTTGGAGTTGTTTCCCCTAACAAAGAGGAAACAACTCTGTCATGTAGCTGTATATATTAACATTACCAGTGCAGACTTGTATGTGCCTAGCTTTAGTGCCCACTCCATAACTACACAGTAAGAAAGTTTCAAACAAAAATTTAAATAATGACTTGATTGTCTCATGTTTTTTCTCACAATGTGTAGGTAGAGAAGTTCAATTTTCAACTTGAATTTCAGTGGATAAATTTGGTACCAACTTGTAGAGCCGGAGGTGTCCACTGTCTATCACAATAGTATCAAAATTATTAGTAAAAATGATTTTTAGATACCTAAATTTACATTTTAATAATAAACAAGAAATGACCACAATTGCGGTTTGTTTTTTTAATGCATCTACCACAAACGATAGCCTAAGAAAAGCCGCAATTTTATTTAGCCGAAACATTGGGTAGTATGTGATGGCACCCGCAATTACTGAATTAGTTTTTGAGCTACGTTGTCGTGTATTTATAAACTGCTCACAAATTATTAGTAAGCTTTGGAAATAAATTCTAGTTAATTAGAGATACTAAACTGAATCAACAAAGCAATATGTCAGTGAGTAGATAAGACATTAGTGTTTCGTTTAATTGTCAAAAATTATTAAAATGTTCGGGGGAATTCCTACAGGTGCGCCAAAGTTGTGTTATCTTTATGACTAGTTATTAGTGGATAGCAGAGTGATTTAATACACAGAGTGGGGACTTTCAATCTAGGTCAGGATTATATAACTCGCGGCCATCTTGGCGCAAAGAGAACCGGAAACCGCCGCCGCTTTTCTATATAATCTTCATTGCCCAAAATTGTATGGTTTATTTAAATGGCATTTACAGGTTGATTTATCTCACCATTCATTTTAATATGGTACAGGCAAACTGTTCACACTTCAGACCACTTGAAAGTTTCAATATCAATTTGATGTGTGCCTACTAGTGGGCTAGTATTCTGATTAGGGCTATTAAAATTGGGTTTGTCACAGCTTATTGTGATAGTTGGCCAGTGTAGACAATAATTTTGTGTTAAAAATTTGGTATATCAGGCCACTCAGTGCCCTCAGCCACATTTCATTTTTAAACGTTTCACAATTGACAAAAAGCAAAAAAATTATTTCATTATGAAATATATATATAAAAAAGGTTCAGTGACACGAGCTAGTAACAAATAAAAAATATTGCCAGTTTCACAATATGGTACAGGGACAGTCTACATATCCCAGGCTTTCATTTAGTGCAATTAAAAACATTCATAGCATGCATAGCTGCTCAGCTATGCTGTATGCAATATTAGCTAATTAACATTGTGTCTCATACTAGGTGCCCGGTGGTAAGCACCAAAATGGCGACTATTTGCGCAAAGTCCCCACTCTGTGTATTAAAGCACTCTGGTGGATAGATCACATTTCAGAAGTCTACTGACAGACAATCAGATGCGAAAGTGTATTGGCTGTTTGAAGAACAAATTTTTTTCTGATTGGTGGATTAATTGCAAAGTTATTACCAAAACTGTAATTGGACACTTTGAAATCTGCGTGAGAGACAAATTCATATATGGATACTTTTACCGCATCACGTGATAATTATCGGTTGAGTTGTGGTACCTACAATGTGCGACTGTTGCTATTGTTTGTAGGTCATTTGAGTCTACCATATCTACTATCATGGTCGAAGATTGAACTTGGCTGACATTCCATCTTTTAACTTATTTATTTTTTTACCAGTTAATTGAGGGGGATAGGGCTCCCGCCCCTTCATCAGCTCACAGTACTGTACCTCAGTCATGTCAAAGTGTTTCGTTTGTATTCCATTATTTGGAGATTTTAATTGTTATGGTAATACATTCTGGTGTTGTTATGTAATACTGGCATCCACTTTGGTCAACTGATAGGGTAAACAACTTAAAGCTTATTTTGTTTTCTAACATCGTTATGTTTTAAGTGGCTTAAATTACAGATTCTTTTATGTTGCGCAAAGGAAATGCTGCCAGTGTATATGACAAGGGCAGATAATAATAGCCTATTACATTGTCGTTCTTCTGTATTGCATAATACAAAACTACGGATACTACTTACAAATAATAAATTATATAAATAGTCTGTGGAAGGTAATATGGAATGTCATGTATAATGTCTACTTTCCTTTCCCATAATATAATCAAACCAGTTAATGTACATGTATAAAGGTGTATGCTTGTATACCACAGATTTCCCTGATTTCGTTATCCTCCATTTTGTCGTAGTCAAGCCAGCCAATCCCCAGTCGACATCTCGTATGCCGAAGCGAGCGTAAATGGGTGCGTTGACTACGCTATGTGACTCTCTTGTGATGTTAACAAGCCTTGAGCATATATACTTGCCTGACGAACACAGTGTGGGAGCGAGTTTTATTTTTGTAGCCGTCACATCTATCCAGTTCATTGACCAGTTGGCTTGTGAATGAGTCACAGTCATCAGTCCTATTTTAAACTCTCTCAAAGTTTTTTGTAAGTCGGGTTGGGCAAAGATGCATGGCGAGTCGTGAGACTTGGTTGTGGGCGTGTCTGAAAGGGAGAGTTGAATAAGGGCGATGTTGTACATTCTTTTACTGCGCCTCTCATACTCCGGGTGTATGATTATCTTATTTATGCTCCTTAGTTGGGGGCGTTGAGTTACCGCCCCTATCATAACCTTGTATCTGTGTTTATATTTGTGTACAGTGGAGCCCTCAATACAGCTAGCTTCTAGAGTAACCCATCTGCTATCTAACAGTACCCCTGTACATAGCACTTTATCCACTCCTTCTTCAATAAGGCTAACATGCCAGTTGGATACCATCTTTTTACCTCTGCAAGTGTAGAATGTGGATGGTTACCTAACAAGTACTAAGGACGTAATGCTAACAATTGTATAGACAAACCCAATGTGTGCAGTATAAAATGAGAAATTATATATACTTCAAGTTGTCTGTACAATGTGGACACAACTCCAATCTTTATCAAATGGCCTAGCAGCATTAGGTGTACTATTCAACGTAAACAACAATGCCAATGTAATTACCTGTACGTTCTATTATGAGGCATCCGATCACACAGTAACTTAGACATAGCTGGCAGTGGGCCAATGGGCATATCTGCAGACGCTATGCTTGGTGTGGAGGTGTGGTGTGTGGTTGGTGGGGTTGTCTGTGAGGTCACAGTGGTGCTTGTCTCTTTTATAGGTTGTCTAGTTACAGGGGGCAAGGTAACGTTGGTTCTACCGCAAATCACATCTGCTGTCAAACCATCTATCTACACAGACAATGAGATGGTGCAAGGTATCAAGCGTTTAAAAGACTCCAACTCATTTGCTTCAGTTCCATTTGTTTTGCAAAAAAACGATTTGATAATGCCTTGGCGCAATATTTATAATGGAAATTTATTAAACCGTTTTTTATAGTTTTAATCAAAGAGGCAAAATTTTCTGTTTTAGCTAAGCTTTTCCAACCAGTAATTGATAGAGAATGTGAATATAGAAAGTAACCTGTAGTCCCTTCAGGTGTGCTGGTGAGTGACATATCGTGTCTCTGGTTGACAACTCCAATCTAGTCAGCCATGCCAACTCACACGTGCAATTCCATCTGTTGTTGTGCAGGTAGATGCTGCCATCTACAGTGCATATACATGTCAAGTAGGTAACTACGTACCAAGTAAATAACTTGATAGAGTCAAAGCACCTCAACCTACATTCCACACACACTTGGTCTCTAGTAAACATAAGGTGATCAGTTGACTTGTACATTGGCTTTTGTCTTCTGAAAACTGGGGCAATAATGACATACTTCGCATCTTGGGAAATCTTATTTTACTACATTTTTATTTAAATCAAAGAATTGTTACTCCGTGACATCACACCACACTTTGACATCACATCCCAGTGTCACACCATACTTACCAGCTGTCAGAGAATTCATAACCTTCTCATCCAGGGTTTGCAGCTGGTTGCCCTGTAAGTCCAGCACATCCAGTGCTATGGGTATAATGCTGTTGGGTAGAACATTCTCTATCGAGTTAAAAGACACATTGAGGTGTCTAAGACTGGCCATGCTTGTAAAAGAGTCCATGTTGATGCTGGTGAGAAGGTTGTGGGCCAACACGAGACGCCTCACACGAATTAACTGCTGAAAGGACTCTTGGTGTATAGAAGTTATACTATTGTTGCATAGACTGAGATCTATTAATCTGTTTAAGCCACTAAACTGCAGAGGTTCTAAGGTATCCAATCTGTTGGAGCCGAGGTCAAGCTTTACAAGAGATGTAAGAGGGTGAAACAAATTGACGGGTAAATAAGTAATTTTATTGACTGCCAGGTCAGCGGTTACTAGACTTGATAAATCCTTGAATAAGTCAGCAGAGAGGGATCCGATTTTATTGTAACTCAGGCCAAGATATTTAAGAAATGGAGTGTTGAAGAAGGCATCGCTACCGATGTATTCGATTTGGTTGTAATCCAGAAAGAGCCAAGACAGTCTGGACATTCTGGATGCTGAGGACACGGCAAAGGCTTGATCTTGTACAGTTGCAATGCTATTGTGATCTAAATAGAGTTGTCTAATGCTGTGCATCTCTTGGAGAGAGAACGACTCTATGGTTTTTATTCTGTTGTACGAGAGATCCAGGCTTTCCAGCATTGAAAGAGCAACTGAGCACCCAATGCTGCTGATATTATTAATGTTATTATTGCTCAAGTCCATGCTAGTGAGAGAAGTAAGGCCTGCGAAGGTTCGGTTGTTGAGGTAGGTGATAATGTTATCCGCTAGCCTTAGGTCTCTCAACTCTCTAACATTTAGAAATGAATTGTCTTCGATCACCGCCAGATCATTTCCGCTTAAAAACAAATTTTTTAACTTGCTCAAACCTTCAAACATCGATGAATCCAACGAACTTATCCTGTTTGTAGATAAATCCAACAACTCCAAATTGTGCAGACGTACAAAGGTCACTCTGGGAATTATTGTAAGGAAGTTATGAGCTAAGTTCAGCCATTTTATGCTAGAGTTGGGCCTAAACCACTCGCCGGAGACCCTGCCAAGCCTGTTGAAGGCCAAATCTAGTTTGTGCAGGTGAGAGAGGGAGTGCAGAGCTGTCGGGTGGATGTACGATATAGAGTTGTTAGATAAATGAAGCTCTGAAAGGTTGGGTGAGTCAGCGAATGTGTTGGGGTGAAGTTCACTTATACTGTTAACACTTAGTAACAAAACCTTCAGCTGGTGTAATGGTGAGGGAGACAACTTTGTCAGGAAATGGATTTGATTTCTTGACAAGTCAAGCTTCTGCAACTTTGACAAACCTGAAAAATTAAAAAAATTGTGTTTTTGTCATGAAGTTTATTTGGAGCCAATTTAGAAATGGATGAAGTTATGGACAAGTATAAGACATCTAGTGACCACACACTGTATATTGTATATAGGGAGTTACTCATCGGCTTTACTACTAACTGTTAGATTAGCTGCTCAGCATGGAGTACATAAAAGATAAAACAACTATGCACGCTGTCTGCTCATCGCCCACAAATACACGACAGTATATTATAAATCGACCAATACTCACTCTTAAATGTGTACGGAAGTAGATGTGTCAATGCATTCCCAGCCATTGACAACACTGAGAGCTCCTCCGCGTTAGAGAAGAAATAGCGAGGAATAACCTACAACACAATAGTTAAAACTGTCCGCGGCGGTAGCAATAGTAATAACACGATTTCAATAAATATTAAAAAATTCAAACAAACTTGTATGTTATTGTTTTCTATAGATAGATGTTTCAGTTGGCTCAGCTGTGATAGACTCCCTTCCTTCAGTTCTGTCAGCTGATCAATTTCAATCACCAGGGGTGGCCCTGGCTGTGAATTTATTTTACTTTTGACATTACCATATACTGCCAGCTGGGAAGTGCCTGTAACATAATGTAACAGAAACATTGGAAATACAAGAAGTTTTTAAAATGTCATTTAGTAGCTGAGTTAATGGGATGACTAGAAGATTGCTGGAGGCGTTAAATGACAAATTGAAGGAAAATGAGATATAATGGGTCGGATGACGTTTGTTTATTAGACAATCTGTCTGGCAGCACTGGATACTTTCCCTGGGTTAATTAGGATGAATAGAGACACGGGGCTTTACCTCCAGCATTGTCCACGCGTAATAGTTAAGTGCAAATATACATATTTACACACTCTATAAAACTCAAATTGCATATACTGTTACTTTTTATTATTGAAATGACAAAGTGCAAGTGGGAATAAATCCTATTAAAATCACAAAAATATAATATTGTACAACAACAAAACAAATATTTGTTCATTGATGCTGGTGTTGTACTCGGAGAAGGAGCACTGAAACATCCCAATAAATAATTTACCTGTAGGAAAGTTGGCAGGCAGCTGTGTCAAGCCGATGCATGTGACAGCGGCGGAGGTAGGTGTGGTTGTGTTGAGGTAGCTTCTACTTCTCATGTAGTACCAGCTGTTAAAGGTCTGCAACCTGAGTGTAACACAATGTACAGAGACTTACCCAATGTTTGCTATCTTATGAGAGTGTTTGTATCTACTATATAATGTATCTATCTTGTATGACCCATACCTAATCGATATATCATATATATGCTACATGACACATATATACGCTACGTGACACTTATATACGCTATATGACACATATATACGCTATATGACACATATATACGCTATATGACACATATATACGCTATATGACACATATATACGCTATATGACACATATATACACTATATGACACATATATACGCTACATGACACATATAAGATACATATGAAATGATAAGATACCACTTCGGAATGTTAGCCCGTGTACCTGTTGAGCGGGTGTAACATAACTCTGCTGGGCCTTTGCATACCAGTGTGATAAGAGCACAAGCACCTTGCAGGACATGCCACTTCTGTGGCAGCTGGCCACATGCACGCCACAAGATACAACCAGATGATTAGTGAATCCTTCATGGTAACTGTGGCAGGTCCATACCATATCACAGACCTAAAGCATTTAGCACCAGACTAAAAGTGGCTATGACATCCACACACTTCCCTACACTCGATATTGTATCCACACACTTCCGTACACTCGATATTGTATCCAAAAATATAATAAATGGATGTAGAACTCACCACGTTTGATTTTAAATCCTTTCCAGTGGCATAGAGAGATGCATGATTAATACAAAGGCATTGCTTAGCACGAGTCCAATAATAGTGAGATACAACGTATAGTATTGAATGCATGTAATATTATACTTGGGCAGTAAAGATAGTGCTGTAGGACCTATTAGACATTTGATAGCTGCAGAGTGAGTAGCCAATGAACTGCCTTCATACTGTATTGTATACTGTACAGAAACTGTACATAGAGATATAGTACAGTGCATTGTATATATATATGTTGTATGTTGTAATGGAAATATACCATTCTCTTCAACCACAATTATTGCCTTCCCTTTCTGTAGTCTGAAGGGAAGACAACTTCACCTACGACTTGCAAACTCATCACATGGACAGATTTATGTTGTACTGCAAAGTTTATTACAAAGAATATTCAAGTAGACAGGAAAAAAACATAGTTGATGCCAACCAACACACAAAGAGCTGTCTGCATATTGTATTCAAAGCTGAGACATGAGGATTGTTTGTACATTGTTAAATTAATAAATAGAAATAAATATTAAAACAAAAATTCTAATGAAGTGTTTCCTACAAATGTTTGTTTCCTGCATGGTTTACGGATGACTGTACAAACAGCACTAAACTGGTGTTAGCTAAGTAAACTGTACGTCTATGGACGTCGTGTACTAATCCATAGATGTAGAGATATCACACAGCAGATGGTTTGTCTGTCTCTGGATTTATGACAGGATATAGCCATGTCAATAGCTTACTGTGGGCCAGTGTGTACCCATAGGCTGGGTTGAACATCTTCTCCAGAGACTTAAAACTTCCACGAGTTACCTCAAATGGAATCTAAAATTATTAAAACAACATCACTACTAATCATGACATCACCAGTGGTAACAATGACATCACCAGTGGCAACAATGACATCACCAGGGGTACATTAATACAAAGAGGGTACCATACCATACCATACCATACCATACCATACCATACCCTCTTTGATTAATACAGGGTTTATTTCTTCTATATCAAACAGAGGACACAACTCCATACATAGAAAATTGCTCTAAGCTAAGCTCAGCGCAGTTTTTAGAGTAAAACGTGTCAATACTGCACAGGTATTGTGGCTCATAACGTTAGACGGTTTCGTTTTCAAAGCGTATGAACGGATTTGAAATAGTCCAGACGGTTTGCAAAGCGTCTTTTACATTGAAAATTATCGGGTAATTGTAGTAAAATACCCCAAGAAACTATGTTTTAACATGGGCTAGTTGGTTATAATAAATTGATCGTCGACCTCAGCAGTTGCGGGATTCATGCTATAAAACTGTATTTCCTGTCTGACAATCGTAAATTCTGCAAACCGTAGATTTGTATTGCAAATAATTTAGACGGCTTAGAAATGGTTCAGATGATTTAGAAAATTACAAACCGCATGGACGCTTTAGAAAGAGTATGAACTATTTACAAACCGTATGAACTACTTTGAAATAGTCTGAACTGTTTTAAAATAGTCTGAACTATTTTGAATTAGTTGGAAAAATTTGCAAAGCACATGGATTTCGAACCAAAAGCGATCGTCATCATTTTATTTATAGCCTCTATGCAACTTTACCAACATAGACATAGATCAATAGACATAGAGCTAATTAATTAACTGTATAAAATTTTTGTTGAACATAATCTCTAAAATTAATTTTTAAATTTATAATTGGGTTGTATTTATTATTTAAAACAATTTAAAACAAATAAAATTTAATAAATAAAAACATTTTATTTATTTAAAGAAAATTCAACTGTTTAGTAAAAACATTTATCAATCCTAAATGGACTGTAGATCTATGATCAATAGAGCGAACTAGCAAATCGGCTCGGATTTTCTAAGTCCACGAACGATTTCACAAAGCGTTCAGAGGTTTTGCAAAAGTTCAGACTATTTCAAATTCGTTCAAACGGTTTGGAAAGCGTTCAGACGTTTTAAAATGCAAAACACAAAACCATACATACCACCATACACAGGCGACTCTTAAAACATTTTGAATTGAAAATACTGTAACTATTCTATATGTGTCACCCTAGAGGTTGCATCAAGTATATTACTACTTTGTATAGAGATATAACATCATATATATGAACTACCTTGACCTCCACAGTAGCACTTTCACCAACAGTTTTGTCTAGAGTACTTTTCTCCTTTACCAGGGCTGTTTTTGACTGATCCGACTTTGGTGTTGGAGGTTTGGTTTCAGGAGCTCCAACTGCCGGCACTCCTTCGCTGTCTACACCAGCAGCAAGCTCCTCTTGGACAGAAGGCCAGACGAGTCCAAACGTCTTGTAGATGCTACCCATGCACTGACGTAGAGTTGCCTACAATCATACAGTTTGTGTCACGTACTTAAAGACAACACCTGCCCCTAGTAATCACCACTGGGCTGTACCACATAACAACTCATACCTCTATTGCTTCGTCCTTCTTTAGCTTTGGAGATGAGGGTTTAGCCTTAGTACTTGACTTTGATTTTGAAGTCTTGGTTACGGCTGGTCCAGTACTGGCTGCTGCGGTCTTCTTGGCCAGCTGAGAGGAAGACGGGTCAACTGAGGCTATTTCAGCCCTCTGTACCAGGTTCACCAGGCTAAGACGAGAGAGAGTGGGAGGCGGTGAGAGTATTGTACTACTGATAAAAGCAGCGGTACAAAGTGTCGGACAGTAACTAGACACATAGAGGTACCTCTTATGCAACTGTACCAAGTCTCCAGCAGGTACCGGCATTATCCCAGCTGATGGTTTCATTGTCTTCTTATCCGTAGAATCTTTGTTTGCTCCAGAATATATGAGATACACCAACCTGCATGTAAGTACAACGCACGGATGAAGGTACATCACAACACATGTATGTACTTTACCACAACACATGTTCAATGCTGTTCTCATGTTTAGATCTTGTCAATGCACTGTTCCTACATATACGTTCACACACGTATACTACACATACCCACACACTTATATGTATATGTATATTTACATTGCAACACTACAAACAACTTACTGCCCAGTATGCCAAGCACCAAGCTATGACACAACTTACGGTGTGTTCTGTCCCTGACTAAGCTATGACACAACTTACGGTGCTTTCTGTCCATCACTGAGCTGTAACATTGGTGTGTACCACTGGAAGGTCAGCTCATTCTCTGAAGGTAGACTTTCCACTGATTCGTACGCCATAAAACTGGCAGAACTTTTGCTGATGTAACTACCAGTATCTAAACAGATGCATTGTACACATTGATGAGTGCATATGGGCTGGATCATTACAGCCACTCGGTTAGGTTTCATGAAATAGACCATCAAGGTAGATACAGACCACCAAGGTAGACATAGACCACCAAGGTAGACACAGACCACGAGACTAAGGTAGACATAGACCACCAAGGTAGACATAGACCACCAAGATAGACATAGACCACCAAGGTAGACATAGACCACCAACATAGACATAGACCACCAAGGTAGACATAGACCACCAAGATAGACATAGACCACCAAGGTAGACATAGACTATCAAGGTAGATACAGACCACCAAAGTGGACATAAACACAGGTGTGTGATTGGTGTCTATGCTTTTATGAAATATCGACCACCTGCATTCTAAAAACAAAAAACAGCAATAACATGGGATAATAATATAATAATTACGTAAAATGGCCACACACCTGGCATGGTAGGAGGCAGGATTGCTATTTCAGCTCTTGGCTCAGTGAGGTAGTTTGCTGAGTAATCACATGATATCACAGGTATGGTTGGATTGCTCCAAGACTGAGAACCAGCCGGTGATGGACTCAGGTCCAGTTGTCTGGGAGTACGAACAGCTACACAGTTTTCTTTATAAAACTGCAATAGGCATAGTAATGTAGACACACCGTTTGTCTCTTGCAGAACGTGAAGACCTCATAGGATCTTGTAATGTTAGGTTTGTATGTGTAAGTTAAAGAATATTCTAGACAATGGTAATCTACCAGCATACTAACTTACAGGTAAGTGTTCACTAAAGAACAGGTGGTTTGAGGCTATTCTCTGTGCGAATCTCAGTGAGTAGAGCATATATCTGACAGTATAGTCCTTGCGAGGCGCAGACGCATCGGCGTCTCTATGTAACACAGTGAGGCTGCTGTGTCCAGCCATTCTATGGAGGATGTTGTTATAACCTAAAGAGAAGGTGACCTAACAGTGAGCAGAGAAACGTGCTATTACTGCCAAACGGAACCAAACAGGGTTAACGAGGAATACACCTACCCAGGTAGTGTATCCAGTTGAGGTCTACGGCCTCCTCCTGTCCATCACATAGTACATCCTCATAAGTTCTCAGTTTCTTTGGTTGCATACTTTCTACTAGCGGTGCCATGTGCTCCTCAACCCAATCTGTGTCAATTACATAACCATCAGGTATCAATCAATCAATTATCAATCACATATCAATAAAGCATCAATCATGTATCAACCATATATCAATACATACAATACTGAACACTGTTTAGTTTATAATATTCAATGGACCAGAGCACACCTACCTCAGTGTCCAGGTCTCCGTTGACCAATCATGAGCAAGCTTACCTTTGTACACATGTCTCTGTTGACCAATCTTGAGCAAGCTCACCTTTGTACACTTGTCCTGTTGACCAATCATGAGCAAGCTTACCTTTGTACACATGTCTCTGTTGACCAATCACGTAATCCCCCACTAGATCTAGAGCCATAAACTGTGGCACATCAAGCCAGGCAGCGTGTGACAGCGGTTCCTTGGTTGTAGCGTGATCTCCTACAATCTGTGCTAAAGCGAGCTGACAGGAAGCTGTCTGCGCTGCACACTTGACAGCTACAAAAGCTGCAAATCGCTCTCTATCTTGTGCATTGATCGGCACGTCTTTGACCTTTCGACGGGACAAGCGGTCCTTGCTAGACATCTGCTGCTTTTCCTAATAATCAGTCAGACCATCAGACATGTGTTACAGAACCGTATATGCTACATGCAATATTTTTCATAGTCTCAGTATTAAATATGTAATAAAAACAATGAACAGTAAAATAAACAGGGCACAAAGGCTAAATTCAATGCGAACCAAACTTACAAACAACAGTTCAAGGTCACACATACTGTATGATGTGTCATTGTGATTTTCCATCTTTGATAAGTATATTGACTGTTGAAAGAAATAGAGACAAGTGGGAGCAGAGCAAGACTGTGCGTGATGCGGGGGGGGGGGGAAGGGGGGGGGGGGGCTTGCTCCCCACAATAAAGGTCAGGTAAACCAGAGAACTTTATGTGTAACGAGTGGTGACCAACATAACTGTGTTTTCACACACACAGCTCTTTGGTTCAGCCAAGCGTAAACTTTAGTACTAGGAGCAGTGGAGTTGAGAGGAATGGAAAGAGGGTGGAGAGAAGGGGTGGAGAGAAGGGGTGGAGAGAAGGGTGGAGAGAAAGGGTAGAAAGAGGGTGGAGAGAAGGGGTGGAGAGAAGGGGTGGGGAGGGGTGGAGAGAAGAGGTGGGGAAGGGGTGGAGAGAAGGGGTGTGGGGAGGGGTGTAGAGAAGAGGTGGGGAGGGGTGGAGAGAAGAGGTGGGAGGGGTGGAGAGAAGGGGTGGGGAAGGGTGGAGAGAAGGGGTGTGGGGAGGGGTGGAGAGAAGAGGTGGGGAGGGGTGGAGTGAAGAGGAGGGGTGGAGTGAAAAGGAGGGGTGAAAAGGAGGGGTGAAAAGGAGGGGTGAAGAGAAGGTGCTAAGAGGAAGGTTACGAGGAATAAAACGGACTAAGATAAAATGGTGTGAGGAAAGGTATACTGGGTAGACTACATCATACAGGAACTGGCATGGACAAGCTTACATCTGATACAGTAGAAGACAATTCATTGATACCATCTAGTGGTACCATCTCCCTTTCTTTCTGCAATAGGTATTGTGTACTGCAGATGTACTGTAGGGTACTGTGTATAGTACTGCACATATACTGTAGGGTACTGTGTATAGTACTGCACATATACTGTAGGGTACTGTGTATAGTACTGCACATGTACTGTAGGTGTACTGTGTATAGTACTGCACATGTACTGTAGGGTACTGTGTATAGTACTGCACATATACTGTAGGTTACTGTGTATAGTACTACACATATAGTGTAGGGTACTGTGTATAGTACTGCGCATGTAGTATAGGGTACTGTGTATGGTACTGCACATGTACTGCATGAGTACTGTGTATAGTACTGCACATGTAGTATAGGGTACTGTGTATGGTACTGCACATGTACTGTAGGAGTACTGTGTATAGTACTGCACATGTACTGCATGAGTACTGTGTATAGTACTGCATATGTACTGTAGGGTACTGTAAAGTGTTATATAGGAAGTACAATATCATACCTTGCGCTTACTTCTACCAGACTTATGAGATGACTGAGCAGTAGCAGTGCTCGCTATAGACATGCTATCATCTGCCATGGAAATAGCGTCATCTGCACGCTCTGACAGAGCATTTTCAGAACTTGGCGGATCTCCAAGAGTTGCAGATCGGGAGGAACGATTGTGTTCACTGCTGTGTATGTATATCATTGCTATCTCTAGATACGCCTGTCTCATCAGCCTACATCATACCAATGATCTCTTCACTATAATATTGTGAGGGACGCCAGTACTTAGCGCATATTTAACATTATTTACTCCTACTTAGTCTGAGCCATTGACTCAATATCATCTCACCTTTTGTTCTCTTTGTCTACGCAACTGTCTGAGATATTAACTCACTGTCTACGTACGATCTCAATATGTACTCACTTATGTTTGTCTATGCTTGTCCTAGTTCTATTGCTACGGTGTCTATCTAGAGCAGTTCTATGATGTACCCAAATAATAATTATTTACTATTTTCTATTACACTTTTTCCACGAAATAATTATATAAACGCATTTTGGTACTACTGTAAGGGCAAGGCGTGGCTTGCACCAATATTTTTACTAGGTGTGGTTAAGTAACTTGTACCCGCCTTCCCTGTATAAATATCTGTGTTGAGATAATAAAAATCAGAGTTAGCCTGACTCTCAGATGATTCTCTCTCTCTGAAGCAAGCACCGCTAGGAGCACCAAAACTACCAGCGCTGGACAAGTCGACTATTAGCAAGCACGACGCTAAGGTGGAAAGTGAGAGCGATACGCTCCATCACTGTGTATACCCTTGCCTGAGGCAAGGATTACAACACAAGGCCTAGTGCACTGATAGTTCGGCTCTTACTAAATTCGGATTCGGGGAATCCAAACAAGCTAGTCAAACAATAAATTGCAGGAAGTTACTGTCGATCTCGGCTGAGCCCAGATTCGGCTACAAAACTTCAGCACAATTCGGATTCGGGGAATCCAACAAGCTAGCAGAACAATAATTGCAGGAAGTTATTGTCGATCTCGGCTGAGCCCAGATTCGGCTACGAACTTCAGCATAATTGTTGTCAGAGCACAGTTCGAAACAAACTATAAACTAGACAAGTAACTCCTGAGGAATTAATGTCAGAGCACAGTTCGAAACAAACTATAAACTAGACAATAATTTACAATTATTGTCGGACCTTGTAAAGGTTCGGACACAGCCAATAATTACAGATAATTATTGCACGCACTCCACCACAGATTCGGCCACGCGCAAAACTGCACAAGCCAATGTATGCACTGTGAACAATAATAAGCACATTATTGAACACTGACTTAGGGTCGAGCAGAGCATATCGGGAGCGTGTACAGGTGGCTACCACCCAGACACAAATCCTGTACATTGGTGGCAGCAGTGGGATTTGAATACCCACCAAGAAGCAACCTCCCGAACCTAGGACCCCAGCTGCAAGATGACATACAGGCGAAGGGCAGTCAGCTCCGACAGAGAGGGCTCCTCCATGCAGATTATGGGGGCACTCACCGACATTCTAGAGAGAATGACCACGTCGACCGCAAAAAGCAAGTTCAAGGTACCTCACTTCGATGGCGAAGGCGACGTACACTACTTCATACAGCGCTTCGAAGAAGTGGCTAGAATGAACCACTGGGCTCCGGAAGAAGCCACAGTCCACCTCCGCCATGCTCTAACGGGAAAAGCGGAACAATGTGGACGCGGCCCCACACAGCCGGCCATAATAGAAGCCTTAAGAGCCAGCTTCGGACTTACCAGGACGGAGGCCCAAGCCAAGCTAATGACATATCGGAAACATCCAAGAGACACGCTACGGGAGCACGCCTCCAGCGTAGAAAGACTAGTGGAAGCAGCCTACGAGGATTTACCGCAAGAGAACCGAACGGAGTTAACCCTCCAAACGTTCCAAAGCACGCTAGGCCACGCCTACCTGCAACGACACTTGCTGGCCATCCGGCCCACCCACTTAGAGGAGGCCGTAAGAGCAGGCAATGACTACCTGCAAATCCAACACAATCCACTCCCTCAATCTAACGTTCGGACCATTCATGAAGGCCCGGCCGAGCACCCTACAGATCTGCCCAACAGCGAGATCTCCTGCCAGGAAGTGGAGGATCCTCTGGCCAAGTTATTGAGGACAGTCGAGGCCCTCAGCAAGGAGGTGGCCGACCTGCGACAAAAGCCACAAGGAGGACCCCCCAAGCGCTGCTGGGGCTGCCAGCGCACTGGACACCTCCGCAGCCAATGCAAAACTGCTCCATGGACCGCACGACAGGGAAACGGGCTCGGCCCGCAGTAGTAGGGTCGCCTACTGGCTGCACAAGGGCAACACACCAACACAAGACCCCATATTCCGACTGTCGTAGTCAAAAGACTACACAACAACTAGGGCCACCACAGATCGCCCTAACCAACCGGTTCACCCCCCTGAGCGATGAGGAAGACGAGGAGAAGCCACCACCATCAGAAGGCGAGGAAGACGAGACACCCCCCTGGAGCCAACCAGAAACGAGCCACCCCCGAACCATCCACCTCAACCAGATCGAAAGGCCGTACAAATCCAGCTACTACCTGCCTGGAAAGGTGGAAGGTCGAACAGTCTCCTATCTCATCGATACCGGGTGCAATACGAATTTGCTAGCCAAACGAGTTTACGACCGACTTCCTGACCGCATCCAGCAATGTCTACAACAGTATGACTCTCATGGGCTGATGGCCGATGGGACACGACTACCATTTTATGGACTGATTACACTCTCAGGACGCATACGGCACATCCGATATGAAGAGACCTTCGTCGTCAGTCAAATAAATGAAGACGTAATCCTCGGCATGCCGTTTCTAACGAACCAGAGCTGCCATATGGGGTTCGACAAACCAATCCTCACGGTGCATGGAAGAGAACTCACCTGTACAGACCGACATGGACGGGACTTGGTGTCCAAAGTACAAGTGCAACGAGACACTTACTTGCCACCCCAAACCAGAAACCACCACTACTCACGACAGGCCTAGGAGAGAACCAAAGAAACCGGTAAAATTCACTGATTACCAGTGTTACAGAACACAAGAAGCAAGGAAAGAAGATAAAGACAGCGAAAAAATGAAGAAAATCGAAGAAACAGCTCACACACCATGGCAAAACGAAAGTGAAACCAGAAAAACACTGAAACTACCAAGGAAAGACAACTCCGAAGCGAACATACCACCGGGAAAACCGCGTACTCCAATAGAGGGGAAAACTCCCAATTCCATGTCCGAAAACGCCCCTTCACTGAGGGACTACACCCACCGGAACACGTGGCCAAACAGAACAATAGAAAAGGCGGTGTTAGCAACTAAAGAGGGAATGTCCAACCAGGCACGCTGTGTAAATAAAAACAACGAACAGTGCAGGAGCTCAACACACTACAGAACACAGTGCCTGCAGACTATCACCAAACTACTAGCAGAGATGGAAAACGATGGATCAATATCTACAGAGGAGGACCCGACCTTTGCTGCAGCACTACTAGCCGAAACACACACTAGTCGACCAAGGAAACGAAATAATTCGGCACCCACTAAGGTAAATAACATTAAATTAACTGACGATGGCGCTGCAAGATGTCGGATAAGAACGCCAGCAACAACAACACCTCCTCCATCAACATCACACACTAAGGAAACTTGGAAGTCGGACGAAACGTCTCGAGCTATCAAAAGAGCCATTTGCCAAGTACAGGGAGACACCTGGAGTTGCAAGATTTGCAGTTTACAACTAAACAAGAAAAGAATAATGTACCACATACATCAACACTTTACATACTTCTTCTGTACGTGTGGTAAGAAGAGCAGCTCTCGTGATACCATATTGAAGCATATCAAGGGCCGAGGAGGAGAAGCCGCACACGGAGGTGAATCTCGACCCCTCTACGAGGTAGATGAACACTCTTACCCAGAATTTTGCAGAACTATGGGCTGGAAGAAACCCGAACCATTCGGTGTACCAACACCAATCAAAGAAGCAGAGAAGCTGCCAATACAAAAAAGATTGGGTGACCGAACTCAAGATACACCCACCAAGGTAGCTAGGATCGACGTAATCGATCACTACGCAGCACCCAGGATGCCGCTAAGCAGCAAGGAAGCCGCCTTCCAACGACACCTTGCTCAGAAAGAGAATCGGCAGCGTACACCCAGTGGAGAAAGAAGGAGGCAGAGGGAGAGAGCCGAGGAAGGAAGGAGAGAGGATAAATATCGACGAATACAACGCCTAGAGGACGAATTATACCAGGCCACCCGTGAGGCATATAAACAGTTGCAGAGGGTAGAGGAAATCAAGACAGCTATCCAGAAAGAGCGAGGACTATTCTAACAAACATAATGGGCAAGTGGCCATTTACATCTTTTTACACACTCTTGCGTCCCTTCTTATTTTTATTGACCTTACAGTTGTCAATGGAGGGGAGTGTGTGAGGGACGCCAGTACTTAGCGCATATTTAACATTATTTACTCCTACTTAGTCTGAGCCATTGACTCAATATCATCTCACCTTTTGTTCTCTTTGTCTACGCAACTGTCTGAGATATTAACTCACTGTCTACGTACGATCTCAATATGTACTCACTTATGTTTGTCTATGCTTGTCCTAGTTCTATTGCTACGGTGTCTATCTAGAGCAGTTCTATGATGTACCCAAATAATAATTATTTACTATTTTCTATTACACTTTTTCCACGAAATAATTATATAAACGCATTTTGGTACTACTGTAAGGGCAAGGCGTGGCTTGCACCAATATTTTTACTAGGTGTGGTTAAGTAACTTGTACCCGCCTTCCCTGTATAAATATCTGTGTTGAGATAATAAAAATCAGAGTTAGCCTGACTCTCAGATGATTCTCTCTCTCTGAAGCAAGCACCGCTAGGAGCACCAAAACTACCAGCGCTGGACAAGTCGACTATTAGCAAGCACGACGCTAAGGTGGAAAGTGAGAGCGATACGCTCCATCACTGTGTATACCCTTGCCTGAGGCAAGGATTACAACACAAGGCCTAGTGCACTGATAGTTCGGCTCTTACTAAATTCGGATTCGGGGAATCCAAACAAGCTAGTCAAACAATAAATTGCAGGAAGTTACTGTCGATCTCGGCTGAGCCCAGATTCGGCTACAAAACTTCAGCACAATTCGGATTCGGGGAATCCAACAAGCTAGCAGAACAATAATTGCAGGAAGTTATTGTCGATCTCGGCTGAGCCCAGATTCGGCTACGAACTTCAGCATAATTGTTGTCAGAGCACAGTTCGAAACAAACTATAAACTAGACAAGTAATTCCTGAGGAATTAATGTCAGAGCACAGTTCGAAACAAACTATAAACTAGACAATAATTTACAATTATTGTCGGACCTTGTAAAGGTTCGGACACAGCCAATAATTACAGATAATTATTGCACGCACTCCACCACAGATTCGGCCACGCGCAAAACTGCACAAGCCAATGTATGCACTGTGAACAATAATAAGCACATTATTGAACACTGACTTAGGGTCGAGCAGAGCATATCGGGAGCGTGTACAGGTGGCTACCACCCAGACACAAATCCTGTACAATATACCAATGAGCTCTACACTATAGTATAACAATGAGCTCTACAATATTATATAACAATGATGTCTTCACTATAATATAACAATGAGCTCTACACTACAATATAACAATGAGCTCTACACTACAATACAACAATGACCTCTAGGCAACGACTCACCCAAGGTCGTGATTATACGAGTGAGAGGTGTCGATAGCTTTCAAAAGAGTGGTGACAGCTTCATGGTAGTTGTACTTGCCCACCAGGTAGAGTTGGTGCTGTATGCGTCCCAGGGCTAGGTGAAACTCCGCCTTCACATGTGGTTGGGTTCCAGTAGACACATCATTTATGTGCAGCCCTGTTGTCAGCACGCTTAGAGCGTTGGTGTACAGAAATTGACGCTCACTGGGATCATTGCTGAAACAGTTTTAGCCACAATGAGAAAGGGCTACTAGGCAAAATAAAATAATTCACTTGGTCGTATTTTTGCTAATGAAGCTTTTGGAATGTAACGTATAGCCAAGCAGTGCTCGTACCTGCTGGAAGCTTGCATGGAGAGACAATGTCCAAGCCGTAGTTTAACTTGGGCCAGAAGCAGAGTCTGACACAGATAGATGTTACTCATTGGACTCGCTGGAGTGCTCAACATCTCTGCACAGATATCTACTCTGTCGTGGTAATGTACTATTGTATCTCCTAACAGCTGCATCTAAACACATGCATGCTGTTGGTAGTATGCTGAAATGTATAACGGATAATCTCAAGTGGGTAAAAATATGCCGAGGTAGCAATTACCTGAGTGAGAAGGCAGTGATGTGCCTGCAGGTACTCCTTGGATACGCTGTTCATCTGTTCACTGTCCCCGCAACAGGAAACAGTATTCAAGTCCGCAAGCAGTATAGTTGCCTCAGAAAAGAGATGCAGATCTTTGATGGACTTTTGAGATATTCCATGCAGCACATCCAGAACATTCTACAGGAAACAAAGTAAGGATGTTACAGCAAAACAAGCTACACCAGTCAGCTGTGAGAACTGCTTACACACCAAGTACAGCACATACCTGTAGGACTGGCAGGGTGTCGACCAGATTGATGCCTTCCAACAGGTTGAATATGACCTTGAGCATAAGAAACTGAGCTAACATAGCCGAGTCACCACAGACTTCTGATTCTTGAATGCCTTCTTCTATATACTCTCTGCAGTCTTTCATTTCGACAGCCACTTTAGTTATTTTACCTGCAAAATATATTCATAGGTTATCATTGATCCATCACTAATAAAGTCTCTACTAACTAAAGTATTCTACTACTAACTAAAGTATTCTACTACTAACTAAAATATTCTACTACTAACTAAGGTATTCTACTACTAAGGTATTCTACTACTAACTAAAGTATTCTACTACTAACTAAAGTATTCTACTACTAACTAAAATATTCTACTGCTAACTAAAGTATTCTACTACTAACTAAAATATTATACTACTAACTAAGGTATTCTACTACTAACTAAAGTATTCTACTACTAAGTAAAATATTCTACTACTAACTAGAGTATTCTACTACTAACTAAAGTATTCCACTACTAACTAAAGTAATCTACTACTAACTAAAATATTCTACTACTAACCAACTAACAAATTGATGGAGTTAATCAGAAAATACCTTTAATAAGGCCCATCCCCGAGACCTTATGAAGCATGTTGTTGACAAGCGAATATCGACATTCAAGCCAAAGTCGTGCATCCAGTCGAGATCGACTCTGGAAGTTTTGGTAGGCAAACTGATTGTTTTGTTGGTCTGTTACCTTGACCTCCCGCTTTTGAGTAGACCGAGTGCCTTTCATAGACGAGTGCCTGAACACAACAGTTGGTGGCATGTGAGGAGATTTCTAACAGATGAACATCCAATCATACTTTGCCAGCTATGCACAAACAACATCCAATAGCAATCACATCATAATAGTGAGTGAGGAAAATCGGCTACACAGATACACCCCTCATACTAGAGGTTAGCTTGTTGTGTGTCTAGTACCCCAGCATATGATTGCATGTAAACATTTAGGACTACAGAGGTTGTAAATTTTATAGGTTTAAGCTTTATTCAAGTTTTTACAGTGAGAAAGTATTTTTAGTCCAGAGGAACAAGAGTGAAATCAGAAAACTGGACAAAACAAGAGGCGCAAGCCATGAGACGCGACGCGCGTCCAGAAGGCACAGGAACAGAAACATCTATAGAAGCGTGAGGACTAGCTAACATCTACACAACAGATGGGTACTAGAGATATAGATAGAAATAGGATAACATATATATGTATGTATGTATAGGTACATATACATGGGCAGATATCTATGTCTGCATGTAAGTATACACAGACATTTAAATGTGGGTACATCTAGCGACTAAAAATGTGCAGTACTCACGCCGATACATCACGCCACTGACGTTCACTGTAATACAATCTATGTTAGTAACAATCTATGTCTATGTACAACAATCTATGTCTATGTACAACAACAAGCCAGGTCAATATTTAGTAGCATATTCCTAGTAGTGTCTCTATAGAGAAAGACCAGAGACTCACCTGGCTAGCTCAAGTCTACTTCTCTTCTTCAAAACAAACACTTGAGATGACTTGATCAGTTTCATGGCAGAGAATGCATAGTTGACAGCAATACCAGCATGATGCCGCTGCCTTGCCACATCAGCCAATAGGAGCTTACATTGAGTGACCAGCTCCAGTTCTGAGGGTTTCAGGTGCTGCACACCTGCACACCAACCAACATATTATACGTTATACTTATACGTGTGTAGATTGGTTTACATAACACATGAGTATACCTACCTCCTTCCTGTTCGGCTGACTCAGTCAAGATGTCGTGTAGTGCTGATACCATCGTCTCACCAGTCTTGATAAGAACTGCCATTGCATTGGCTGGAGAGAAGTTTCCGGATTCATCTGTGAACCTGGAGAGGACAACCGCTTTCTGCTCTCCATCTTCGTCAGCCGCATTGTCGGCGAGACTCCCAACAGCTGAGAATAGCTTGGAGCCTGAATGGTACATTGTATTGTATGTATAAATAACAATATAAAGTATACTTCTGCTCGGGTATCAGTCAGTTAGACTGTCTGCAAGTCTACCCGCTTCCATTGCATATACAAACTCAGTCAGTTAGACTGTCTGCAAGTCTACCCGCTTCCATTGCATATACAAACTCAGTCAGTTAGACTGTCTGCAAGTCTACCCGCTTCCATTGCATATTCAAACTTTAAACTTGCTTAAAACTGAATGAAATCGCCGGCAAGGGTTGCGTGACATTGAGGTCTGTGTTACCAGCTGAGATTATACAATTTTCATCTTATATTATAGTAAATTAAATTGAAAATCAGGAATGGTTAAATACGTAATAACTTTTTTATAAAATACCCCTCAGAAGATATGGTCTGCTAACAAGCGTGGTGAGATAGTATTAAAGGCAATCGTATAAATGCTATTAGATCATATATTGCAGTAATATAATATGTATAACCGTTATATGGTAAGCATACATTCCATTGATGTCATATATATTACAGTTACATAGCATATCACAGTAACGTAGTAGGTATCACAGTTATATAACCTACTCTCATGCATCGACGGAGTCGGGGATTTTCCAGTCGAAGATGATCTAGCGCTGAGAGGTGCAACCTTAGTCACATCTGGTCCTTGACCACCCCCGTGGGCCAGCGTTGCTGTAGTTTTTGGCCTAAATAGCTCACAGGTACCTTGTCGCTGACCCCTACAGAAAGAAACTTACAAAGCATGCCCATTTTTTATGCGTCAACAAAACAAAAGAAAACAAAAAATTAGCGAAGAGAAACGATAAATGTTGGCATTATGAACTGTTAGCGTGTTAACATAGCCAAGAGATACCCATTCAGTAACCCCACTCGTTTCCTTCTTCCACTAGACCTCTTAGGGGACTTGGTGACATACCTTGTTAGTCAATGAAAATGATTAACAATGATAGATATAATGAGAAAGAGGTCATACACAGAGCAGATATAAGATAGACACGCGGTGGATGCGGGGTAGACACGAGGCGGACACGGGGCAGACATGAGGCAGACACGAGGCAGACACGGGGTAGACACGAGTCAGACACGGGGCAGACCAGTGCATGTAACACATACATACTTGATATTGTAGGCGGGCAAGGCTGATATGGTGTCAGCTAGAGATACAAGGAGTCTAGCCTGTGCTATAGTCAGCTGACATGTAAGGTGGGGGCCATACAGGCTAGACAAACTAGTAGAAAGTCTCTTGTCTATAACCAACTCTATGATCTACAACACAATACAGCAAACACAATGTAAATGTGCCCAAAAAATAAGTTTCCAAAAGCGAAAAGCTCCCACTGCCTTTTCTCACCTTCAGATTGTTGGGGTCACCCAGGGGTTTAGAGTTGTCAAACTGGATGCTTGGCATCTTACTTTCAACTTGTCTAAAGTTGCTGTCACCGATATGAGGCAACCTGTCACCATGTAGGAGGCGTACTAGTGTGATAAGAGCCTCAGAGAACAGACCGAGGTCAGTCAATACCTTCACTTTAAGGATACGTCCGTCTACGGCCCTCTGCAAGTCTCGGCACACATTAGTGGTGAAGTACTGGTAGAGAGTTAGAAGTGGCAGTACCTAGAAACAACCAGTAACATTTTGTTAGTGAAGTCTTACAGGTTAGTTACTAGTACAGTCTTACCAGGAGCTAACTCACAAATAAGTTGTATTTGCCCCGAGCCAACTCTTCAGTGACCCAGCGCAGAGCTGCCACCACTGATCGACCATCAGCTCGGAAATGATCGGAGAGAAGATCAATGCCAGGCACAAGAGAAGTGACTTCAAATCCTTCACCAATGTCGTATGAGGCATAGTCTCTGTCCGTTGAGGGGTGTGGCAGCGAAGCTCTGAACAGTGCCTGCAATAATAGACATAGAGTGTTAGTGTTAGGTTAGACAACACAATAGACATATAGACTACAAAACAACACAATAGACATAGAATTTTATTAACCTTGAAGAAGAAGGCTGACAGAAAGCAGCAAGTGGACCTCATGGAGAGGTCAGACGTGAGAATATACTGCGAGATGTTGGAGGTGATGAGACCACCCAGAAGGCATCCCCACAGACCACACCTGGTCAACAGCTGAGCTGAAATGTCTTCTACGCCAGAGAACAACTCTCTCCACTTGCTAACAGCATCAGTCTGATTTAATATAAGATCCACAGCTTCACACCACCATTTGTAAGCTGACCTGTTACGATAGAAGAATATGAACAACATTTGAATCTCATTCTATCATAAAATATGCAGGGAGTTTCCATATGGAAAAAAGTGGAGGCGCCAAGATAACTAAATGAGCAATATCTACAGTTTTACAGTAAAATACCGAGATTTAGGTTCACAGAAAGACACTGCATTAGATTCAGTTCTACACTGACCTGAGGCTACCATTGTGGTATTGTAGATTGCCCAACTCATGCATGGCCTGGGCAGCTAAACTCTTCTGGTTGTGAGCCAAAAGAATCTCTACAACATTTAGAGAAAGTAAGAAATAATAGACATAGATATAGACATGATAGACATAGTAATAAGTGGCATTTACTTGTGTAGGCGACATGTTTGCAGCACTACATTACTTACCTATTGTTTTCTCGTAGGATGAAATGACAAAATTTAGCTGAGGTTTGGGCAGTGTAGCAGTCTGGACTTCCTCGGGTGAGCTGAACAATGCAGTTCTTAAGTCTATAGGAACAGCAGGTTGGGGCTGCGCAGTGTGAGGAACAAAGTCTATCACTGGCTCAGCCACGCCCACTAAATGCGTGCTGTCCAGGGAGGCTGAAATAGAGGCTGTTCTATTTGTAAGCCTGATCTATAGACTAATTAGTGTATTATTTGGTTTGGACCGCATACTCTATAGATCTGTGTCTATTTATTCTATACATTTGTGAGTCTACTCTATAGATCTGTATCTATTTATTCTATACATTTGTGAGTTTATTCTATAGATCTGTGTCCATTTATTCTATATATTCGTGAGTCTGCTCTATAGATTAGTGAGTTTACTCTATAGATCTGAGGGGCTATCTTATAGATTTGCCTGTATAGACCTATTTGTTTATGCTATGAACATAAGAAGCCAAATCCAAACACTATATGAAATGTACATATAGGATACAGTACAATATATATCAAAGACCACCTTGCCTATGTTGACGCACTATTAGCAAGCACTTACCACTCTGTTGGCCTCCAAGGTAGAGAACAAGGAGACGTCTGCTGTGTTTTAAAGCTCTAGAATTATATCCGGTCTTCTCTAGTTGCACTCTGTAGTGTGCAAGACTAGCGTTGTAATCTAGAGGTACACAGGCTAGCTTTCTGGCTAAAGAGTTGTCTGCAAGTTATACACATTTATTGAAATAGACACCATGACAAGTGTGATACTTCTGGAAAAGGTATAGAAGGTACATCAGCGGGCACGCCCACCTTTGAGTAGCGAAGTAGCCATAGGGTCTCTCTCAGCCTTGTAGTCAAGTGAATGAACAACAAGCCTGACTTCTCCATCAACAAGTTCTGCTGGAATGTGTAGCTGTAGCTCCTTAGAGTAGACATCAGCATTTACGGGGCCATACTCCTGCTCTGCCGTAATAAAGTGTAGCTGAGGCACCACTTCTCCAGCAGAAATAATTTGATCCGAGAGAAATCTTTGAGCAAGTATCACCAAAGGATAGACTTGGTCGGCATATCGACTTCTGCAAACAAAATTGAAGGATATCAGCCTAGAGGTGTTATGGCCAGAAGGAGCAATAACAATAGAGTGCAATAGACTTCGAGTGTAATAAACACAGAGTGTAATAGACATAGAGCGCAATAGACATAGAGTGTAACAAAGATAGAGCACAATAGACACAGAGTTTAATAGACATAGAGTTTAATGGACATAGAGTGCAATAGACATAGAGTGCAATAGGTATAAAGTGCAATAGACAAAGAGTGCAATAGACATGGAGTGCAATAGACAGAGAGTGCAATAGACATAGAGTGCAATAGACATAGAGTGCAATAGACATAGAGTGCAATAGACATAGAGTGCAATAGACATGGAGTGCAATAGACATGGAGTGCAATAGAGAAAGCGTGCAATAGACATAGAATGCAATAGACATAGAATGCAATAAACATAGAGTGCAATAGACATAGAGTACAATAGACAGAGAGTGCAATAGACATGGAGTGCAATAGACAGAGAGTGCAATAGACATAGAGTGCGATAGACAAAGAATGCAATAGACATAGAGTGCAATAGACAGAGGGTGCAGTAGGCATAGAGTGCAATACACATAGAGTACAATAAACATAGAGTGCAATAGACATGGAGTGCAATAGACATGGAGTGCAATAGACAAAGCGTGCAATAGACATAGAATGCAATAGACATAGAATGCAATAGACATAGAATGCAATAAACATAGAGTGCAATAGACATAGAGTACAATAGACAGAGAGTGCAATAGACATGGAGTGCAATAGACAGAGAGTGCAATCGACATGGAGTGCAATAGACATGGAGTGCAATAGATGGAGAGTGCAATAGACATAGAGTGCGATAGACATGCAATAGACAGAGAGTGCAATAGACATGGAGTGCAATAGACATGGAGTGCAATAGATGGAGAGTGCAATAGACATAGATTGTACTCACTGTGTTATTGAGGTGAACTTGAGAGCTATGTCAATGAGTTTTTCATACTTCTTCTCATAGAAGAGAACTTCCAATGTCCTGAGAACGAGACGTCTAGTGAACTGCAGGTCTATGACTGTATGGTCGTCAAGTCTTGGCTCAAACTTTAGACTAGTTCCACCTTTTTCATCTTCTACATCTCCAAAGAACGAAAAGCTCTTTTCGCTCTGTTTCTGCAACAGAAGACAAAACAGCTGCTGCAGGTCTCAGACGGCAAGAGCGTATTACAAAACATCACTCATGGTACACAAGTAAACTGAATGCTTACAGCTGCCTTGGCCTTCTCTTGAGCCTGCACATGAAACATCATATCTAGCCAGTGATCACAAGCCATGGCCAGAGGGCACCAGGTGACACCCCGTAAGGCACTGTTAGTAAGGAGCCCAGTCTTAGCTGTGGGGTCAGAGGCAAAAGCTCTGGTCAGCGCAGTGTGTACACAATTCCATAAAACTGTGACAGCATTTTGCAGTAAAGTCCAGTGCTGACCCCTGTGAGCCAATACCTGCAACAAGATTGGGCTGTTTTATATATGACATCAGTCCTTTCTGTTTCCCCCTCTCTCATTTATCCACTCACTCCCTGGATGTAAGGACTGAGTAGTAGCTAATATCGCTAGTGAAAACTGGCTCAAAGTTTTAGAGCGGAATGAACCTGAATCTGCGAGATGGTATGAAAAGGTTAAAATCCTGGCCACAAGCGTAACTCGACTGCGACATAAATGAAAATCATAAACTCTTAAATAAAAACAAAACAAAGCCCAACCTTTATTGAAAGATAAAACACGGCATAAAAAACCAGCACTATAAACGGCATCTTGAATTAAGCTACTTAGACTTTTTTATCACAATAATTGACGATGCAGCACAGACATATAAACTTGGGCTGTAACTAGCACAGACATATAAACTTGGGCTGTAACTAGCATAGACATATAAACTTGGGCTGTAACTAGCAGACGTATGTACTCAGACTATAACAAACAGAGGCATGTACTCAGACTGTAACTAGCAGACGTATGTACTCAGACTATAACAAACAGAAGCATGCACTCAGACAATAACTAGCAGAGGCATGTACTCAGACTATAACTAGTAGAGGCGTGTACTCAGGCTATAACAAACAGAGGTATGTACTCAGACTATTACAAACAGAGGCATGCACTCAGACTATAACTAGCAGACGTATGTACTCAGACTATAACAAACAGAAGCACGCACTCAGACTATAACTAGCAGAATCATGTACTCGGACTATAACTAGTAGAGGCGTGTACTCAGACTATAACTAGCAGAGGTATGTACTCAGGCTATAACTAGCAGACGTACGAAACATGCGCTGTTACCCGCATGTAAATATGTGGTTAGTTCCACTTACAATTGCTCTTCGGAAGTAATTAAATGTGTTTTCTAGTGATTCTTGGGTAATCTGAGCCGAGAGAATAGTGGCATCTGCACTTCCTTTACGTTCTTCCATAGCAACCATTTCTGGGGTTCTCGGAGTCCTTGGTGAGTCAGGTTTTTCAGGCACAACAGAAAACAATGGCTGAGGTACCACACCTAACAAATGAAATGAAAAACCCTTAATCAATTTGTCAACTTGAATAAATGGATCACAAGAAATGATTCAGAATTCAAGCGTCTAAGATGCCAAACATTTACTGTTTGCAGCTGCTATTGTTGCTAATGCCATAATAAATGTAAGCTTTTCTCCAGACGATGAATCCATCGGATGATAAAAGCGTGCTTAACTTTTTAGCGACAAAAAAAGATGCAGTATCAACACCTTGACATACGGCAGATACAGTTTTAAATACGTCAACTACAATGACTTGGCAAAGAAATGTAATAAACTAAAAAACTACAGCACTACGGGAATGTTGTGCGGACACCATGCTGAATTCATGTAGCCCTATTTCTTTATAATACAAGATGGAGCTACATTACCGCTACATTACCTGTGGCAGCAGCCGCGGCCCTCTCCAGGCCGCTAGCCATGGTCTGACTGGTGTCAGCTCTCCTACTCTCTCCTCTTACAGGTGGAGGTCTGCTGGCTCCGATTGTCTTCGTCTGCCTGGTGGGTCCACCCTCCATGCCAACGATGAGAGTTCCAGCTGTCTCAAATGTGAACCACTCAGGGTCGAGGAATGCGGTGCTGTGGGAATAGACAGTGAGTGCCTGGTGAGTGGTGAGCTTTGGGGAACTTACCTGTAAGTTACTACTCACTGTATTATCTGTAAGTTACTAGCTAAGGTACTTACCTGTAGTTAATACCTACACTACTTCCCTGTAAGTTACTACCTACATTACTTACCTGTAGTGACTATACACTACTTACCTGTAAGTGACTAGCTACTGTACTTACCTGTAGTTACTACATACATTACTTACCTGTAAGTGACTAGCTACTGCACTTACCTGTAAGCCACAGTATGCTTGTTTCCAACCAACTTTTCCTGCATTTCCAGTTTGTTGAGGAAAACTCCAAAATGGCTGAGTCCAAGGACAATGTTCAGCTAAAAGTAGTAGTAAACAGTAAGTGTGTGTACTGTATGTAGTGTGTACTGTATGTAGCGTGTACTGTATGTAGTGTGTACTGTATGTGGTGTGTATTGTATGTAGTGTGTACTGTATGTGTATGTACTGTATGTGTGTGTACTGTATGTAGTGTGTACTGTATGTAGTGTGTACTGTATGTAGTGTGTACTGTATGTGTATGTACTGTATGTGTGTGTACTGTATGTAGTGTGTACTGTATGTAGTGTGTACTGTATGTAGTGTGTACTGTATGTAGTGTGTACTGTATGTAGTGTGTACTGTATGTAGTGTGTACTGTATGTAGTGTACTGTATGTAGTGTATACTGTATGTAGTGTGTACTGTATGTAGTGTATACTGTATGTAGTGTGTACTGTATGTAGTGTATACTGTATGTAGTGTGTACTGTATGTAGTGTGTACTGTATGTAGTGTATACTGTATGTAGTGTGTACTGTATGTAGTGTGTACTGTATGTAGTGTGTACTGTATGTAGTGTGTACTGTATGTAGTGTGTACTGTATGTGTGTGTACTGTATGTAGTGTGTACTGTATGTAGTGTGTACTGTATGTAGTGTGTACTGTATGTGTGTGTACTGTATGTAGTGTATACTGTATGTAGTGTATACTGTATGTAGCGTGTACTGTATGTAGTGTGTACTTTATGTAGTGTGTACTGTATGTAGTGTGCACTGTATGTAGTGTGTACTGTATGTAGTGTGTACTGTATGTAGTGTGTACTTTATGTAGTGTGTACTGCATGTAGCGTGTACTGTATGTAGTGTGTACTGTATGTAGTGTATACTGTATGTAGTGTGTACTGTATGTAGTGTGTACTGTATGTAGTGTGTACTGCATGTAGCGTGTACTGTATGTAGTGTGTACTGTATGTAGTGCATACCGCATGTAGTGTGTACTGTATGTAGTGTGTACTGTATGTAGTGTGTACTGTATGTAGTGTGTACTGTATGTAGTGTGTACTGTATGTAGTGTGTACTGTATGTAGTGTGTACTGTATGTAGTGTGTGTACTGTTTGTAGTGTGTACTGTATGTAGTGTGTACTATATGTAGTGTGTACTGTATGTAGTGTGTACTGTATGGAGTGTGCGCTCTATGTAGTGTGTACTGTATGTAGTGTATACTGTATGTAGTGTGTACTGTATGTAGTGTGTACTGTATGTAGTGTGTACTGTATGTAGTGTGTACTGTATGTAGTGTGTACTATATGTAGTGTGTACTGTATGTAGTGTGTACTGTATGGAGTGTGCGCTCTATGTAGTGTGTACTGTATGTAGTGTATACTGTATGTAGTGTGTACTGTATGTAGTGTGTACTGTATGTAGTGTGTACTGCATGTAGCGTGTACTGTATGTAGTGTGTACTGTATGTAGTGTGTGTACTGTTTGTAGTGTGTACTGTATGTAGTGTGTACTATATGTAGTGTGTACTGTATGTAGTGTGTACTGTATGGAGTGTGCGCTCTATGTAGTGTGTACTGTATGTAGTGTATACTGTATGTAGTGTGTACTGTATGTAGTGTGTACTGTATGTAGTGTGTACTGCATGTAGCGTGTACTGTATGTAGTGTGTACTGTATGTAGTGCATACCGCATGTAGTGTGTACTGTATGTAGTGTGTACTGTATGTAGTGTGTACTGTATGTAGTGTGTACTGTATGTAGTGTGTACTGTATGTAGTGTGTACTGTATGTAGTGTGTACTGTATGTAGTGTGTGTACTGTTTGTAGTGTGTACTGTATGTAGTGTGTACTATATGTAGTGTGTACTGTATGTAGTGTGTACTGTATGGAGTGTGCGCTCTATGTAGTGTGTACTGTATGTAGTGTATACTGTATGTAGTGTGTACTGTATGTAGTGTGTACTGTATGTAGTGTGTACTGTATGTAGTGTGTACTGTATGTAGTGTGTATTGTAAGTGTGTACTGTATGTAGTGTATACTGTATGTAGTGTGTACTGTATGTAGTGTGTATTGTAAGTGTGTACTGTATGTAGTGTATACTGTATGTAGTGTGTACTGTATGTAGTGTGTACTGTATGTGTGTGTACTGTATGTGTTGTGTACTGTATGTGTGTGTACTGTATGTGTGTGTACTGTATGTAGTGTGTACTGTATGTAGTGTGTACTGTATGTAGTGTGTACTGTACGTAGTGTGCACTGTATGTAGTGGGTACTGTATGTGTTGTGTACTGTATGTAGTGTGCACTGTATATAGTGTGTACTGTATGTGTGTGTACTGTATGTGTGTGTACTGTATGTAGTGTGTACTGTATGTAGTGTGTACTGTATGTAGTGTGTACTGTATGTAGTGTGTACTGTATGTAGTGTGTACTGTATGTAGTGTGTACTGTATGTAGTGTGTATTGTAAGTGTGTACTGTATGTAGTGTATACTGTATGTAGTGTGTACTGTATGTAGTGTGTACTGTATGTGTGTGTACTGTATGTGTTGTGTACTGTATGTGTGTGTACTGTATGTGTGTGTACTGTATGTAGTGTGTACTGTATGTAGTGTGTACTGTATGTAGTGTGTACTGTACGTAGTGTGCACTGTATGTAGTGGGTACTGTATGTGTTGTGTACTGTATGTAGTGTGCACTGTATATAGTGTGTACTGTATGTAGTGTGTACTGTATGTAGTGTGTGTACTGTATGTATGTGTACTGTATGTAGTGTGTACTGTATGTAGTATGTACTGTATGTAGTGTGTACTGTATGTAGTGTGTACTGTATGTAGTGTATACTGTATGTAGTGGGTACTGTATGTAGTGTGTACTGTATGTAGTGTGTACTGTATGTAGTGTGCACTGTATGTAGTATGTACTGTATGTAGTGTATACTGTATGTACAGTGTACTGTATGTAGTGTGTACTGTATGTAGTGGGTACTGTATGTAGTGTGTACTGTATGTAGTGTGTATTGTAAGTGTGTACTGTACGTAGTGTGCACTGTATGTAGTGTGTACTGTATGTATTGTGTACTGCATGTATTGTATACTGTATGTAGTGTGTACTGTATGTAGTGTGTACTGTATGTAGTGTATACTGTATGTAGCGTGTACTGTATGTAGTGTGTACTGTATGTAGTGTGTACAGTAAGTGTGTGTACAGTATGTATGTGTACAGTAAACACATGCACAACATACATAGTGTAACAAACCTGAGCTCTCCAAGGCATTTCATCCACACAAATCTTACGGAACCTTTTCTTTCTAATCTTGGCCTTGAAGAGGTCAGGGACAAAGAGAGCCAGACGTTCTATGGCACCAATCTGTCTCTCCTCCTCGGCAGCCCGCTGTTCAGCTGTATAATGGGCTGGTATAGCCAGCAGCTACAACAGAGTGACATACACATGATGTACGGCAGCAAAGAGAGACAGCGCACAAACGGCCACCACAGACAAGTCTCACAGCAGCAGAGCCAGACACAAACCAACTGGTTGTACATGCAGACGTACCATAGCTCTGTTTCACACACTGGTACAGATATGAACACTTGGTTAGGTCGCTATGTCAATGACAAGCAGTAGCAATGTACTACAATGAGCATTGCTCTATAAGCCCACTCCTACCCTATACATACCTTGTACTTTCCGCCCTGCAATCACACTGATGTAGAATACCTGGTCTATGCGCGTCTCACAACTTTATAGTTAAATGCAAAAAAACAACAGTTGCCTCCCACGGGCTCTATTTACAAACAACATCCAACCTTCATTTTGTTTCTCTTGCGAGTGTTGTTCTTTGGAACAGCCTTAGCAGCTGGCGCAGAGCCAAGTTCTTTCTGCCTGTTGTACTCAACCATGGCGGCAGCAAATTTTCTAGGGTCATCACCTTGTACAGCGATGGCACCGACCTGTTTGTTGATGATAGCCTTGCTTCCAACAACCATCTCATTTCGTCTAGTCAAACAATAAACGACGGACTTAGCACAAAAGTGAACAGGCTAAGTACTACTGGCTAAGTACTACTCACTCAAGTCACCAAACTTGCACAGAATTGGTGCAGAGAAAAATGACGGATTACTTGACTTCCACCAGGAAAGTGACCCAGATGTGCTTCAAAAAAATAAAAAACCAACAATCTTATACTTGTCTAGGAGACTTGAACTCCTGACCCCTTGTATACCAGACTAGCACGCTGCACACTCAGCTATACAACCCATGAGCTACTAGCGTTCACTTCACCTACTTATTTATCCAGTTTAGGCCGTCCTCACACCATTCTATGGCATGTTCCGAGTAGCCTTCAGTGATAGCCTTCTGTACAACCTGCACCAGAAACTCCAAATAACGATTTCTTCTCTTGAACTTCTGAACTGTAAACAAATGAGAAGTTTATGTTAGAGACGCAAACTATACCATAGACTTATATATAACACACGTATAATTGACATCTACACATGACGGCCACAGTAACCAGTACTAGCCACAAGTTGAAATGTACTATGTCTGGTATTAGCGAATAGCGGCCATAACTCACCTTCCTTGAATGCAATCCGACTGGGTAGATATGAGATGTACGCATGAAGAACGCTCGGGTCTTCGTTTCCTGAAAGCTCGTGTTCACCTTGTGCTGAAACATACATTGGTTGTCACACTCTATCTATTTATCATCACAACACTTCTATACATTGTTATATCCTATCTATACATTGGTGCACTACATCTATAGACTGTCACAATACATCTATAGACTGTTACAATACATCTATAGACCGTTACAATACATCTATAGACTGTGACAATACATCTATAGACTGTGACAATACATCTATAGACTGTTACAATACATCTATAGACTGTCACAATACATCTATAGACTGTCACAATACATCTATAGACTGTCACAATACATCTATAGACTGTCACAATACATCTATAGACTGTGACAATACATCTATAGAATGTCACAATACATCTATAGACTGTTACAATACATCTATAGACTGTTACAATACATCTATAGACTGTCACAATACATCTATAGACTGTGAAAATACATCTATAGACTGTCACAATACATCTATAGACTGTTACAATACATCTATAGACTGTTACAATACATCTATAGACTGTCACAATACATCTATAGACTGTCACAACACATCTATAGATCAGCACTGACCTTGTTTAGAGAGTTTAAGCATGTGAGCCTCGAGAGCTCGCAACTGACTGTTTCCTGATGGCTCGTCATCTTTGGTGGTCTTAGGTTGCCTTTTGTTTTGTTTCTTTTTCAGAGCAGCGAGAGAAAGCAAAGCTGCAGCAAAAAGCAATATAACAACACAATGTCAAAATAACAGAAGAATGAGTATTGCTGTACCACCTGATATCAGTGCTCAAATTTTTAAAACAAACTGTATCGGTGAAAAGCATAAGCGAATCTCTCAAAGAATGGTATGCACCGTCGTCGTCTTGGTTGTTGGAATCTTCTGGAAGACCTTCCATCACCTCTCCCCCACCGGCTACACTCTCAAGGCTGAGCATCTTCCTGCCAGCGTCGTTAAGTTTGGATGCAAGAGATTTCTGGCCCCAGGTACGAAGTGTTTTGGTCAAGTGATAGGTAATGCATGCAGTCATGTGATGGAGGCTTTCATTTATTCTCTCTGTGCGCCGGTTTCTCAGGCTATTAGGGATCTCATGCAACACCACATGACATCTTTGTAGAATCTACAGAGACACGATGCAGCGAGATTTACTAATTAAAAAACAAGTTCTTCTGTAAATAACATCATAGTTTTGGACAAAGTTATTAGACAGCTCTTTGAGATTACAGGTAGAAGGTTAAAGGGGAGATAATTACCTGTATGACGGGTACAGAAGGAAGACGCCAGTACAGAAGTGGAGCTAGCAGTCCATAGCATTGTATAGCAGCCTGCAATGCAGTGTTTGCCTCATTTAGCCATCCAGCAAGTTCTAAGGCTACGACTAGCCTCTCACACTCTCTCAGTCTCTCAATCTATAAACGATACATTTTAATTAAGATTTACTTTTAAATTTCAAATAAATTCAAACAAATCAAGAAAGTGAACATGTAAATATATATAGACTGTGGTCCCAACCAATAATATGCGCAGACTTGTGAGACAAACCGTACCTGCCCCTTATATAAAGCACCTTGATCACACAGTCGATCGCAGTACAGCTGTTTCTCCTTGGCAGCGATGTCACTGGAGATGAATATGCTTGTGAGAAACATTCTCAGTAGTACAGGAGAGCCGGTGTCCAGCACCTTTTTGTTTAGCCTGTAATGTTAGCTTGATATAGCCAGGTGATGTCTCAAATAAAACAAACAGTATGCAGGTATAACACCTGGTATCACCTGTAAATATTCAGGTATAACAACCCCAGGTACTATCTGTAAGTATTCAGGTATATCCCCAGATCCTAACTGTAAACATTCATGAGTAATGAATGACTTCAGGTCCTACCTGTATGTACTCAGGTATTACATCAGGTCCTACCTCTAAGTATTCAGGTATAATCCCAGGTCCTACCTGTAAATGGTGAGCTTGAAGTCATTCTGCGCGGAAGACTTGTAAGTTTCGCTGTAAGGTTTTGGCACTACTGACACAAAATGGCTCCACAAAACCTGACAGGCAGCTTTTGCTACTTTGAACTGTTTGACCTGGTAGGCTACCTACAACATAGAGACGTCATTGTGAGCTGTAACCAGTAGAGCCTCGCCATAAGATATATATACAATATACAAACAGCCTGCGTACCTGCGCTAGGTAGGCCCAAGCCATCTGCATTGGCAGCGGATGAGAGGCCACAACAGGCTTGCTTGTCTCTCCAATGCTGCCTCCAATCAGCTTACCATCTGCTGTGTACGCACAGACAGCGAACACATAGCGCTTGTGGCTGGTGAGGTTGGTAAGGCGGAAAAGGCAGCTAGAAGTTGCCGGTGTTTTGTCTCCGCATCCTTTGATGTGGTAGTCGTTGAGCCTCACTCTGATGTTGCTTCCTGAAGCGTCTCTTCCGAAGAGACAGTACCAGGCAACCTGAAACCGTTGTGGTGGAGACAGTCAAGTGAAATATAGACACTAGAGAGAGAGTCTAGCTCAGGTATAGCTATAAAACTGCTTCAGGACTGTTCGGGGATTTCACACTTTGCTGAACATTTTCGTAAATTATTACGAAACACAAAAATGCCAAACTTCAAACATATTTTGTCAAAAAGCCAGTTACATGAAGGTGGGTGAATGAAGGAAATACCTTTTCACCAGAGCTGGGAAGGAATGGCGCAGGCTTTAGAACCATAGTACAGTCAGTTCTACTGAGAAGTATGGGAGGGGGTGGCACTTTGGTAGGTTTTGTGCTCCTTTCAGCAGACTTGTAGTTCTCTAGATGTAATCGCTTATCCTCTGATTGAGTGCGTATGATCAGCTCCTCTACCTCCTACATACGAGAGACTACTGTATGCATAATAAGACATGTGACATACAACATGACATGTCACATGACAAGCAGTGACACTCACCGTAAGTAATGCTGACTGCTGGGCCTCTGCACCAGTTCCAAGCGAGAGAGCTCGTTGCATAAGAAGCATGGATTTAACTAGATTGTTCTTATGGCAGTCACTGACCAACTCCTGATAGTCTGCAGCATACTCACTGTTACTTGTCAGCAATGGTTCCTGCGTGACATAGCAGTAGGTATTACATGTCGGTGATGTCATACTGTATTACATGTCAATACATGGCATGTATTGGCATGTATTACATGTCAATACATGCCATAATGTATTACATGTCAGTACATGCTATATTGTATTACATGTCAATACATGCTATGTTATATTACATGTCAGTACATGCTATGTTATATTACATGTCAGAGCATTAACAGATCAACAAGCCAAAGAGTGTTTTTACTGACAGAACTCACCCTGTCTGTCATCTTAGAACAGGTTGATCTCTTGAATGTTTTCTGTGACATGGGCAGCTCTTCTACAGTTATATATGTTATGTGTGTACGATACCTATCAGTATAATGCATGTGTGTCTAACCTACTTATTGGTTGTATACTGTATGTTTATGTATTATATATAATACCTGGGGGCACGGCCAGTAATTTCAAGCACACCCTGTGATACATAAAGAACAGCTCCATATGCAGATCTTTGATGGTGTTCCATATGGTAGATAGAGTTTGAGTGCTGGATTGGTCCTGTGGCACTGAGTGCTTTATACTGATATCGTGTAGTGCTATGCATTCAGTAGCAAACCATTCCGGGTTTAGCTCCTGGTGAACAATAAAATATTATGCCTACAGTACATTAACACACAACTACAGTACATTAACACACAACTACAGTACATTAACACACAACTACAGTACACTTACACACACCTACAGTACACTAACACACAACTACAGTACACTTACACACAACTACAGTACACTTACACACAACTACAGTACACTAACACACAACTACAGTACATTAACACACAACTACAGTACATTAACACACAACTACAGTACATTAACACACAACTACAGTACATTAACACACAACTACAGTACATTAACACACAACTACAGTACACTTACACACAACTACAGTACACTAACACGCAACTACAGTACACTTACACACAACTACAGTACACTTACACACAACTACAGTACACTTACACACAACTACAGTACACTTACACACAACTACAGTACACTAACACACAACTACAGTACACTAACACACAACTACAGTACATTAACACACAACTACAGTACACTTACACGCAACTACAGGATGCTGACACACTAACCTTACTCCACGATATGTCAGCAATAGATTTCCCATCATTCAAAGCGACAGCCTCTCTTGCCGATGAGACATTCTTAATTCCGAGCTCAAGAATATTTCTAGCAGTAATGAGCAGGTTTCTGATTGGCTGGTTGAGGAGACTGCTTGTACCTGATTGGGTACCACTTTGATGTTGAGTGAGATCTTGTTTACTCTGCCGGTGGCTCTCTGCTTTAGAAGGTGGATAACTGCCTCCTTCCAGCTCATCTTTGTCCGAGTCAGCACTGTTAATTCTACCTGTTCATGGCAGCAATGAGAGTAGATGGTAGTCAGGACTCAGCAGGCCAAAGTATGCATTTTATAGACTTACTGTTGAAGAGGAAAATAACTACTGGGGGTGATGAAAGGGAGAAGAAACTCACTGGCAGCAGATATTTTGCAGGCGGCAGCAGCCTCTAGCACCAAAGAGAGTCTGAGGGCAACTTCGGCACTGAGTGAAGGGTCGACACTGCTCAGTCCACACCAACCAATCACAACGTGCACGATCTCCAATATGTATACCCACTGTAACAGATACATGTGTATCAACAGTCAAAGCCTACAGACCACCATAGGATGTATGTACAGTCAAGGCCCTCCAATCACTGTCTAATGATGTACAGTCAAAGCCTACACACTATCATCTGATGCATCTACAGTCCATGCCAACACACTACCACCTGATGTACATACATCAGATGATAGTGTATAGGCTTTGACTGTATCTACAGTCCAGGCCTACACACTAACATCTGATGTACATACAGTCAAAGCCTACACACTGTCACAAGTTTTATGTACAGTCAAAGACCTCACACCACCATATGATACACAACACAACTCAGTTGGTCAAATAAAACTCACACGTAGGCAGCGAGCATCAAGCGGAGAGAAACCAACCATTACCTTGCTAGCCTGTTCCATCTTTTGAATATATCTCCAGTTCTCTAGAGATCCAGTTTGGTGTCTTTGAAACACAGACTTACATTTGGCCCACAGGAATAAAGTTGCGTCTATGATCATATCGACGTCAATTTCTTCTACCTACAATACACGGGTACTAGGCTATGATGTAATCAACTACTTCACAGCAAACAGGATGCATATAACAGCTGTAATCAGTCGTCCCTGCAGTATTTACACGAGCGCCAGATTACAGGACCAATCAATGATCAACCTACCGAGAATGTTGTAGTAAAAGAATGAAGAATTTTAGCAATGTCTATCAGGTCTTCAACGCTCTCCTTCTCTCCATGCTTTGCCTTGCCTTTAGAACAGATACAATAATAGATATAACAAGAATAGAGTGAAGCCACAAACAAACTGGACACAAGGTACACGCTGACATACCTTGTACAACAGAAGGTACGTCTGCTGCCGTTGTGGCCGTGGCAACCGCTGGAGCTTTCTTCTTTGTTGAAGCTGAAGTCTCAGATTCATTCTGGTTGCGTCTTTCATGTTTTTCTCTCTCCTTTTCTCGCTCTTTTTCTCTTTCAATAGATTCCAACTCATTTTTCTTCCTGTAGCTTGCATTTACTTTCTGCATAGCACACAGAAGCTGAAGTTCCTTCTCTCTGCCGCTGGAATCTTCCATTTTCTAATACACAAAGAAATAAAAACTTGGCTAGAATAGTAAAAACTTCTGCTGCGTTTCTTCAGAGATGAAACAGCTGACCCACAGGTTACCTTGAGAAATGAGCGAACAGAATTTACGAGGGCGTCAAACACATCCCAGTGTTCAAAGCAGAAAGCCAGTTTAAGCAGTTTGACTACAGCCGATATGGGCACTCCATTTTTTCCAGACGCAGCCATCTCCATCAGATTTCTTTCAGCGCATACGCCAGGCATGTCTACGAGGCCGGCTACCCTATTGGGTATGGTTGAGGTACCGTGGGCCACCACTGTACCACCTCCGCCTACAACACAAAGGCATATGTATCATAGACATAGAGTGTTTGTACACATAGACATAAGTAGCTGAGCACACTTACCGCATATAATCTCCTGGGAGGCCATGAATAACTCAGCATAGACATCTAGAGTTTCAAATTCAGAGTCACTAGCTGGTGGTTGAGTGAGTAGAGTACGTTTGTTTGTATCTGTCAATGCCTCAATAATGCACAGGAACTGGGCGGAGCTGCCTTCAAACATGTCTACCAGCAACTTCTCGGTGGGTGTACGAGGCCAAGGTAACTGCAGTGTAATACGCATGTAGATGTCAATGTGTCAGTAAGCTACTAACTAATTCAAGTCACATGACCTGACTGGACGTTTGCAGACGCAGCCATTACAAGGGACGTATGCAAAAAATGAAAGCATTTGTTGGGTAAGGTAGACATGATGTAGCACATGTACAGCTTGAGGGGTGGAAACTATAATTGTTGAGTAGACAGTCATTAAATAATATTTAGTAGGATGTTCAGTGAGAAGTGTCATTGCAACTACTCGGTTTGTGACACCTCAACGTAAGCGGAGGCAATTGCTAATCTCACCAGCTAAGGCGCTGCATGAATTTGTTGCAGTGACAACTTCATACACTATTATAATAAAAGCACCTCTACCTTTTTTAATTTGCCAACCGTCGATTGCCGCGTCTGAGAGAACAGAAATAATAATAAATAAAATCCCACAAAGCACTCAAAGAGAGCTAACACCCAGCAACGATACGCAGTTTCTGCGCATGAGCTGAAAATTACAGATGTTGCCAAGCAACTTACGAGTTGAGCATCTTTCAGGTTTGCTCTAGTCTTTGGCCGTAGAAAACCTTTCGGTTTTTTTCTTGACTCAAATGCTGCTCTTTTGAACACCATTATCGCCATCTAAAACAACATGAAGTAATTACAATAAAAGCAACAGTCTTCCAATGATAAAATACCCAATATCCTTACTCTATACTGTAAATACAAATCACAAATCTCTCTATTTTATGGCAGTTAGCAGATGAAAACAAAATTAAAAAAAGAGGAGACAACTTCTAAGATACTGTATTGTTTGTTAATACCTTAATGGTAGCGTGTCTGAATGTGGTCTCCGTTTGTGCATTAGGCTCAGTGTCACTCATGCTCTCCAGAGAACTGAGCTCGTTGATCTTAACGAGAGCTCGTCTGGCAAAGGCTTCAGCTTTCTCGCCAGCCATACAGTCGTAGTAACACTGGCAGATGGCCGAGTACAGGGTGGTACGCCATACCAGATACTTCTTGCCAAGAAGCACAACTGATGTCTCCATGCACATGGCTGCCCACAGCAAGTACTCAACCACCTTGGCAGAGTGTCCGTAGTTCATAAGGTGTCTGCAAACGCTGTAGATGTGAACTGTGCCTGCAGCAAATATCAACTTATTAGATCAATCTGGAAAGATGCCAAAGATGTACAAATATCAATTTTGCTGAGTGATAGTCTAAAGCAGATGCTACAAAAATTCTACTATAACTAACCATTGAACACAAGCCAGCATAGACGGTCTTTAGGTAGCACTACCTGCGTTACTAGCCTCAAAAACTGCAATATCCTCATACAAGAGTCGACAGTTTCTGTATTCTGTAGTTTAGCATCGCCTAGCTTAACCACTTGGAACATACATATTGATTTTCCCATCAGAGCTCGAAACTAAAAATGAACATCACAGATTGAAGGCTACACCCTTACACATTATCTATGGAATTCATAATGCAGTGGATATCCAGGCGTGACTCACAGTATATCCAGAATTGGGAGCGTCAAAGCCAAGAGGGAAATATGTGCTTTTAAACATTCCAACTTCCGTCACTTCATCCACTTTTACATCTCCGAACATGTCTAAGTATCGAGAGAAGCATTGGAAGTCTGCAAGGTTGTACTCCTGGAAATAGTGAACAAAGCTCAAAAGGACTCTGATAGACGAGACCATCCCCTACATGTACTAGTTGCCACTAGTAATATCTACTAACTACTACAAATGAAACAATCGATAATCACCTGCAATGTGACCAGAAAATCTCCCATCTCAATGACTTTCTGTTGAAAGTAAAGTGTAGGCAACAGCGGTTCATACTTGTTCCACAGCTCAAACAGAACATCTGACCTGCACAAATATAAAAGACAATCAATTGAAATGGGGAGTACAAATGCAAAATTATTGATTAAATCACGAGCAAAAAATTGCTGTGAATCTGCAATTTTGAGCAAATAATGCGTAGCAACATAGAAGTGATGGAATTCAGCAAATAACTTCAGTTTCTTGCTCTTTCTGACAGGAAAAATATTCTGTAGAATAATGAACAGGAATAAAATGGAAGGTATAGGTGATAAATATTTTGTAACCACCAAATTATCTCTTAGTTAAAATTTGACATGAGAATTGGCGGAGAAAACGCATCAAGACAGCAAAGTATATAACAAAATGAGTCGGTTTGAGGAAGAAAATGCTAAAAGCTATCAAGTAATTAATCTTTTTCCATCATTGCTATCACAACAGAGCGATGAGCAAGAGAGGCAACCAAATTTTTTATGTGATGCGCAACTTTTGAATAGAACTCAGAGAAATGGAAGGACCGCCGAGAGTAACAATACAAAATAATATGAAGAGTGCTCAAACCTTTTACCAGTGAAAAAAAAAGATTGAATGGGCCACATTTTATGTGCCATGCAAGCAGATGTTCAAAAGTATTCTAGATAGATACATCCTATGTGACTGGCTGAGCTGCGTATTATTGTGGGAGATTTATGTGATAGGTAGTGTTAACCCCCCCCAAACCCCCCCCCCCCCTTACACCCCTGGTGACCTTAGTCATAAGTCATTATCCCCCCAGAACTTTACCCCCCCGGAGATTCTCCGAATCCCCTGAAAAATGGCTATCAGTTGTCCCCAAACCCTATCCCCCTATATATAGTAAAATTAGCTACCCCGAACTGACCCCGAACCTACCCCGAACCTACCCCGACCCCGACCTGGGATCCAACCATGTTGATTCAGATAGCCTGAGGTCTCCTGAACGCGATGCAACAATCAGAATCGAAATCGGAGCGTTCCTTCTCCCAGGATCACAGGATAGGATATGGTCTACCCTTATAAGGACTGGAAAGTCACCAGCTACCAAAAAGAGCGGCAATAAGTGCCCAGGGTAAAACACCATGTGCTTGCTACATGATTGGACTGTTTGTTGTTATGATTATGTATTATAAATTACCATTGGCAATTGCCTTGTACTCTGTATCGTGATTTGTTATGCCTAATAAGGTAATGAAGTTGTACCTTTTTTTCTATAAATAGAGCTGTTGTGCCTTGGGCAGGCAGTTGTTGTAGAGTTGTTAAAGTATAAGTACCCTTTTGCTTGTGAATATAATAAAGTCTCTATTCTGATAAACACATTTCTACTACGTTTGAGTCGAGGACTCGTGAGTTGTTAACGTCGTTGGAGATAGAGAGAAAGGAGTGGAAGAGAGAGAGGTAGAGAATCCGTTGTGTAGCTAATAGAAGAGGCAAATCTATTACATTATTATGTATATCACATGTATTGTTTGGGTAATGCATTTAGTTACGGATCAACGTCAGACTAAAATCCATCGCGATGCGTGAATTTTAGGGTGGGTAAGCAAAACAACTGATCGGCCAAAATTGGCCCAAGGGTCATAGGTCAACAGCAACAGCCACAAGACGTTAAATGTACGTAGAGACTTAGGAACAACCTTCAAGCCTACTAAGGGGTAAAAAAGAATACATCGACGTACATTCATGGATGTGTCAGCATCCATTCCAGGCCACATATCATTTCAGTTTTCATTTCAATAGTTGTTTACCATTATCAAAAGATATCAAAATTGACACTTTTTAAAATTAACCTTGTAACAATGTTTTATATGTGGTCTGGAATGGACGTCAACATATATATAGACAAGCACCGAAATATTCATTTTCACCTCATAATAGGTATTTGTTGTAAGTTTTTGTCTGAAGGTTTTAAAAAATATCTAGTCTTAAAATCAGTTTGTTTACATTTAATAATGTTCAAGTTCATTTCAACTTCTAAATATTAAGAACAGATTTCATAACAGGCAGAAGAAAGCTGACTAATTAACTGCAGTTAATCGTTACCCTTGAAGAGTGTCACAGATGATCATAAAGATTCAAACGAAGATCAATAACAATGAATGCATACGAATCTGATACAAATGTAGAAAAATCTGAGAGAGAGCATCAATAAGCCTGAAAAGAGTGCTTACTTTTGGGCAAACAACAATTTTTAATTACATTCTAGGGAGTGTCAATTCATTTTCTGTTGTATTTTGAAATATTATTTGGATGTTCTTTGTGCAGTTGTCTACTTTAATCAAAATTAATGAGAGAATGTCAACATTCCTTGAGGTGTCGAAGCAGCATCTTATATGTTGCCAGAAACAAGTGTTGACACTTAATAAAATTACATAAAAGTAGTTTTCATCACATGGTGGACATTTGCTCCATGTTTGTTGAAGTTCATTGTTATCTTCTACGTCCATTCCATATCCATTCCCTCAATAGAGTATTGGAATGAATATTGACACGAATGAACGTCGACAGAAAAGAATGCAGACATAGCTGGAAGGAATGAGCGTAGACAACTTCCGGAATGAACATAGAAAATTCTTTCTTTATAGCAAAGCCAACATTATTTCCAGGACTTCCATTGTTCATTCCAGGAGACGCCTTTTATTCCGAAGGAGTCTTCGTCCATTTCAGCTATGTCTACATTCATTCCTGTCGATGTTCATTCGTGTCATTCCTGTTTACGTTCATTTCACTCCCCCATAATCTTGACTAACTTTTTATATTCATTCAGAAACCTAAGAATAATACAGTTCATGAATAATAATTCAATTATTTCACCCAACATCTATTTCTTAATAAAAAAGAAGTAAATAATTAATATTATTATTATTAATTATTTTATTATTATAAGTAAATAAACTTAATTAATAAAAAAATATTTTGATGATTGTAACTGTTGTTTACACTGCAAATTAGACTTTGATTGTGCAAGTTCCATTCCATAAAGTGCCAGTAAATGCTACAGAACAACCAAGTTTACTTACGGACGAGAAAAGGACTCTTCTGGTGGCTTCTGGTAACCAGGCTGAGACCGGGATTTCATATAATTTACATATCGACTGATTTCTTGGTCCAATTTCAAAAAGACAGGATTTTGCTTATCTCTACCACTTCTTGTAGCAGCACCGAGGCCGTCATAATAAGCACTTGGTAGAGGCTTATTAGCTGCTAGTGCAACAGCTTTACTTGTTGACATACTGACAAACTAACTTATGTTTATTGTAACTCTACGACTTTTTATTGAAAAAAAATAAATTCAAGAGCATGGTTGGAAGAGAAACGCGATGAAACTGTTACCAAGACAATAGCCTGAGCTCAATTGGATGCATATAATGAAAAATCTCACTGATTGTTACCTAAGTGCAGAAATCAAAGTGTGGTCAGCCGTTTCCAGAGCTATTTTATATAAGGACAACTCCACTGGAGCCAAATTTCACAAATGGTCATATAAGTCATCATTGGCTGAAATAGTTTTTACTCATTTATTCAATAATTGTAGCGTAAAATGAATTTCTTTTTGCAGTAATACCTCTGTGAATATGTTTTGCTTCAATTTAGCAAAAAAAATTATTTTATTCGGTGGAGTTTTTGAGTAAAATTTTGTTTAAAACCTTTAACCGTCACTGGAGCCTTCACTGGAGCCAGGAGTCATCTCCCCTTCGGACGGAGAACTCTATATCGAGCGGTACCGTATATTGCTAAGTTTGCCGATACGTTTACTAATGATTATGCGCCCTATAATGCAAAAACGTTCGTTTTCATCCCAGTGACTTTACGTGACCTTTTGTAATGGTATGCAGGGCGCACAGTCGTTTTATTTACCATCCATGTGAGAGACAACCGAAGTGGCTACTTGGTTTTGCGGCGAAAACGAAATAATAATAAAACTAGTGGAATGTTTGTTATTTATTTTTACCTAGTATTTATTATTCATAAATATCTGACTGAATAATAAAACTCGTTGTAGACTACTCTAAAGTGAACTATAAACTATAGGAAAAAGTAGTATGCTCTTTTTGAAAAAAAATAATTGATTTCATCGGTACAGTAAAAAATAATTATTTTCTTGGAATATTTAATGTTATTATTATTTAAACTACTTTGAGATTATAATTATATGAATAAATTTTGGCTATTACCTATATCTAAAGTTGTTGTTATTTATTTATTTAAAATTTGATATGAAAGTCGAATGGTATAAGAAAAATAGTTTTTAATTCCTGTTTTTTAATAATACAATATAAGCACTATATTTCGGCCCTTATTACTTAGCTTACATTAAAATTTTTTTGTTTAAAATTCCCAGCGGGCTAGCAGACATCCTGAGATTTCAGATGAGTGGTTGTTTTAAGCTGTACTTTGCCAATTTGCAGAGTTATTAGCTGTTGAAATAGAGCCTTTTCTCTATAAGTTATAGTGTAATCACTCAAGCATTTGGCTCCAGAGGGTCACGTGACAAGGGGAGTTGGCCACACTTTGATTTCTGCACTTAGATTGTTACTGGTATAAAAGTAATGGTAGACCGTTGTCATATAATTCTTATAGAACTTTGGTTAGGAAAGTTTTTACGGTCTTTTTAACTAATGAGTAAGCAGTTTCCGCCATAATCCAAGCGTTATCGAGTGCTACTACTCCTCTACTGGCACTGAAGTGATCATCATAATGCTAAATCATCTAATTTTGTTATTTCTCACTCAAACAGTTGTAAGAAAAGTGGAAAGCTCCAAATGATGCCATTGTGATGAATGTTAAATATTTACGGCTATTCAAAATGACTTATTATTATTAATTAATAATAATTATTTTGTTGTTTATTATTATTATTTATTAATTATTATTATTATTACTTACTTGATACTTGAAGTGTAATCGCTTCTTCTTCTAAAGATTCTAGTGGTGTGGCTGGCTTATATATTGTTTCGTATCGTCAACACAAGTCAGGGCAGTACGGCTGTCTGATCCCAGCCTGCCACAGAGGGTGCTGGGAGCAGAGAAGAAGAAACAGGGAGGCAATTCCACATCTTCTTGGCTGTTGAAACAAAGAGGCACTTTTTGTACAACTCAGTGTTGCAGTGAGGTATTAGGTGCTGTTGGTGGTGTCTCCGAGTGCTGCTTTGGTGAGGATGGAGGTCAATGTAGTCTGAGATGATTGTAGCTACTTCTTCAAAGTGTATTGCCTGAAACACAGGTCTACTGCAGAAAATTTGGTGGGTTTTGGACCATCTTTTGGGAATTTTATGTTGTATTTTGTTGTTGGTGTTTAGAAGGTAAGTCATGATTTGACACATCTGTTTTCACGTGCTGGCCTGCTGGCTCCAAAATAATTTGGGCAGCACCCCACCAAGAAATTACCAAAAAGTAAACCCTCTGGGCTGTCGATACTGACCTTTTTTATTCCAATCAGATGACTACCTGAGAAGCAGCAACAGCATGTTTCCAAAATTTATGCTTTCAAATGGACCGTCTCTCAAAATTTCTTGTGATCACCCGAGTCTCCTAAACTAGCAAATCCTAACCCATGAGGTGACAAAAAGTCCTCATCTCATCTTTGAAACTGTGGGCACTCGTATTAACCCGTATTAGTGTTTTGAGGATCCACAACACATTACTGCCGAAGAAAATAGAGACAATGCGCCCGGTAATAATTGATTATTTTACCACTTTCCAACTGTTCAACGAGAGCGCTCGGTCAGTACAATCAGTAGTTAAAGGTTGCATCGTCTTTACTTTTTTCGGCAAACTCTCGAAGCCCCTCTTGTGTATCCTCACAACATTTACCGCGGACTGTAATGAGTTACCCACAATGTTAAAGCTGAGATGAGTACCCCAGCCGTCCTTGGGAGAATCCCTACTTTTACGAGAGTACAAGTGCTGTACAAGCAGTTCTGAACGTCTTATTTATTATACAGAAGGGGTATGGGCGTAGCTATATAGTTTATTAAGCTATAGATTATATTAGCTATGTGGACAATATAAAATATATGTGATGTGAGACAAAACAGTAACTAATAATAATACGATGTTATGAATATTGTCTTACGTGGCACCTTAGAAAAACTGGCTAGGTTGGCTCCCATCAGCACTGAACATGTCTGCTGCAGATTCTAGATAGCAAGGTGGGATGGGAGGCTGAACAAGAAGAGGGCTCTTGCTTTTATACCAACCTTAGTTTATAGGCATTGTTATTAGGTGTAATATTGTTTTTTCGTCTGCTGGCGTAAGTGACATTAATCCTAGATTAAGCCTGTGGTCCTTAGTGTAACAGCTGGTTTCTTGATTTGTATGTACCACAGTGAGCCATGTATGATTGGTAACAAACTGGCGTTGTAATAAAAATAATTAATAAAAAAATGTTACTATAATAATATATATAATACTGAAAGTGTGGACACTTCATTGCATTCCATTATGGCGCTCTCTCAATAAATGTCAAAAATGTCTTGAAAAACATTGCGAATCACTCACCTTGTGCTAATTTTCTAAGAGAGGACAATCTTAGCTCACTTTTGGTGCATAAACCTTTGCACTCTGAAAGGCTTTAGTTTGTAATTTTTGATAAAGTTTTGAATTTTTGCCCAATTTTTAGCTCACCGCGCTTGGCTGCGACAGGATGTAATGTCCTCCACAAATACTCGGCTGCTATTGGGCAAACTGAAGTTTTCTCGACAATATAATGTAGAGAAAGACACTACTCAAATAATTGGAATGTTTAAGTACGACAGCTAAGCGATCAGGTTTTTACTAGATCATTTAATTGGACTGTGTAGTAGTATGAGTGATGGAAATGAGTGGGTTAGACATTTAAACTTTAGAGGAACGCAGAGGAATCTGTGGACAAAGGGGTTTTAAAAGTCTCTGAATACTCTGATAGGTTGAATCCTAAAACAACTGATGGCATAGTGGATGGAGCGTCAGCAAATTCAGTGTCAAAAACTTGAGTTGAAAAAACAGATGGTTTTATGAGAGTTTTTTGGCAAACGTTATGCAGGATTTGAGACTAGAGCCTGCTGTTTATATCTCATATTATCATTTTAGGAATGACAGTCTTCTCTTCCCTTTGGAGTCCATAGGTTGTAAATTTTGCTCAGTTTACACTAGTACGCTACGAAACACGGTAAAAATTCGTAACAGCTACGGTTCGGTACTGGTTCGCACCAAAGTGCCTGTTCAGACGATCGTTTGTCTAGCGCATTAGTTCCGTATCCGTATGAAAACACCTTGGGCCCCGTTTCAGTTTTGAGGCGATACGGAACCGGTATTGGTGCAAACCTATCTGAACAGCTGGCGTTTTCGCTGCGAACTTCAGTGTTCACATTTGTACGATGTGCGCATAGCGCGCCAGTGTAAACGGAGGCTTTGACAGATATGTTATGAGTCATTGTTACAGGAGAATGTAACTATCATTTGCTTTGTAGTGGTGCATGAATTATTATGGAGAAATCAGTCATCTGTGAAATATGTGGCAAGCAGGAGAAGAAATACAAGTGTCCTAAATGCAGCATATTATAGTAAGTTGCTCTGCCTGCAACCATCTCTTTTGCCTCATTCTCCCCTCATGCTCTCCGCTCCCTCCCCCACGGAATATTTCGAGTTTTCGTTTTTTAGATTGTTTTTATGCTTCCCAGATATTCATCTCATACCATCTGTCACTTTTTTTTTATTTATTTATTTTTCATGTAACTTGGTTCTTAATGTTGACTTCCGTGAGTATTTGGGGATTGGAAAGCGCGTAGACACCTAGACTGAGCGCCAACAGGCATAAATCAATGTCACCTACAGGATAAAGCAGACTATTTTAGTGTCAGCTCTGGAAAATGTCGAAATTTATTCCCATCAACTTATAGAAAATAATTTTCACCTTGTTCTAAAAATTTTCTTTTTTATTAGAAATAATAAATGTCTGACCAGTATTTTAAATGACACATCGGAAGAGTTTCTACACTTTTTTATTGATATCCGTTTTTGTTGACATTTATTCAATATCTCAATATTTATCTCCTTAGGTTATGTTTCTGTTTTTTTAATGCAAAATAAACACCTCCGTAATTCTACTCTAAAATTATTTTGTCGAGTAATGAAACTGTTGTGTATGGTGGCTCAGATTTTTTTTGCGTTTAAACCACCTGAGCGCTTTTCAAATATTCTAAACCCTTTGTGAAATCACTTATGCGTTTCGAAAATCTGAGCCTACTTGCTGGTCTCCTCTACTGATTATAGATCTTTAGTTTGCTTACGACTGCTATTTTGTTTGCTAAGCATTGAACAGCTAAATCTCATTCAAATAAATAAAAAAAATTGTTTTTCTCCTTTGTTTCATGTTATAATAAAAAATATATAAAACTTATTTATATTTTTAAAAAATTAATGTTAGAGACTATGTTTAACAATCGTTTATATGTTTAGATAATTAGCTCTATGTCTATTGATCTACATCTACGTTGGATGGCTATAAAGAAAATGAGGGCAATCATTTTTAGTTCGAAAGCCATGCGCTTTGCAAACCTTTCAAACTTTTTCGAAATGGTTCAGATAACTCTAGAACAGTTCAGACTATTTCAATATAGTTCTTACTTGCGGTTTGTAAATAATCCAGACTATTTCTAAAGTGGTTATGCGGTTTGTATTTCGATTATCTGAATTATTTGCGGAACAACTATACCATCTGTAAAATTTAACGATTGTCGGACAGAAAATGCTGTTTTATTGCATATAGTTCGCAACTACCAAGGCCGACTTTTATTCATTTCAAGTTAGTAAACCCGCTTTCAGATATAGTTTAGCAGGCTATTTACTACATTAACCCAATTATTTTTAATGTTAAAGATGCTTGTGAACCGTCTAACTATTTCAAAATTGTTCATACGATTTTGAAAGCGAAAGTGTCTAACTGATGAGCCACCATAGTTAGCTATATGGTCTGGCTAGAAAACGTCAAATCATTGACGTAAATTAGTTGCAATAGACAACATTGTATTTGCAGTTGTTCACTGCCGTGTTACAAGGAACACATGACCTTGACATGTGAGACCCGGAGGGAGGCAGCAGCAATAGCGCAAGTGTTGGAGCAACAACATTCCAACGAATCTGTTGCTATGGATACAAATGATGTATTGCAAGGTGAGTGTTTTTCAGATAATGTGATATTAAAATTTATATCCCACGGTTGGTTTTTTTCATACATTGCAATATTTTTATTTGGTTAATGATTTGCGCATGGCGGGAGTAGAAGAAAATTTAAGTATTAATTTTTTCATTTATGCGCAGGTGGTGTATCTAGGTCTATGGTACATTTATGCGCAGGTGGTGTATCTAGGTCTATGCTACATTTATGCGCAGGTGGTGTATCTAGGTCTATGGTACATTTATGCGCAGGTGGTGTATCTAGGTCTATGGTACATTTATGCGCAGGTGGTGTATCTAGGTCTATGCTACATTTATGCGCAGATGGTGTATCTAGGTCTATGCTACATTTATGCGCAGGTGGTGTATCTAGGTCTATGGTACATTTATGCGCAGGTGGTGTATCTAGGTCTATGGTACATTTATGCGCAGGTGGTGTATCTAGGTCTATGCTACATTTATGCGCAGGTGGTGTATCTAGGTCTATGCTACATTTATGCGCAGGTGGTGTATCTAGGTCTATGCTACATTTATGCGCAGGTGGTGTATCTAGGTCTACGCTACGATTGGGCTTATTATCAGGCCATTCGTTCAATTAGTTTTAGTAACTAGGAGTTATTCTCTCTTTGGTATGTTCAGCAAATTTTTTTATCTGTGGAACTTGTTCAAGTAAAATGTTCATTTTCTGTGCACGGTTACATATGTCGCTACCTGTATGTCAAGTTTCAAACATGCTGGTGCACATTCGTTGTATAAGACTAGCATATTGTTATGTAGAACAAGAAGATCTCGTCCCTATATCAACTTTACAAAAACTTGAAGAAAACGAAAGGCTTATGGAATTGCTTCACAACCACCACCTCAGGGAATACCTACTCAAAATAAACAGTAGCCCAGATCCAGCCAAGGCTATGGAGAGAGCCATGCATGAACCATTGTTTCTCGAGTTTGCTGATGAATGTTTAAAAGTTGTAGAACCTGGGCAATTCACCGACTCGTGCTGACATTAATGTAGCCTTTGTTACTTGATACTAGCATAGTTTTGTATTTATTAACACCAGCAGACTCTTATTTGCAAGTGATTTATAAGAAAACATGTTGTGAATGAGAGAAAGCTTAGTATTCCAGTTTAGCAGCAATGCTTTTCAACTCCCTTTGGAGTTATCATATCTCACACTATACTATTCATGTTATGGGTGAGTTGACCCGCCTAGTAACTTATATTTGGTATTTACAGTATGGTAAGTAAATGCTATGGAAATATCAATCACAACTGGCCCATTATAACAGGGTGCAAAATGACACATGGGCCAGGTTGACTAACGTTGGCAGTGCTGCCAAATAATTAGCTAAAGGTAATACAAAATAGCTGGCGGTTATAAAAGTCTAAGATAACGGCAGTACAAATACGAATACAAACAGTAGACAGTCAGGCAGTTTGACTAAAGATTCCGCAATACAGAAACTGAGGCTATTCATAGAGATACTTCGTAGCTGTCTGTGAGACGATCAACGTCAGTCGCGGCACTATCGTCTGGCTGAGCGGCGCTATTCACTGCCTCAGTTGTGCTCAGACTTTGAGATTCTCCATCAGCACTGGTGTGACCATTGACCATTTCTGTGCTGCCACGCTTGCTAGTGGCACTGGGGTCAGCCCCGCTCTCTGTTTGGATGTAAAGAGAAGATGACTCCATTTGCGAGAGTTGATCTTCAGGCAGCAGGTTGTTCATAGAAGAGGTGCGTGTGGGCAGCTTGCTGATCCGCAGCTCAGATACGATACTGCTGGCTATGCTCCTGTTGTCGTCTATTGCACTGCCTCTTTGCAACTGAAATAGTGCAGTCCGAATGCAACAACATAACAGTGTCTACATGGTATTGATACATTGGAATTTGTTACGCCTTAATAATAATAGAAACAGCTTTTTCGCACCTGTTCCAGAGAAAAACAATTTTATTAGTAGGAGTTGTTTTCACCATTTGGTGAAAGAACAACTCCAAATATTAATCAACTCGGAAAATCAACGTTGTGTTCAGTAATTTTCCTCAAACAAAGATTTTATTTGAGAAGAGGGAAGCATGTGAGCTCACCTTGGTGTACAAATGTGCTTTACCAGCAGTAGAGCCATTCCTGTTAGGAGCTACTTCGGTAAAGACCTGTACCTGCTCCAGGGATGCACTTCCTGGCTCCTTCACCAACAATACATTTTCAAGGAGGACCGTCTCAGGCTTCCTCCCCACAAGCCTTAAAAAACACAGTTCTTAGGCTTATCTATGATACTCTATACTATACACTGGTATATACAATACTACTGTACTATACACTACTATATACAATACTACTGTACTATACACTACTATATACAATACTACTGTACTATAGAGTATCACAGTACGACCCCTCCCCCACATGTCCCACCTCGACCTTCGCTTGCCCCATTCTTTCCCCACCCCACTCATTTCTCACCAACTACCTTGCTCTATTCCGGCCCTCTTCCACCCTGTCCCGTCCCACTCTCTCTTCTAGCTAATCCTGATATATGGCACAAGATGACAGTGTGCTGGCACATCGCATTCAATACTGAGACAACTAACCTGCACAAACGATATAAAATAATTTTGCCCTCTATGGGTGCTGGAAGGAAATAACATGAGCCACATACTAATACAAAATTCAACACACAAATCATCGGCTATTAGCAAATATAACTTTTTGTGATTTGTCTACGCTGAAACTGATGACAAAACTTGAAATCGCAAAAGTTTTCAGTTTGAGAACCGCAAACTTTGAACCTTGCGTTTATGTCTAACTGGTCCGATACTAGGTGAAGAAATCAAAGTGTGGCCAACTCCCCTTGTCACGTGACCCTCTGGAGCCAAATGCTTGAGTGACTACATTACAACTTATAGAAAAAGGCTAAATTTCAACAGCTCATAACGCTGCAAATTGACAAGTTGAAGCTTGAAACAACCTCTCATCTGAAAGCTCGGGATGTCTCCTAGCCCACTGGGAATTTTAAACAAGAACATCTAAATCTAAGCTAAGTAATAAGGGCCGAAATATAGTGCTTATATTACCACTTGTATTATAAAAAAAATGTAATTATAAACTACTTTTCTCATACCATTCAACTTTCATATCAAATTTTAAATAACTAATAACTTTAGACATAAATAATAGCCAAAATTTATTCATAGAATTATAATCTCAAAATAGTTTAAATAATAATAACATAAATATTCCAAAAACACTAATTACTTTTTACGGTACCGACCGATGAAATCAATCATTTTTTTTCAAAATGAGCACACTACTTTTTGACATTATTCATACTTTGCTTTAGAGAAGTCTATTGCGGTTTTTTTTTATTCAGTTAGATGTTTATAAAATAAGAAAAATAATAATAAATACTAGGTAAAATAAATAACAAGCATTCCACTTATTTTGTTATCATTTTGTTTTTGCCACAAAAAATTAAGTAGCACTTCGGTATTTTGGGTGTCTGCCATATGGATGGTAACTAACGCGACTGTACGCCATGTATACAATTACAAAAGGTCACGTAAGCTCACAGGGATGGCAGTGAATGTTTTTGCATTATAGGGCATGTAATCTTTAGTAAACGTATCGGCAAACTTCTCAATGTCCGGTACCGCTCAATATAGAGTTATTCCTCCGAAGGGGAGATGACTCCTTGGTTATTCCAGGCTCCAGTGACGGTTAAGAGTTTTAAACAGAATTTTACTGCCAAAATCCACTTGATAAAATAAAAATTTGTGCTAGATTGAAACAAAAGATGTTCACAGAGGTATTACTGCAAAAAAATTCCATTTCATGCAACAAATATTGAATAAATGCATAGAAACTATTTCAGCCAATGATGACTTATATGAGCTTTGTGAAATTTGTCTCCAATGGAGGTGTCCTTACGTAAAATAGCGCTGGAAACGGCTGACCACACTTTGATTCTTCACCTAAGTCCGATAGAATGCCCTTACAGGAGTTGTCATTCCTCTCAGCATACATGTACAGCAATGGAAGGACACACGGATACACATAGATGTACAGCAATGGAAGGACACACAGATACACATAGATGTACAGCAATGGAAGGACACACAGATGTACAGCAATGGAAGGACACACAGATACACATAGATGTACAGCAATGGAAGGACACACAGATACACATAGATGTACAGCAATGGAAGAACACACAGATACACATAGATGTACAGCAATGGAAGGACACACAGATACACATAGATGTACAGCAATGGACGGACACACAGATACACATAGATGTACAGCAATGGAAGAACACACAGATACACATAGATGTACAGCAATGGACGGACACACAGATACACATAGATGTACAGCAATGGAAGGACACACAGATACACATAGATGTACAGCAATGGAAGGACACACAGATACACATAGATGTACAGCAATGGAAGGACACACAGATACACATACATGTACAGCAATGGAAGGACACATAGATGTACAGCAATGGAAGGACACACAGATACACATACATGTACAGCAATGGAAGGACACACAGATAAACATAGATGTACAGCAATGGAAGGACACACAGATACACATACATGTACAGCAATGGAAGGACACACAGATAAACATAGATGTACAGCAATGGAAGGACACATACATGTACAGCAATGGAAGGACACACAGATACACATACATGTACAGCAATGGAAGGACACACAGATACACATACATGTACAGCAATGGAAGGACACACAGATAAACATAGATGTACAGCAATGGAAGGACACATACATGTACAGCAATGGAAGGACACACAGATACACATACATGTACAGCAATGGAAGGACACACAGATAAACATAGATGTACAGCAATGGAAGGACACATAGATGTACAGCAATGGAAGGACACACAGATAAACATAGATGTACAGCAATGGAAGGACACATACATGTACAGCAATGGAAGGACACACAGATAAACATAGATGTACGGCAATGGAAGCACACACAGACACACATAGACACACACACACACATGTTAATTAATATATACAGCAGGTATACAATCTTATGATCCCACCTTGGAAATGTTGGTCCACAGAATGCATTCAGCCAGTTTAAGTTACAACTCTTTGTGAATGGGTTGACTCCACCCTTGAACTTGCCTGTCACCTGTAACAGTGCACAGGCTATATATACTGTACAATATACAGGGCTATATATACTGTACAGTATACTGGCTATATATACTGTACAGTATACAGGGCTATATATATTGTACAGTATACAAGGCTATATATACCGTACAGTATACATATCTAAAGTACAGTTTAGAATAACATAATACATTACACATACAGTATACAATATATACAATAACATAACACATCACACATACAGTATACAATATATACAATAACATAACACATTACACATACAGTATACAATATATACAATAACATAACACATTACACATACAGTATACAATATATACAATAACATAACACATTACACATACAGTATACAATATATACAATAACATAATACATTACACATACAGTATACAATATATACAATAACATAATACATTACACATACAGTATACAATATATACAATAACATAATACATTACACATACACTATACAATAACATAACACATTACACATACAGTATACAATATATACAATAACATAACACATTACACATACAGTATACAATATATACAATAACATAACACATCACACATACAGTATACAATACATACAATAACATAACACATACAGTATACAATATATACAATAACATAACACATTACACATACAGTATACAATATATACAATAACATAATACATTACACATACATTATACAATAACATAATACATTACACATACAGTATACAATAACATAATACATTACACATACAGTATACAATATATACAATAACATAACACATCACACATACAGTATACAATATATACAATAACATGATACATTACACATACAGTATACAATAACATAACACATTACACATACAGTACCTGCTCATTTGTGGTGCGTCCTTTAGAGACAAGGAAGATGTGAAACACTAAGAGAGTTATCACTGGTATGAGAAGCATAAAATCTGCTGCGATGACTATGATACTGGAGGGAAGAGGTCAAGGTCAACTCACAGTCAAAACCAAATAATAAACTAGAAAATGGCATACAATAGTATACATATATGGTGATATACAATACAATAGTATACATATATGGTGATATACAATACAACAGTATACATATATGGTGATACACAATACAATAGTATACATATACAGTGATATACAATACAATAGTATACATATATGGTGATATACAATACAACAGTATACATATATGGTGATATACAATACAATAGTATACATATACAGTGATATACAATACAATAGTATACATATACGGGGATATACAATACAATAGTATACAGATACAATGATATACAATACAATAGTATACAGATATAGCGAAGAAGGTGATGGAGAGAGGTCAAGGATACGTTATTATAGGCGTCGGCCGGAGGAAACCTTCACCGTTTGCACTGGTGAAGTACAAGGCGAGCACAGAAAGGACTAGAACAGTGAGCATGTGCAGTGCCAATGCTATGAGATACACAAAGAAATACCTATAGTTCCTGACGCCGATACAATTGTTGACCCACGGACAGTGATGATCAAATGTCTACAGCAATAAGAATACAGTCTTATAATAATGTTATAATTCATGAGGAAGTGAATATCGCAACCAGAAATATAGGACCGAGGAACCTGCTTACGTCTATACAATAATCGCAGACACTACAGTGCGAACATCTGGGGGGCCTATAGAACTGGCAGGTGCTGCACCATTTCATGCGGACACACACCCCATTTATATCAGTGTTTTTGTGTAGAGGCGCCCTCTGGTCGTCTACAGACTCGTCCTCTGAGGCTACAACAGAGAAGGAGCTAAGGCTTCCCAAACCATCACCAGAGACATCAGCAAACTGGTCGAGTCATGTGACTACTCGGAGAGCGAGGCATTGCTGCCTATAACAAAAGAGCTAAAACATTTCACTCACCCCTTGGATATTTGCCTGGATCCACCACTGTGGCCATGATAAAATTTGAAATGACAATCAAAAACAGGATGCCATCATATATTAGGTGACCCACTCCAATCTCGTCGAGTAGATCTCGGCAACTAAATGGCATAATAAAATTGGCTGATGTTTGGGCGGTACATAGCGCTATGAGAGTGTCATTCGCTCGAGTGAATCTGATAATTATGGGCTTCATCAGCAAAATAAATGCTGTTACACGAGTCAAGAAATCTCTTTCAATAAAATGTGTTCTAGTCAAATAATATTTAATAGCATGCACAAAACTGTGATGTGTAATACTTACGGAAATGCAAAGAAGACCGCGGACAAGCCCAGAGTCAGTACCCAAGCAGCAATCGCTGGAATATACCTAGTAAACCCTGCCATGCATGCAATAACTCATTTTCTACTGCAAAAACTTCAGTCCGTCTGCCAGCATGCTGGGTTCAACCTGTATAAGATAATTGGATAATGGCAGGTGATTGCAGGTGGGTGCAGGGGCTACTCTCAACAACTTGTTTAAGCTCTTGCATAAAAGGTCATTAATAAATTTCCTATACGCAACACTAGTAGAAAATTAATCGTGTTCAATACAAATCTGGTGGAGAGATGAGCTCAAAAACCAAGGCATAAACATATGTTGCTGGACTTGGTAAAACTGTATTTGTCAGTTTATAAGTAGCACATAATATTTATGAAAGCTTGGTAATACAACTGATGAAAGTCATACTTTGGTCTTGTTTCAAAAGAAGGAACAAAAATCTAACAAGGGAGGGGGAGAAATTTCCTTTTACAACAGAATCGAGCTTATAGACAATAGACCAAGTTTGATGAGTTTGTAATGAAGCAGAGATTCAGCGAAAAAAATGAGTTTGCATTGAAACAGATGGCTCCTCCAGGTATTAAATTTCATGATTCCATACTCGTATTTTGAACAGTTATAGTATGCGTACAAGTTATAACTACATAAAATGATTGGGTAACCGAAATATATCAAGGCTTCATTAATTGTGTGTAGCAAAACTGGCATTAACTTCTGGGAAGTATAGGCAGATGAGCCATAGTGAGCTGTTGTGGAGAGGTAAGTGTAGGGGCATTTTACTATAATAAGCCTTGAGTAAAGCCTTGGGCAGGCAGTTTTTAGAGTAGAATAATATATTTAAAATAATAACATGCAAAACATATTCTTCACCTGTTTACAAGCAACCTGACCTTGAAGCCACTACTGTGGATAAGCGATAACAATAAGATGAAATGTATCATGATTAAATATATTTAGTATTAATCTTAGAACGCTCTTGCGCACTAGTTTGATAGGAGCATCTCACATAGGCTAAAATAGAGCTGAATTCCAGGGGTGTTGGCGGTATACCACTTGGGCAGTTTTAAATGCATTGAAAGGAAGTGTCAGCAGGTCATCGAAGAGGGCGACAGAGATTAGGTCTTAAGCACTTTTAACAATTCATAATTTATGTGGATCTCCGTGCATATACTATATCACCGTGGGTAGAAAACTTTCATGCTGCAATCTAAATGATGCATACACAAATCCCAGCTCACCTCTCTGAGCTGATCCTATTGTCAGTATTACGTATTCACTAGCTCATCTTATGATGATATAGTGACAACAGTGAGGGTTATAATTTTACCAGTGAATATCAAGAATTTGCAGACCAACTCATATGTTGCATCAGTAACTCTGTCTCACTTTTCGATTCCACCGATATACTGGATAGCTTTGTCAGTCATTATCCCGAATGACTTGACATACGTTATTTTTTTCAGTTTGAGTTCCAAACTGTACCAGCTTAGTCAAAGATTGGCATCAGAAACTACAATATGCAACCGTCTACACAGCATATGCCATGCACTCTTTGCCTTGTTCTTGGGTGGTGTCAGTGTCAACCAAATTTATGGCCGACCTTTATTGTGGCTAACAAACATTTAGTTTTGTATGTAAACTAGCAGTATTACTCGCCGTATTCAAATCTTGAGCCCCCCCTCCCGCTTTACTTCTAAACCTCAATCTTGCTCTTCCCCTGCTCTGTTACACCCTTGTACCGCTTTACTCTCTCCCTTCATTTTTCCCCCAGCAAAATCCGAAAGATCAAATGTGTGCTGATACACTGCATTCACTACTGTGACAACCTGCAAAACTTTGTGGTACTGGAGCAAACCAATGAGCCATAAACCAACACAAAAATTGATTTGATTGACACTCCTACCATCGCATATTTGCAAAATGTAACTGTTTGTGATTCATCTCCACAAAATTATAGAAAAATATATTACTATAAAATCTATAAAGATCTCCGGTTTGAGAACAAATGACAAATTTAACCAAACCCCCCGGCGTGCATCAAATTGGTCCAACAGACTGTTTTTACAGTAGTTTTTATTTCTCTCAGCAGAATAATTTAGGTGCACATTCCCATTTGGCAGTTCAATTATCAAACTGTGTTTGTCTCCACCTACATTATTATTGAAAAAATATTAAAATCTACAAATATTTCCAGTTTGAGATCAAATGGCAAAGTTAAACCCCGCCATACATGGGATTAAACTATTGAAATGTTTTCAAAGCAGCTTTATTCCTCTGAGCGTATCATTTTGGGCCTCCATTCAACTGGAATTACAGACGGACAGATGCAACGACAAACAGACGTCTTTCATGTTTATATATATATAGATAGGTGTCAGGCATCTATCATTTACTTTATTATGGAACATCGTTGCAACGTTGGCACAGTCACTTTTCTTACTTGCCGGTTGCTAAATTGCCACCAGCATCGCCATGCTGCTACCATGAACTGGTGCAGTCAAAAGACATCTTCGTTTATTGAATAAGCACTTTTATTTCCTTTCTACCTTCAAATCTTTTTAGGGAGTTCTTCAAGCACTCGGGACTGTGTGGTGTGACGCGAGCATAGCCGCACTGTGGTAGAGCTTTTTTATCATAATATTTATTATTATGATTATCTAATTCAATAAAAATAATTGTAATAATGTGCAAGAATTTTAGGTGGCACTGGCAGCCACTGTTTGAGGTAGCATGCATCTGCAATTCCCTCAGGTGTAGGATTGGGTCCATTGGACCATTCAAGCCAGATATTAGCCAAACATCAAGTCAGACACCAGTCATACACTATTGTTTAGCAGTGCTGGCTTGGCATAGTGTCCACTGCTAGGCCTATGAAATGGTAGCCACTAGTCACTCAGCACATGCATGTATGTTTACTTCTAGCTTTTATCTGCGAGTCTTCAAAGTTAGTCTACTTCAGAGATTCAAAGAGAGAGAGAATGCTTATGTGAGAGTAGTTTATTCTTTGTACTTATGGCTGAGATCTTCCTATTGCTCTGAAGAAGGAGAAGGCCTCAGCCAGCTTTTATAGAACAAGGTTACATAATAGTCTCTTTGCCATGTAATAAATACCCTCAGCTAATAATACAAAATACTTGGCTGGCTTCACGCAAAGGTATAATTATCTAGAGCTCTAAAAATGGGTAGCCTTAGATAACGCTACAAGAAGGTATGAATGCATAGAACTAATAACAGAAATACGTGTGGGTCAACCACGCCAGTATATACAAAATACTTATCTTCGTTCAGACAGATCCCCGAAAGTTATTGATAGAAGTAGTTACAAAAAATGTTTACACTTGATGAAATGTATGAGTCATATCCAGCACAGTAATAATATGGTAGCGTTTATCTGAAAGCCCTCACATTACAGTGGTGGAAACAACAATTTAATTTAAATGTAATAAAATTAATAATAAAATGACATTGCACATTCAATACTTTGATTTTTTTTACGAATAGTCGAATTAATTTTAAAACAGATTAAGCAATTTTGAGTAAATCAAAAAGCTTTCATACATTATAATTTTGTATATAAACTTGAAAATTAGCAAACTTTCATTATTTAAAACTTACGAGTTTGCAACTTAATCAAATTCTCATATGTCATTTGATTAGTTCTGATGTGTCACTCAATGTGTTAGGATAAAATTTTGTTTCATACACAGAGTTTCAGTCCAAAATAGAATTTTTGAGGTGAAAAACTATCTTTCGTTTTTCTAAATGATCTACACTAGGGTAATTTCAGTGTTGTCAGATAAATGTTACCCTATTACCTTAGTATTGCCTCAGCTGGGACAGAACTTCCTAGCAGTGTGAAAAAATCCATAGGGAAGCCTCAAGTTTGAAGAGATCAATTTTAATTTTTTACTTGTGTTACAGGATGTTGTTGTTTAAGAGAGCTTGTTTTGTGACCTCTGATGTCATGAATTGTTTGTGGCAAGAAGCTGTTGTAAAATATTCTTTTCATAGCCGCTAATGAGCTTGGCTCTTCCCTGATTTCTGCTCTTGTAATCCCTGTGGTGTGTTGCCGGTCTGTCATGGGATGACCATATGTCTCATAATTAACACGGTGTTGTTCTTCATCCTGGAAAATTCTTGCTATTCTTGTTCTCCTCCTGTCTTTTAATGAACTCATGTGGAGCTGGTTTTTTACTTCTGTTACACGATCAGTATGGCCTTTCATGTTTCTAATAGAGCGAATGGCTTTATTTTGTGTTTGTTCTATTTTTTTTATTGTATTTTATGTGGCCAGATCCCAGACCACATCTGCACACACCAAGATGGGCCTGCATAGACTAGTGTAGGCTAGAAGCCCCACCTCTTCTGAGGCACAGTACATCAAGTTTTATCCCTCTAAGCGTCTTCATGGTCTCACCACACCTCTCATTTAGGTCTGATTGTTTGTATGGTTACTCCAAGATACTCCGTGTCGTCTGTCCAGGTAAAGCATGCACTGCGAAGTTTATATTTAAAATCATGAGCTTTATGACCACGGATTATTACTACGATGCACATCTTGTTGAATGGCATTTTCCATTCACTTGATCATTGATACATCAAATTGATGTTGATTTGAAACATTCCAGCGTCCTCGTCTTCTGGGCCATTCACAATTAGGTTTATATCAAGGTATAATATCATCATTATTATCAATATTATCTAAATTAATATTACAGTTAATAATAACAGTTACAACGAACAATGGGACGCTATTATTACTATCAATCAAAATTTTGATAAATAATAATAATTGTTGTTATTACAACAATAATTAATAAATAAATCATGGCAATAACTATTATTATTAAATAATAAACTATTATTAGGGGTATATAGTAATAAATATTATAATAATTACAATTGATAATAATAATAATTAATTAATAATAATCACCAGTCCAGTGATAGTAGTAACAACCACTAATAATAATAACCAAACAAATAAATTATTATTTATGAATAAATACTACCACTACTATTACTAACTATACTACTTTTATTATTATTATAATTAATACTATCTATCTATAACAATTAAATTAAATAAATTAGTAATAATAATTTCTCATAATAATACCTTTGAATACCTTTGACGACATAGAACACTCAGGAACCTAAGAGTTAAAGGAGTGCCTCATTTGATTTAACAGTGTGCTAAAAGTTTACAGGGGTTACAGCAGTTCGCTGTTTAATGTTGGTCAGTAGTTGCTTTACTTTCAGCTTTATGCTGCCTTTGTCCTTAACTCTTGATTCCTCTGGTGTCTCTGATGGTCCTCAGTAGGAAACTGCCATGGTAGACTTGTGATGTTGCATAGACGGAGTTAAGTTCTCCTCTGGTAGCAGATCTAGTTGTCATAGACATATTTTGTTTATCATCTGAGATTTCATCATAAGCCAGAGCTAGGGTCTTGTGTTTGTCTTCATCTCGGAGAATCTTTATCAGAAGGGCTAGTCTGTGGTGCCTTCTCCTCTGTTGCAATGTTTGAAGGCCGAGCTCAGAGCTTGTTTCACTGATACTCTCTCTGCCTTTAAGGTTGCTGATGAATCTCACAGCCCGATGCTGGACCATCTCTATGGATTCTATGTCTTTGACAAGTGTTGGGTCCCAGACAGAATCGGCATATTTTAGTATTGGGCGACACAGACTGGTGTATGCCAGCAGGCGGCTTTTCTTTGGCGCAGCATGTAGAATGTGTTCGACGGAGCCGAGAGTTCTCATGGCTTTATCTCTTTTGAGCTTGATGTGCTGATCAAATTTAAGGTCAGACTGCATAATCACTCACAGATACTTTGTGGAGCTGGCCCATATCATACTTGTGTCGCCCAGCTTGTACTGTGGCTTGAATTCCTGGTTACCAAAGGCTATCATGTGGCATTTGGTTTCATTGAACTGCATTTTCCATTCGACAGACCATCTGTGTACAGCATCTATATTGTTTTGAAATCTAGCTGCGTCTTCATCAGTGGTAACTTGTTGGTAGAGCAGTGTGTCATCAGCGTATAGACCAATACTACAGTTCACCATCGTTGGCAGATCGTTGATATAGATCAAGAACAGTGTGGGGCCAAGGACTGACCCCTGGGGGACTCCTGAGGTTACAGCCAATTCCGATGAGATATGTCCTCTGATAACAACTCTCTGTCTCCTATTGGTGAGGAAGTCTTGTATCCAATTCACCAATAATAATAAGTGATCATCGATCATATAATGATAAATAATAATAATGTATAACAACAATAATAAATAAATTAAAACTAAATAATAATAATATTAATAATAATAATAAGCATATATATAATAATTAATATTATTATAATAATTAATAATACTAATTATTTATCATCAGATCATCATCATTGATTATTATGAATCAATGATGATGATCGATGATGATCATCATCATTGATTCATAATAATCAATGATGATGATCATCATCATGATGATGATCATCATCATCATGATGATTGATTGTTTGTTGTTATTGAATTTTTGATGATTATCATTATAGTAATATTACTGATACTGATTATTTCAGAAAAAAATCATCTGTGTGAATAGTACTGCACCGTTTTGTGCATCGTTATTGTATTTTGTATATGCACAATCCACGACGAATATTATTTTTGAACATTATCTTGATCTCACTCACTGAAAAGTGATTCGTTGACCTCCATATGGAAATAACTGACGTGATGTTATATGTAACTTGTTTGATTACATTAAACAGACGCAATTGTCGTCTATGTATAAGGTCAGTTCTATTGCGAAACTTTATGGATTTTTCTAGCGCTAGATCCTCAACTTTGATTTTTAGGACAGTCGATAAATATAACATAAATGGAAATTGGAGAATATCAGCCTATAGATAGCAAGTCACGTTCAAGGCCACAGGCCGAAGTGTTTAGATTTCACAAAAATTGCACGGTTACAACAAGATGATGATGTTAATTATTTTTTTACAATGTCGTCATCCAGATAGATTGAAAGGATATGATAATGAGAAATAGATTAATTGTAGAGTTGCACCTGGTTTTGCTTCTGATCTACTGCTTATTGACCCAATGAATGATACTGCGACAAATAAATTTAATAAAACTTATTAATTATTATTATTATTAATTATTATTATTATTAATTATAATAATAATTATTATTATTAGACTACTAATAATAAATAATAATAATTTTTATTAATAGTTATTATAATAATAAAAAAATTTTGTTTATTAAGAAATTGAATAATAACTAATAATTAGTTATTATTTAATTTATTAATTATTTATTATTTATTATTGCTACTACTAACAACTACTTACTACTACTACTTCAACTTCTTTGTTTGTTGTTTGAGAATTTTTTTTTAATGAATCTGTTTGTCTAATATTATTATTATATGTGACAATGATAATTTGAAATAATAACAATCATTCATTCATATACATACATATACATGTGAAACAAGCTCTGAGCTCGGCCTTCAAACATTGCAACAGAGGAGAAGACACCACAGACTAGCCCTTCTGATAAAGATTCTCCGAGATGAAGACACACAAGACCCTAGCTCTGGCTTATGATGAAATCTCAGATGATAAACAAAATATGTCTATGACAACTAGATCTGCTACCAGAGGAGAACTTAACTCCGTCTATGCAACATCACAAGTCTACCATGGCAGTTTCCTACTGAGGACCATCAGAGACACCAGAGGAATCAAGAGTTAAGGACAAAGGCAGCATAAAGCTGAAAGTAAAGCAACTACTGACCAACATTAAACAGCGAACTGCTGTAACCCCTGTAAACTTTTAGCACACTGTTAAATCACATGAGGCACTCCTTTAACTCTTAGGTTTCTGAGTGTTCTATGTCGTCAAAGGTATTCAAAGGTATATATATATATCGTTATAATATTAATGGGAGTGCCTCAGGGATCTTTCTTTCCTTGGTCCGCTGCTGATCCTGGTTTTTATTAATTAATAATAATAATCATTATTATAATGATATAGCTAACTCTTTAGACTCCTCTATAAAGCTATTTGCTGATGATGCTGTTGCCTACATGTTGGTGAACATCCCGGAGGATCATGATAAATTTCAGCAAGATCTCAACAACAATTAAAATGTCATAATCATAATGGGCTAAACAAAACCATATGCAATTCAACGCCGTCGCTAAGTATCAAACTACTGGAGCTTTTAGTGAAAAACCCAATGTTGAGGCAGCGTACACATTGGACAACATACCATTAATCCTAGTATCAGAGTTTAAATATCTGGGTATCAATATATGCAACAATTTCCTCTGGGATTCACACGTAGACATGGTGACCAGTAAGGCCTGACACTGCTATGAAAGTGAGACTTGTGGCATACCTCTCCGTTTGTCCGCCAGTCCTGGGCTATGCTTCCAAGGATTGAGATCTCCACTTGGTAAAGCATGTGGAACAGTTGGAGAGAGTGCAGAGACAGACGATTCGATTCATATGTGGCCTAAAAGGAGTCATTAGTGTGCCAAAGGCTAGGTTAGCTCTCAGATTGCCCTCATTACAAGAGAGACGGAGAAATGCCCGTCACAACTTGTTTAGTAAAGTTGTCAGCGACAAACACTATTCATTTCTTAAAGCACCCCATCATTGAACAATTTTTTGTTGAACTTTTGAATATTGAAGTTTTAAGCAGCAGGTTGATGTATTGAATAACCGCCTCGGCCTACTCAGTGTTGATCTACCAGCCTACAAAATACCCCTCTTCCAGAAATGCTGACCACTTTTTACACTGCTTAAAATTGACGTCATCTTTGGATCGAAAATATGTTTATTTCTTTACCGTACAGTATTTATTTGGCCAATCGTATCCCGCTATTTATTTTTACTATTATTTTATTTATTATTATTCTACATACTCACTACTGTCCATTCTTGTATGAATACCATTTATTGTTGCCTAACACGCCAAAACAAGCACAATTTTTTTCTATCCTATTGATGGAAAGAGTGTAAGATAATCCTTGTGATTGTTATCACATTGGACTACCTGACAAATCTCGCAATCGTCTCTTGTTGCCATTTCATATGAAGTTTGCGTAATAAACATGCATTGATTTTGTTTACGATACGTGTGCGCTAATTGCGTCCACATTGACAGAAACCACTAATTCCAATTTTATGTGTGCAGCGAGCAAATTCAAGCCAGATGAAAATGGCTCATAATAGTAAAGCCCAACATTGAATCTTAGAATACATTTTTGAAGAAGTGTCTTTGTACGGATTTTTTATTCCTGTTGCAATGACCCTCAGTAGGCCTAAGACTAAATGAATTGCCCTATCAGATTTCATTTTAAACGCAGACGATGTAACTTCATTTATAAAAATTTGCTATTATTTATTATAATTGACCACGCTCACAATCCGAAGATGACATACTAGGAAATTAATGGAAGTTATAGTAAGCTAAATTTCGGTTGATGCGATGAGCATTTGAGGCCAATGGCTCTTTGGCAAGCTTGTAAATCAGGACTGAGAGGTCTAAGGGGTTATTTAATACATCAATCTGCTGCTTAAGACGTGAATATTCAGAAACTCGACAAAAAAGTGTTCAGCGCTGGCATGCAAGGCTTAATTTGAAAACCACCAGAATTCTTCCCAATCCAGACATCTTACTAGATCAGTGGTTAGGTCAAGTTCCAAGCACCAAGGCTTTTTCTGTCACACTTCCAGAGAGTGTAGAGCTCAGCCCAAAAGATAGTGGTGCTGGCTGTCAAGCTTTCCTTCGTTCTTTTATGATTTTAGTTTTGATAACTAACATGACGTTTCCCCTTCTACACACTCAGGGGTCTAGGTGATTTGGACACACATAATATAACAACAACAATCATCATCAAATGTAGTAATAGTGATGAAACTTGTTATTGATTTCAATGTTTTCATTAATTGTTGTTGTTTGTTTATTTTTGATTATAATTTTAAAAAAAGTAAATAAATTTATTTTTCGCTACTATCTATGCAACTATTAAGCTGATCAATTTCTCCACTTTTTTGGCATTGAACTATCCGAGAGCTCAAATCCGACTAAATCTGTACTAACACGAATACATGATGATGTGTTATTCCGTCTCTATGAACCATTGGCCCAAGGCGACAGTCGACCCTTTTACAGTTTTCTGAAATCAAAGTCAGGATATCATTGGTAATCAATAAAAACACTTACGAGTTCAATCTCGGGTGTCGCCGGATGATCGGATTCGTGTAGATTTCGGGTGTGTCGCTGTATGATCCGATTCATATAGCCGGTGAACTGAATGATTATTTTAAGAGTGTGTTTAATCCTTGTGGTGCGAGCTACCAGACAAAATCAGAAATAAAGTCAAACATACGGGTGGAACCGGAGAGAGTGATAAATTGATACATAATTTTTATAATCTGAAAAAGGCAAAGTTGTTGGGCCTGACTTGATTGGTAAAAGGGAAGTCAACTTCGCTCTTACAGTCAACTCTTCTATATTGACCAGCATTTTTCAATACTCCATAGACATATCTACATTGCCATCCTTTTGGCAATGTGCAAACGTAACACCTATTCATCAGGGAGGATCAAGATCTTGTGAAGGAAATTACCAACCAATTTTAAGCACCATATCTTATAAAATGTTGAAGCCTATAATTCTACACAAAATGAGCACAGAACTAAATGATATTTTGACACAGAACCAGCATGGTTTTAAAAAAGGTCCTTCTTATGGTGGCACATAACGTTAGACGGTTTTTTTTTTAAAGCGTACGAGCGGATTTGAAATAATCTAGACGGTTCACAAAGCGTCTTTTACATTGAAAATATTTGGGTAATTGTAGTAAAATAGCCCAAGAAACTATGTTTAAAAACGGGTTTGCTGGTTATAATAAATAAATTGTCTGCCTTGACAGTTGCGAGATTTATGCAATAAAAACGGTTTCCTGTCTAACAATTGTAAATTTTGTAAATAATTCAGAGGGTTTAGAAATGATTTAGATGATGTAGAAAATTACAGACTGGATGAACGCTCTAGAAAGATTATGAACTATTTACAAATTGATGAACTATTTTGAAATAGCCTGAACTGTTTTAAAATAGTCTAAACTATTTTAAAATAGTTGAAAAAGTTTGCAAAGCACATGGCTTTCGAACCAAATGCGATCGTCATCATTTTATTAATAGCCTCTATGCAACTTTATCAACATAGACGTAGATCAATAGACATAGAGCAAATTAATTAACTGTATAAAACTGTTGTGGAATATAATCTCTAAAATTAATTCTTTACAATAATAGTCAGGTTGTATATATTATTTAAAATGATATAAAACAAATGATATTTAATAAATAAAAACAATTTTTTGTTGATTCAAAGAAAATTCAACTGTTCAATTTTTAGTAAAAATATTATCAATCGTAAATGAACTGTAGATCTATGATCAATAGAGCGAAACAGCAAATCAGCTCGGATTTTCAAAGCCCACGAACGATTTCACAAAGCGTTCAGAAGATTTGCAAAACTCCAGACTATTTCGAATTTGTTCAAATTGTTTGGAAATCGTTCAGACATTTTAAAACGCAAAACACACATTATTCTGAGCCCCATTACTTTCTTGTATTACACGGTTATTAAACACGACACAAGGCATAATCCAGCAAATTGACCAGGGAAACTGTAAAAGCAGCTATATTGGGTTTTTTTAAAGCGTTTGATAACGCGCCTCACAACTTTCTAATGCAAAAAATGGGGCTTTTCGGTTTTACTAGTAAGATTTTGCAGTGGGTTTGGGGATTGTCAGGCAGAAAACAGAGTATTGCTGCAGGGACATACCTCAAATTTTCCGACAGTTGCATCGGTTGTTATGGAGGATTCTATCTTGGGGCCGGCGCTCTTTCTGATTTACATATTGCATCTGTAGGATCGAGGAGTTTGGTTGAAGGAGGTTGAACACCTGATCAATCCCATTATCTCGTATACGATCTAAGTTGCGATTGGTTTGCAATAAAAATGGCAGACAATTCTGAACATTTCTGATTATTGCAAACGAAGCCTAGGTATACAGTAATGATGTTAAGCAGCCAAGTTATTATTTCGTTCAAATTAAAATGCTTTCAACTTCATTACACCACTCAAAAGATATTTTGAAACTGCTATTGCTCAGAGATAAATGTCACTGTAGTTATAACAAGCTATCAAATGAGGATACAATTTATTATCAAATTGTTCTAATGTCCAAAAATAGAAACTCTAGCAGCAAATTTTTTGATATCAAGTCCCCGGAGATTTTTTCCAGCAGTGCACCAAGTATATAAAATAATGTTAGTGTAAACAGAAATAAAAAAAGTAAATTATTTTAAAAAAATAAAGGGTTTATTACCTAAAAAATTGGTCACCTAGTTGAAAGCTAAACAGTTTTATTTGGCGCACAAATCTTTTGAAAATAATTTTCTCACAAACTTGTTGGACCTTAAATTATAATAGCCATAGTTTCTTTTTCACTTTTTCTGCAGCATTCTTTGTAAACTGATTTAATTCTCTGCCAAAATCAGTTTGACTTATTAGAAAACAGCTGCGATTTTCAAAAGGGAAATTAACGCCTAACGAATATCAGATCTAGTTTATTGACTTTCAGTTAAATAAAAGCAAAAAGGAACTTTTACAACAATATGGCAAAACTGAGTAGTAGCGGTAGTTAGTTGTGGTAGCGATAATAGTAGTGTGTAATATCCTCCTACTACTATGTAGGACATATGATTAGTATTGTATTACGATTTATATTGTCAAGTAAATATAAATATCATTCGTATATATATATACCCCAATGAAGTATATTGTAATATTTCAGAAAATAATAATTATTACGGTGGTTTAATTTTATGTTCATTTTTATATTAACACCAAAAACTCTTTTCGTAGAAAAAGTTGTTAAAATTTATCCGCTTTTGTCAGTAATTCTGAGCGCAGCCAGTCGGTACATCTAACGCTTATTATCACGTGACCACCCTCCTTCTAGTCAAACTCCTTGGTAGGATTAACCTCCAAGATTAGACTTTTTACAGACGATGCATTGATGCATTCAACATTAAGAGATTAGAATAGGCTCCAGTAAGACTGTCTTCTTCCGCCCGTAGAGTCGTCCAGAGGCTCTTCAACTCGTAGAGTTGTCTAGAGACTCTTCTACTCGTAGAGTATTTTAGAGACTTCCGCTCGTAGAGTCGTGTAGAGACTTCCGCTCGTAGAGTTGTCTAGAGACTCTTCCGCTTGTAGAGTTGTGTAGAGACTCTTCCGCTCGTAGAGTCGTCTAGAGACTCTTCTGCTTGTAGAGTATTCTAGAGACTCTTCCGCTCGTAGAGTGTTCTAGAGACTCTATTTTAAATTTGCTCTTGAACATCAATTAATTATTTAACTAATTCCCAGTAATTGTGTTCCCACGCATTTACGTACTTCTTTACGATCTAGTGGGAAAATAGCATATCTTATTATTAAAATTAATTAATACTTTATTGTTGTGATGATGATAGAAGATATGTCTTGTATGAATGTGTTATGTACATACGTAACATATTATTCATAACAATATTATTAATAATAATAGTTGCTGTAGTTTTGTATATACATGATGTATGTCAATAATAATCCACTCTGATGATGATATTTTGACTGGTTATTATTAATGGTTAATTATTTATTATTGTTTTCAATTATTATAATCATTATTTTATTTTTATCATTTATATCAATTTGTATTATTATGATTACTATGTTTCACTGTTTATTATTTATTGTTATTTTAATCTTCAATGTTTTTGTTAGGTTGCGTCATTTCAAGCAATAATACCTGTCAGTATAATACACTCAGCATTGCTCTACTCCTGTCCCTCTCTACCCCACCTCAGCTCTATTTCTCACTCTTCACCTGCTTTACCCTGCCCTGTTTCACCCCTTCTCTACTGTATCCTCTCAATTTATCCTTTCACTCTCACTGCTCAATTTGACAGACAACACAGCAAAACTGCGTGCTTGCATAGGTTTCATTGAAAGCCCTATTGTTAAATATATTACCCAGTAGTTCTATTGTATTAACTGTTGCGGTCAACTACCACAGAGACAACTGACAAAAATAAAAGCAGCACAAAAGGAAGAAATGATGCAAAGTAGTATGAGTCGTAAATAAACCAAAACAGAATTACTTTCTCAACCCTCCAACCATCTGTTGTTAATAAAGTATGATCGTATTTGTAATTAGGTTTTTCATGTGGTGAAAAACTAATAGAACTCACGAAAGTCTTTGATTTGAGAACAAATGACAAAACCAACCCCTACCTTAAAGTTGTCCAATGGCTGTTTGGACAGCAGAATTTAACTCTTTCAGTTTTGTGGAAGGGGCACACATGCTCTGGTCACATAGGTGCCAAGCTCCATATAAGTACTTCCAGCTTTGCTATATAAAAGCTATTGTAAGCCAGTAGCTTGGCACGTTTTGGAGCCCATGAAGTGAGAGCGTTATACAGCCCAGCACCTTGTTAGCGCTGCTAATCTTTTTATCTGTTTGAAAGTTGTTGTTGTGATTAGATTGCAGTTACACCAAGATCAAAATCTCACCCACATACATGTTATCATGTAGTCGGAGTTGGCTCACTCACTTTTTTTGTGAAACGGAATAAACTGCATTGACTTTTACTGCGAGGCATCTTGTTGCCGGGTAATAAGTCATTTTACTGGTCAATTTTTCTCTAAAAGCACTACCGCTTGTACTTAGCATCAACATTGGTGTGTAATAAGGCGTCATTGTCCTGGGGCTTGTGCTGCAAGTGACACCTGAGGCTAGGCCTTGCATGTAGACCAGGAATGTTGGACCCAAAGCTTTGGTCACACCAGGCATTATGTCTTGCTCAAATGACAGTTCATTTTTTATATCAATGAATTAATTTCCTCCAGTTAGAAAGCACTGAATACAGTTTACTAGTCCATATTTTCTTCTTGGAATGATTCCATCTTTCCCACCAGCAGGTTGAAAGGAACATGTCCAAAGTTGTTTTTAGAATGCAGGTCAAAGCATTGCTGCAGAGGAGTTTTTAAGCAGCCTTGGCTACATTATGGTGGGCTCTGGTAAAAACATGAATCTTTCCTTGAAGAATGCCGCAGAATTTTAAAACAGGGTCTTGTATGAAGATAACGTGATCTATCACCTATTCAAATAGGCTGGCCTCTAGTGGGATGTATTGATTGTCATAGTTCGATGCTGGTAATTATTACTTTTCTTTTGGTCTATAGATGTTTTATGTCCAATAATAATTGCCTGGTTTCTACGTAGCTCATTTAGACTGATCTGACTGTGAAATGGGAAACAGTCAGAGTGCAGGCAGACACACCCAACCTCCAGATAAACAAAAGAACAGACGTTCTCAGAGATTTGCCAATACGCCCTACCTCAATGCTCTATTCCAGGTATGACCTACCTCAATGCTCTATTCCAGGTATGACCCGCTCGTATGTAATTTTGTTGTAGTGATCAAAATTGTGTTGATCATGAAAGATCTCATACAATTCTCTGTCGATTATTGCTTGTGGTTCAGTTATGATATTGAAGAGTTTTTTTATATGTACAGAAGCTAGCAGCTAGGTCTGGAGAGGGCTCGACACATGTCTCTCAGCAAGTGTTTGAGGTTAGCAAAACTTTCTTTTTCATCTCATTCAGCATTATTATTTGTGATGCCTGCAGTGGTTTTCCTGGCGCAATATCATAGTTGTACTGCACAGTTCTTCTCAAACGTTCAGTTATAGCCATCGGTTTATAAATGATATCTGTTTGGTTTTGTTCACGTTTTTACATTCAGCTCTGATAAAGTATTCATGCTTTAAATTATTGTTGCTGTTTTTTTCAATTCAATAATTACTTTCTACCAACACTTGTTGTTGCACTTGAATCATTCAATGGAATTTCACAGAAATTATCATAATGAGTCGTTGTCAGTGTTGACCACCGTGTTGTCATGGAATTGCTTCCGTCACGAAATACTGTTTACACCAAAACTTTGTCAAGTCAACAATTGTGAGTTGTAAGAAATCTATTTACTGCAAATCCGTTCATCTCTCACCACACGACTGTTGTACGCCGAGTGCGTAGTAATATTTACTTTGTAAGAGGACAAGTTCTGGTTTCTCTTCTGCTAATGTCGTTACAATATTGACTACATGTCAGGAAACTCTAATTGCCTTTACAGACGACTTGTTAAGTTTATATTGTCAAAAACATCTTTTGAAGTTCAAAATGTGGTCTTAGATGCTCGATTTGACCTTCCATCTTGTATTTGCTGCAACAGCTGTAATTTAAACATACTTACTGGCCCTGTTGCAGGATGCTTTCAACGGGCCACTAAAGGTTCTTGGTCGGCTGCTCTTTGCCCGTATTAAAAGCTGTTCGGCCAAGGAGAGGAAGGAAGGCATTCACCAGAATGAGTTCCTGGAAGTGGCCACTGATGTGATGCGTCTCATCACTAATGCTCAGCAAATGAACTACTATTTTGATATGTTTGCCGAAGGGCAAGGCTCTTTAACCATCGAAGGTAAATATCCAACCTTGACCTTTCTTTGTTGTTGGTTACTAGGTCTTGTGTAAGGAAAACTTTATTCTCTTCTGGTGTGGATGTGTGTGCCATGATAGACTTGTGTGTGCAATGATAGAGTTGTGTGATGTCTTGTATTCAGCTGATGCTGTATTGCTCCTTAGCGCTGTACCACTTGATTCAAGTCACCTTCGCTGTCTCCATCATGGTTGCCTATCTCCCTTTTGAGCAGACAAGTGGCAATGATAAGCTTCTACGGTCATTAGCTATCAGTTTGGTATGTCTATGCTCCACCGTGTCTATGCGATGTATTATATATGTATTACATGTACTATATATGTATTACATGTACTGTATATGTATTATATGTACTATATATGTATTACATGTACTATGTATGTATTACATGTACTGTATATGTATTACATGTACTATATATGTATTACATGTACTATGTATGTATTACATGTACTGTATATGTATTACATGTACTATATATGTATTACATGTACTATGTATGTATTACATGTACTGTATATGTATTACATGTACTATATATGTATTACATGTACTATATATGTATTACATGTACTATGTGTGTATTACATGTACTATATATGTATTACATGTACTATATATGTATTACATGTACTGTATATGTATTACATGTACTATACATGTATTACATGTACTATACATGTATTACATGTACTGTATATGTATTACATGTACTATATATATGTTACACGTACTGTATATGTATTACACATAGTATATATGTATTACACGTACTATATATATATTACACGTACTGTATATGTATTGCATGTACTATATTTGTATTACATGTACTGTATATGTACTACACGTAGTATATATGTATTACACATAGTATATATTTATTACATGGACTATATATGTATTTCATGTACGTGTACGTATACTTACATCTGGTAGATGGGACCACATGAGAAGTTGAGCAAAGGGGAGTTTGTTGGTTGGTGTAACAAGAACATTCCTAACTTATTCAACGGCATTCACTGCTTTCTACTCATCAAACTGTCTGGCTCTGAGTTTGACGATATGAGTTGGCATCAGCGCATGTCTCAGGTTTGTTTTATTGAGATGTGATAACTCTATTGTGAAGTCATTCTATTGTTAACATGTACCTGTTTAACGGATACTCTATTGATATATTTGATAGGCCAAAGGAAAGGTATGTATGTGTGTACTGGCTGTATTTTTTACATGTTGGTCTATTACTTCTCACCTGCGCCCTTGCATCATCTCTACTCCATGTCTATGCAACCCTTCTGTCAGTCTTCAGACCTCATTGCTTTGTTTACAGCGCAGAATCCATGCTTTGGTCTTTCCCGGGGAGTTTGTGTATTACTATAGCCGTCAAATGTTGTACCTGGCTGGCCTACCTGGCTGGCCTACCTGGCTGGCCTACCTGGCTGGCCTACCTGGCTGGCCTACCTGGCTGGCCTACCTGGCTAGTCTAGTACATCACATGTTGTGTGTGCTCAAGCGTTACATTTGTATGACTGTTTCATATGGCAGGACCTTCCACAAGCTTCCGTCGCTCTTATTTCTCATCTTGAGGAGCCCAAGTCAGCGGCTGCTCTTACGTCCTGTGTCTTGTGGCTGCTATCGGCCACCCTACCAAACCGTTATGTGCTTGAGCAGAAATCAACAGACGCCAAGGCTTCCATGGTTCCTGACTTTTTAATGAGTCGACTGGTATGTTTTTGTCTTGTCATGTTTGTATTAAGGGTGTGGCCTGACAAAACTAGTTTTATATGAACAATACGTGGTCTTACAAACTTGTTACTCATGTACGGAGTTGTCCTCTCATTTGTATCAGATCACATACAATAGACTGTTGTACACTCAATGTCTGTATGTGTAGTACACATGTACAGTCTCTCTGATGGTGTTGTTACAGCAATCGCTGACAGAAAAGAATGCATGGACACAGCTATACTGTAGCAACAGAGACGGGCTCAGTGTCAACAGGTGGTTCTCTCTATAAACTCTAACATACCAACTTTTGTTTGATTCACGCTGATGTTATTTCATATTCCGCTTTCTAAAAATACTTTGTAAGCAAATTTCATTTTGTTGAATTTTGCTAATTTCTGTCAACTATTTTTTTTGGCAGTTTCATAACCAGCAATGTTTGACTCTGTTGCAAGAACTCTGTTTAGTGAATGCATCGTAGCACTTATATGACCCAAAATATTTGGTAATTTCATTTGCTTTAAAATTATTTTAAACATTTGCCTTTTTTCAGCAAATGCTTCGTTTAAATGTCCTAAAATACGGTTAGGTGCAATTTTTATTACAACATTACTCAAGTGGAACCCTACTTGACTGCAGTATTTCTAGCAGCCCGCATCCACCTACAGCCATCTGATTGGATATTCATTTTACCTCTACATGTATTTTGGTGTTGAAGGTTTGAGCATCACGTGTTTGCATACAAGGGGCCGACCATCTCTCTGTTTGTCTTTGATAACAACCTTTACGCTCTTGCCGCAGAACAAGAATGGAGGTAAAATAGGGAAATATTTTTCGTTGTTCATTATTTTTTGTGTGACATCAACAGTTATTGTCAGAGGTTTGTTGTAGGGAGAGCAGCAGCATGTGGGGTGGGGAGGGGACCATCCTCATTCAGCTCAGACCTAGATATGGCTTTGTAGACAGTAAGTTGCATGCTTACTAAACTGGTTTTTTTACCATGTACCGTGTGGCCTGTGACATGTGGCCTGTACCATGTGACATGTACCATGTGACCTGTACCATGTGACCTGTACCATGTGACCTGTACCATGTGACCTGTACCATGTGACCTGTACCATGTGACATGTACCATGTGATGTGTGCCATATGGTGTGTGCCATGTGACTTATACCATGTGACATGTACCATGTGACATGTACCATGTGACATGTACCATGTGACATGTACCATGTGACATGTACCATGTGACATGTACCATGTGATATGTACCATGTGAGATGTACCATGTGACTTATACCATGTGATATGTACCATGTGACATGTACCATGTGACCTGTACCATGTGACATGTACCACATTGTACGTACCATGTGACATGTACCACATTGTATGTACCATGTGACATGTACCACATTGTATGTACCATGTGACATGTACCACATTGTATGTACCATGTGACATGTACCACATTGTACGTACCATGTGACATGTACCACATTGTATGTACCATGTGACATGTACCACATTGTATGTACCATGTGATATACTTGGAGTACGTTGCAGGTGGCAATATCATCTACGTAAATCACCACACTAGAGGCGTGTTTAAGGGCATTAAGGTTGGATCTAACGCCCAATCACCAGTGCTTAAAATCTGTGACATGTCAACAGTTGCTCACCACGGAGTGGAACTAAGTCTAGAGCAAATTGAGGTGAGATCCAAGTCTATTATTCACATCACTAGAAAGGTATAGCAGGTTTGTTTGGCGTGTAAACAAGTGCATATTTGTTGTAGGTCTGGGGCTGTGCCAACAATACCATACGAGACATGCAGTTGAAGCAGAGGGCCTGGGAACGCAAGGAGGTGGAAAAGGCACACAACAGAAAGGTTGGTTTTCTCTAGTTAACCCTCTGTTAGGCGCATGAACCTTAGTTGTTGCTGAAGAGAAGGCATGTGTACCATACATCTGTGTGATTACTTACAGCTCAAGCTAGAGAATTGGGAGGACAACCCTGACAGAATGCTATTGGACTGGGTTGGTATAAAGACAAGTCACCACGAGAAGGTGTGATGCAATAGGCTGTTTTTGCGCTGCTGTAGTCAGCACCTGCCATGCTTTCCTGTGATGCCTAACGTTATGTTATTGTGCGATCAGCGCGACATACTCACTGCGACATTTCACTCACCAGTCATCTTAAGTCACACCAAGTCGTATCAAGTCACCTGAAGCCACCTTCAGTTACCTTCCTGCAAACTAACTGTGTTTGAGATACTCATTATAGAATCTGCATCATTTATTTTATACCGTAGTTGTATGTGGCACTGTTATAGGCCATTGTATTGCTCATCGTCACGTCCCAAGGTCATCACATGCTCACCTAAATCCCAGATGTTAGGCCGCTTAGGGTCAAGTTCAAGGTCATTGTCAGTCACTTAACATCCATCGTTTATGATACTACTAACTCGTCACTTTTCATGTTTCCTTACTAAAAAGGTAACTTTTATCGCTAAAGTTATATTGTTATTGTATGATACATTTGTTACATCGGTGTTGGTATTATCAGCAATAAAATGACTTTAAAATGATCTTACGATAGCTGAACAGACAGACAAAAATATAATCCTTTCTTTTTGTCTGCTTGCAGAAGTTGACATTAGTGTAAAGGATGCCGGAGTTGTCCTCTCGCTAATCTATGTTAAATTAGACCCGAGTGTTGGTTTGTATTTCAAACTTGGTGGTACATTTCTGTATAAGCACCTTAGAAATTATAGCACAGAGTGGCTTACACTATCCCTTTCAAAGCTGGTACCTGCTTGGTTGTTCTGTTTCGAATGATAGTAACTCTATGAACAACTGCATTGAGCTGTGGTTCAACAGCTATGCAAATTACTGGCCTGGTTGGACTGACTTATTTCATTTTTGTGCAATTAGGTTTGTTCATTGCCAATTAACGATTGTCTACAATACCCATTATTACAGTGTTAGGTATGCAGGTGAAATACATCATTTGAACTCAAATTTCTGAATTTACAATCATTAGAATTTCCATAAAATTTTAGCAGTTTTGTATTTATAAGTACAGGCGTTGTAAAAAACTAATTTTCTTCCCAACCAGTCATCATTTTTATGGCATTAATATAGATTATGGCTTCTGTCAATCGTTGGATCAAGGAGTTGATAAAACTCCCATAAAACTCATTGATTGGATTTGCCTGCAGAAATCAAAAATAGATCAATTTTTATGCTCATCAGGAGTTGTCACTCCTTGTGCTATCAAACTTTCAGGTTGGTACAAGGTGTGACAACTCCTCAGTAAGAAAAGCTGTCCGCTGGTTTATCTGTGCGTATATTTATTGTCCTTCGGCGGCTTTGAAAAACAGACCTGGCGGATCAACGAACAGTAAGCGGTTCGGGATCTCTCTGTAGCGTCCAGTTGCGTGATGTGATCGATTGTAACAGTAATTAAGAATAATATTGAAATGGCGGAGTCTCAAGGAAACTATTCATTTCCATTTGGTTTTAGTGAACCAACTAGAAGAGCTAGATACTTTTGTCATGAGTGTAAATTAGAAGTGCAACCCACAGATGGTAGTACGGTAAGAATGTGCTATAGATTTTGTTATGCTCAATTTCTGATTTTGATCATAAATAAAATAATAATAAATAATGATAATTTATTTATTATTATTATATCCTCTGATCTATCATCTATGCCCTTTTATATGATTACGTAATCTAGCTACTCTTTTGCTGTCAGCCCCTAGGGCTGACAGATTATTTCACAAAGAGCTATTATGTAATTCACTTTATGTATAAGCTGGCTGAAGCTCCTTGTAAATCAGAACCGGACAAGAGTTTAGCCAGCCAGGCATTATCTTGAATAAAGAATACTGAGCCCTCTACTTTACCACTTCTTGATCAAACTTTGAAAGATACCTGCTCTGCAAATGCCTAATACGACATCATCAGGAGTGCCGGCCTGTAAAGGCCCAATATTCTAGACGGTCTACTACCCACCCAGCTAGTCTGACTATGCTGGGCAGGCAGGCATTGCTAGAATCAGTTTGGTGGTCGTACACAGGTCAGCAGTTTGAGGTCTGGTACAGGTGAATGTTACCAGCAACTCACTACCCTACCCAGAAATCCTGTACAATAATAATCTAAAGTAAGTCAGTTCTGTTGGAGTGGAGGTGATGGGTGTGTTCGGCTAGGCCTTTTGGCTTTCAGCACATAGTAATCTGTCTTTCAGAATTGTGCCGTGGCTGCGTTTTACCAGTTACCTGTGTCACCCTAGTCGTTATGCTTAGCTACTGTCTATTGCACCAATGACTCGCATTCCAGCCACCTGCATCACCTTAAAGGCTGTGCTTATTCAGCTACCGTCTAGTGCACCAATGACGCGGCTACGTTTTACCAGCTACGTGGGTCACCCTAGAGGCTGCGCTTATTCAGCTACCGCCTAGTGTACTAATGATGCGGCTACGCTTCACCAGCCACCTGCATCACCCTAGAGGCTGCGCTTATTAAGGTACCATCTAGTGCACTAAATGTGCAGCTTCGCTTTACCAGCTACCTGTGTCACCTTTAGCCCCAGGCTCAGTCGCAATAACAACTGGTGTAGTTATTGATGCGCATTGTCTCCGCACCTGCTAATTCAGAACAAGACGATGTTCAGAGCAGCCAGATCAGCTGATTATAATTAATAGATTCGCCCATATATATATATACGTATGTGTGTGTGGGACCCAAAACAGGCTTTTTACCTGGCTTTACTAAAATTCTGGTGATGCTTCTGCTCTACATAGAAGGTTCCGGAGGGACATCATTAGCAAGCGCAGTGTCCCGCACAATAGGCTCGATTGGTGGCTGAGGTTTCTGTTTAGGTGTGGACGTATCTTCAGGGATAGGCGTTCCATATTCTAGTTGGCTCTGATCAGGGGACTCTGCCGAGGAGACTATGTTAGGAGAAGCAGTCACACTTCTGGGAGTCATTTCTGCATTGATTATAGTTGAGGGATGCTCTCTAGAAGTGAAAGTGTTTTTCTGGTTGGAGTTGTCTGTTCCGGGTTATTGAGATGGAGGTGGGTCCAGCTCACAATAATCAAGGGGTAGTCAAAACCATAGCCAATCGTCCTCCTCAGGGTACCATGCCATACCTGTCTTGGTGTGTCTCTGATTTGGATAGAGGTCCGGGAGCAGTAGAGTCTTCTTCTGGAGACTGAGGCGCCTGATTTGCTCGCTAGACCCTCGTGTTGGATCATTTTCTGACCTCATCTCTCTACTTCATAGATCTAACGGGGAACGGATCGTATGAGCTTATATACACCAACATGTTTGGGCTGCAGTTTAATTCCCCGCCCTTTGTTTTGGAAAAAAGGAGCGTAATCATACTGTTTCCCTGGTAGCTCTCCGTCATTGGCCGACTCTAGACTGAGATTTATGCAGTTGTAGTGCTGCCTGTCCTGCCTTTTGTACTCGCTGTTGCAATTCATAGGTATAAGTTTCATGTGAGACTGCCTCACTACAGCACTTGGGACCCACTAGTTTAGATGGCAATCTAGCTTCCCTTCCCACCATCAGATAGTTGGGTGTCTCCTTTGTAATCCTGTGCAGAGTGGCATGCAGGTCTTCATGATTTGTGGGAGAACCTGGTCCCACTCGGTTGTTTCTCTGGTAAGCAGTAGTGCCCTTAGTGAGTTTCTTAGGGTGCGGTTGAGACATTCTACAACCAAGTCTCCCGCAGGATGATGGGGTGCCGATTTAGTCATTTGAGAACCCCAGATGTTGCAACACTTCTGGAACAGCAGACTCTCGAACTGTCTCCCCTTATCAATGTGGATCACTTCAAGCACTCCAGTATATGGGGAAATATTTTCATCCAGTGCGCGAGCCACTACACCTGCAGTTCCATTGGGTATGGGTATAGCGTCATATCAACGTGTGGAGTGATCAGCCGCCACTAAAATTTGGGTATTTCTTTGTGGTTGATAGGTAGGAGATTGCATAGGTCAATGGCCATTATCCGCCAGGTGCGTCCTGCATACAAGTGGTTCTTAGGTTGGAAATATCGATGAGGTGCAGTCTTACTTCGCTGACATTTTTGGCATGTTCTGACCCATCCTCAGATATGTTCCATTATGCCTGGCCAGTAACCCTGATGCTAAACCTCTTGTGGTTTTGGTAATGCCAAAGGATGCTTGGTTGTGCTACTCATCAATCAACGCTGTTCTCTCTGCAAGTAGTATCACCGGAATGGTCAGTTTCCATCTTCAAAATGGGTGTCGAATGCACAGGACCCCATCTTGCAGAAGCAACTCATTTGCGTTCAACCAACAGTTTGGTCTCCATCCCAAGTGTATCGATATTTGGTGCTCGTCCTTGCGACAACCACCTGTACACCGAGCCAATCTGTGGATTTACCAGTTGTCGTTGAGCCAATCTTAGTTGTCCTGTCTTGGTGTCTACGGGCCCTGTTTTTTGTTGAACTGGTAAGATCATTTTCCTGGATTGTACTGACTGATCCAAAGCTGGTCATTCTTTTTTGATAGAGCAACATGTTGAAAGGCGTAAGTAGGGCTTATTACCATTTCCTTTATGTCAACTCCCATTCTTTCGTACTGTTTACAGGCCAGGCAAACCTCTTTACTTTCGATGTTCCATCTGGAACTGGAAAGTACTTGAGGTTTCAAGCCAGCGAGCCATGGGTGGTCAGTACATACAGTGATAATCCTCTCCTACAGATGTGGTCGTAAATGTTTTACCGCCTTTGCTATGCCCAACATCTCTCGTCTGGTTACACGGTAGTTGATCTCTACCTTGCTATTCATTTTAGAGTAGTATCCCACTACTCTCTTTATTCTACCCTGTTTCTGAGATAACACAGCCCCTATTCTGACTTTGCTAGCATCAGTGTCTAGTATGAAAGGCTGTTCGCAATCAGGATAAGCTAGGGTTGAATGAGCAGTTGCTTTAGAATCTCAAAGGCCTGGGTACAGGCATCATCTCAGTGGAAGGTTTGCTTTGCTGAGCTTTGATGTCGGAATGATTTGTAATGAACAGGTACCCAAAAAGGCATGAACATCTGTCTTATGCTTGTGGGTAGGCCAATCTTTTACTACTGTAATTTTGGTGTGATCAGTCTCTACTCCATTTGCAGAAACTATGAGCCTCAGATTACTCACCTTCTGGGTGAACTGGTTACACTTGCTGTGCTTCAGTTTGAGTCCTGCGGCCTGTAGACGGGTGACTACCTCAGTCAGTCTTGTCAGGTGTTCCTCGGGGCTTTTGAAACAGACAATGGTATCGTCCAGGTAGACTAGCAGTGTCTGCCAAAGTAGTCCCCTTAGCACATTTTCTATTACTCGATCAAATGTAAATGGTGCAAAGGTAAGCCAAATGGCAACACCTGCCACTCCCATAGTCCTGTTCGCGTAGCAAAAGCTGCCTTCTCCTTTGTTTGCTCATCCAACTCAACCTACCAATAACCAGAGGTGAAATCCAGCGTGGTTAACCACCAGCTTCTTTCCAGGGCATCTAGTGACTCATCTATCCTTGGTATACTCAGAAAAAAAGCAAAGCAATACATAATTACAAAATTACCATTTCATAATGAACATCCGTTTACTTCAAATCATAATAATCAATGATGATGACAATTAATGATAATACAAAAAATGCTAATACTACTACTGAATATATGAACTAAACGTATCGTAGTAGTCACAGCTAATATTAAATAATAATGAATAATTGAATAATAATTGTTATTATTATCAGTCATTGATTATTGAGAAGCTAAAAGTGGTCACAGTGACAACCTGAACTGTGCGAAATCTTTAAACTCCTATTTCAGCGAACAATTCGTTGTTGCTGAGAGTGTGGCTAATCTACCTCTGCTACTTTTAGGTACTGAGCTACCGCACTGGAGGTAGATGAGGACAGCATAGTCAAGCTGATCCAGTACCTAAAGAACAATAAGTCTCCTGGGCGAGATGGAATAAGAAAATGTGAACTAATTGCGACAGTTCACTCAGCTTTGATTGATAGATGCTGGAAGCATATCTACCATACCTTATTAAACTCTGGCAAGCTTCCCTTCCGCATGAAAATCTGTCATTGTAACCCCTATTCATAAAAAGGTATACTGTGTAAGATGATGGAACTTATAGTCCTTCACCACCTCAATAAAGTACTATACACGTTGTTGCATAATAAACAACATGGCGTTAGGAAAGGACTCTCCTGTGAGACGCACCCATGTGCTACTTACCGTAAGCTGATAAAAGCTGCTGACACATTATTCTCGATTTTTCGAAGGCTTTTGACAAGATTCTGTATAGACTGTTAGTTAACAAAATAAGACAACTCCGTGATGTTGACCCACATCTTGTGAACTGGATACATCACTTCCTTACTGATATCCCAGAGAGTTGCAGTACACAATACAGTCATCGCAGTTACCTGTTATATCCGGTGTGCCCCAAGAATCTGTGTTGGGTTCCATTATTCTTATAGCAAATTAATTATCTATGTGATACTGTCACCTGTAACGTCAGTCTTTATCCTGATGATACACTAGTCTATGCTGTCACTATTGATGACCAGAAAGAGAAGGTTTTCCAAGCAAACAGAGAGGTTCTCTTTACGGTTAGTCAGGTGCAAACAAGACGAAATTTGAAGTTATCGTGTTTGGCAACAACACCAGAAACCAACCTTCATATTCCATTGGAGGCCACCCAGAGTGTATTGAGGCGATCAATCATCTTGGTGTGACGAGGCAGACAAGCCTGAAGTTCAATGAGCAATATCCTAGAAAGTCAGCAGCGTGAACATAAAATATGCAATGTACAATGTCACTAAACCTGCAAAAATGCTTGCTTACACCAGTTTCTGCCAACCAACCCTTGAATACGCTGGTGTGCTGTGGGACCCGACTAACACAGTCTTTTCCAATAACATTCAGGTGGTCCAGAACAAAGATGTGAGTTTAATCAAAACCCTCAAAGTGCGTCACGGTGTCACCAAGGGGCGCACCAGTTTAGGAATACAGACACTCAAAGGAAGGAAAAACAGCCACAGAGTCTAATTGATAATGAGAATTTTCTCTAAAGAGGAAAGAAGTATAACCCTATCCAAAGCATATGATGAAATAGAAAAGTGTAGAGCCCAAAAGAGGGCAGCTGAAAAGGGATACCGACCTCAATCTATGCCTCATCCCAACTATTTTGCAATAGCTTCTTGCCACGGAGTGTCCATGACTTGAGTCAAGTGGCCACAGCATATTCATAACTAAAAAATGGCTATGTGCCTTATTCCTGTCTAATCACTGGTTTTTGATTTGGTGCTTAACCAAATGAATGAGCTATTTAATTTTTATACCTTATGGTAGCTCCTGAGTGTTCTAGGTTTTTCAAGGTAGGGTTCGAAGTAAACAATCATAATGATATTATTTTTATACTATTATTCATAATAATAATGAATGTAATTATTATAAGTTTATTATTATTGTAATTTAACGTCAACAGTATTTATAGTAATAATATATTATTAATATTGATTAATTCCACCACTATTGACATTATTAATATTATTGGTAAATTTATTGTTATAAATTATCAATTATAATAGTTTATTACTCTCATTTTTTCGTTTTTGAATTATGTTTATAATACTATATAAATAATCTAAGTTATTGTGATTATTTATTATATTACTGAATATCTTTTCCATTATTATTATGTCAGTGTAAATTTTCACTGTTTGCTATCATTTATTAGTTTACAATAATGTTTTTTTCAGTAATTACTGAAAGTTCAATCTTTGTTATTCTATACATCAATGGTCTGAGAAATGGAAATGCCATTTATTGAAACAAGGTGCCAAGCAAACTGTATAGTTTGAAAAAGAGACCCCTGAGTTTACAAATATAATAAATAATAAAAATGATCACGGTGGCTCGTCTTGCCTGGACAGATAATCGTGAAATGCTTTGTAGTCATCATACAGTCACATAATAATGATAAGCAAAAAGTGCCTCAAATTGAGGAATAGAAATTACTTGAATACACTAAGTACCCGATGCAGGATTAACGTGAAGTACAAATATTTTATCTGGAACGTCTCCTTGTGTCGCACCACCCAGGACATAAAATGATACAGAATATTGCGGCTTGCTTCAGAGAGAACTTGAAAGGCTGGGCCAACAATATAAGAAGCCATAAAACTGACTGCAAATCAGAACTCCAGTGAAGAAGAGCAAAATCCATCATTTCTGCTTTCAATCTAAGGCAAGTATGACAAAGCCTCCACAGGTAGAAATGACAAACCGTCAAAGCACACCCAGAGAAAAGCCAACAATAGGTTTTTCTACAATGATTTGTCACCACAGCTCCTTATTAACAATGCGTAATCAGAGGATTAACAAACATTGTTTCTGGAAAAATCCTAATCATGAATTCTGAACAGTGCCATAGAAGCTTTTCTTTAGATTCTCAACATTACTAGGGAGTGCTACCTCAATCGAAGTGATAACTGTTGTCGTAAGTTCACAAGTTTCTGTGCTAAGGATTAACAACAACATATTGACAATAAGAATAAGTAATCCCGAAATGAATGTGAAAAACTTATACGGGTTTCGTAGAAATTTAAAATTTCGTAAAGCATTCACCTAACTGAACAACATCAAGCTACACACAATGGAAGATGACGCATCAATTTCCCTATCTGTAACACATTTATAGTCATGAAAATCAATCAAAGTAACCTTACCAATGTTTGATAATGGAGCAGGCAGCATTGGCAAGTGCCTAAGTCTGGTGTCTCTCCAGTCAATGCATAATGTAACTCTTTCATGTGTTATTTAGTCTTTACAAATTGCATAAATGTAAAAAAATGGGTGTAGATTATCATTCTTCAAATTGGTTGTGGTAAACAGTGCTGAGAACAATCCTGCTCTTAACTCACTTGGAGTATATTAAAATTACTACCCTTATACGATACCACCGACTGCATAGTATATATATACTGTAAACAATCAATGTTTTACTTGGAATCTGATGACATATGGATTTAGCGGTGTTTAAAACAATTACCATCGTCTAGAATAAAAACACTAAGCGTTAGTAGTCAAGAGCAAGTGGTAACTCCAACTAGACTGGTGAAACTCGGCTCCAGTACATTCTAAATCCAATTAAGTATCCAAAAAACGCTAGAGTAATTGTAGGTGGTTGCCTTCACCTGATATCATAAATATAATTTGAATGACAATGTCAGGTTTGGACTTGCAAATCCTGGGTCTTGCTCAGAGATAGACAGTGCTGCAATACTCACATCTGGTTTTTTCCAAGCTTGCGCCATCGGCATCATGCATTTACTATAACCCATTTAAAATATTATAGTTATTACTTCATAATAATATTCATTGAATAAATGATGGCTACTTTAATGTTTGTATAATGCTTGTGATGTTACTGTTAATATATATTATCGCTGTAATTTAGTATTGCATTGTTTTCCCCATTAGATTACATGTATAACTCAGTAATTGAGTTTTGAAAAAAATGACAATCCATATTCGTTCATATGATTCAATGAAGAACAGCATGCCAGCAGCAATGAGTATGCCTGATAAAATATGATGGCGTAAATGAAATAGAAGTTGACATTTTTAATGAAAATACTTGGTTGCAATGAGTGATAATAACAGTCTTATATCATTGACTATTTTTCAGTAAATATTTACTTAAGTCGTTTTAGACCAGTCGGTAATGCATCACCATGAGCACTGTTAGACCAGTAGGTAATGCATCACCATGAGCACTGTTAGACCAGTCGGTAATGCATCACCATGAGCACTGTTAGACCAGTCGGTAATGCATCACCATGAGCACTGTTAGCAAGTTACATTAAAATCTTTGGTCATTCTCCGACAATTTCTAGCTATACAAATTGAAACAGTGAAGATTATGTACTTTCAAAACAAGAATGTTTGCCATATTTATGGTATTGAATTGTGCAAATGAAAAATATATAACAGATTTATATTCCATAGAAGCCAGTGAAAAAAACAATTGGGCTTGTTGCAATTATATGTGAACGAATGACAAACAGAATAATTTATATCTAACCTAAAATTCTGTTTATAATATTTGCTGATAGTTTTTGTTGTAGAAAGTTTCAGAAAATTGGCATTATTGTCTGTATCACACGCAATGCTTTCATAACAATTTTCATATTTGATTATTATGTCATATTTTACCTGCAGGATCTCACATGTCCAAATTGTGATGGTGGGTTTATTGAGGAGTTGGACATCGGAAATGGGTGAGGTTGTTTGTTATAAATAATAATACGTGGTAGGTAGTAAGACTTTGGTGTTTTGATGCTGTAATTCTGTATTAACTTGAGCTGTGTAGTTCTATATTATGTCAAATGAATTTCGAAATAATAGTCTCTTCCGTTCCATGATGAAATATTTATACTTAGATTGTTTGTGTTATAAGCTACATTCCACTTGTTTGTCTCATAACGACTGACCCAAATTCTGCTCCATTGTTTATTTGTTACATTTTGTAGGGAGACACAAAGTGAATCTGTAAGTATTGATATTGTGTCTTTATCCCTGCTTGTCTCTATCGTATTATTTCTATACCTTATACCTGCTCCATCCCTGATTATCTCTATCGTATTACTTCTATACTTTATACCTGCTCCATCCCTGCTTGTCTCTATTGTATTACTTCTATACTTTATACCTGCTCCATCCCCGCTTATCTCTATGGTATTACTTCTATACTTCATACCTGCTCCATCCCTGCTTATCTCTATCGTATTACTTCTATACTTTATACCTGCTCCATCCCTGCTTATCTCTATCGTATTACTTCTATACTTTATACCTGCTCCATCCCTGCTTATCTCTATCGTATTACTTCTATACTTTATACCTGCTCCATCCCTGCTTATCTCTATCGTATTACTTCTATATGATATCCTTTATATCTGCTCCATCCTGTTAGTCAAGGTATATGAAGGTATTGCTGCAATATATCGTCTATCATGCTAAATGCTTTTCTCTTGCACACTATACATGAACTTCATACAAACTCCTCCAGAGAGCTTTTCTTCTCCTTGCCTCACTTGTGTCCAGCCTATAGTGGCCTACCTCACTTGTGTCCAGCCTGTAGTGGCCTATATTGTGTTTGTTATGTCATTCCATCTCTGTGCTGACAGCATCTGTTGGCACACAAAAGTATGTGGAGATAATGTAATGGCCTTTGTTTGCAGCCCGATCCTGATAGAGATATAGATGAGAGTGTTAGCCATCCGTTCTTGGGGTTTGGAGGACACGGGCACACGCATGTACATAGCCCTGGTCCCGGTACTTTTGTGCTCAGTATGCGTTCTGGTCCGTCCTCTAGCAGAGGTGCCAGACCACCTGGGCCTTTATTCTTTCAAAGTAGAATGGCAGGTGCTTCAACTGGCTCTCATACTGGCCCACGCCATCCCCCAGGCTTTGAAGCGTGAGTCTATCTACTGATCATTTTAACTTGTCTCCACATGTAACATCTACTTTCACCTCATTTTCTTCTGAGGGTTTTTGTTTACAGGTTGTTCAGCATTCTGGGAAATCTAGGAGGAATAAACCTCGGTGTGCCAGGCGTGTGAGTCTTTGCATAAATATTAATATATCAGTATTTATTCTCTGTGTCTAGAGTTTGCACTACTGGGTGTAATGCATGTTGGTAGGCACGGCAACCCCGGTGACTACGTGTGGGGAACAGGTGGACTAGATGCCATAATAACACAGCTACTCAATAATGTCGAAGGTGCCGGGCCTCCTCCTGCTGACGCAGAGAGAATAGAAAAGTTACCCACCGTCGAAATTACTTCACAGCAAGTTGGTAAGTGTACCTTGCTATATATACTATCTATACCTATAATACCTTTATCTAACCATCTGTTATACCTGGTATCTATTTATACCTGATACCTGCACACCTCCATCTGATCACTTGTTATACCTGGTACCTGTACACCTCCTCCTAGTCACCCTGTAATAACATGTACCTACACCATTACAGAGAAAAACATAGAATGCTCTGTCTGCTTTGAAGATTTCACATTAGGCGAAAAGGTCAAGGTTTTACCTTGTAAACATCATTACCATAAAGACTGTATAGTACCCTGGCTGGAGATGGTGAGTCGTAGGTCAATATACTGTGTATATCATGTTATATATATACTGTGTGTATTGTATGTTATATATATACTGTGTGTGTATTGTATGTTATATATATACTGTGTATATTATGTTATATATATACTGTGTGTGTATTGTGTGTTGTGTATATATACTGTGTGTGTATTGTATGTTGTATATATATACTGTGTGTGTATTGTACATGTATGTTGTGTATATATACTGTGTGTGTATTGTATGTTGTGTATATATACTGTGTGTGTATTGTATGTTGTGTATATATACTGTGTGTGTATTATATGTTGTGTATATATACTGTGTGTGTATTGTATGTTGTGTATATATACTGTGTGTGTATTGTATGTTGTATATATATACTGTGTGTGTATTGTATGTTGTGTATATATGCTGTGTGTGTATTATATGTTGTGTATATATACTGTGTGTGTATTGTATGTTGTGTATATATACTGTGTGTGTATTGTATGTTGTGTATATATACTGTGTGTGTATTGTATGTTGTGTATATATACTGTGTGTGTATTGTATGTTGTGTATATATACTGTGTGTGTATTGTATGTTGTGTATATATACTGTGTGTGTATTATATGTTGTACCTGTTCTGTATGCATTCTATCTTGTACTTTTACTGTACGTATTATATGTTGTACTTACAATGCGCGTCTTATATATTGTACACATATACCGAAACCGTATACATTTCGTCATACACATATGCTGTTGTAGCACGGAACGTGCCCAGTGTGTAGAATTGACCTGAATGGAAGTGATACAACAACCACAGAGTTTGACTCTAACATCGCGGAGACACTCGACTCCATACCGACAGACACATCAAATGAACAAGCGACAGAGGCACCAACTTCCTCCCAAAACACTAACAATTCTGCTGCTCACTCTTCAGACTCGTCTAACCCCAGCCATCGGCAGCATTTGCCGCCCGGGTTGAGGGACGATGACATAGATTGAACCTTGTATGGATTTCTCTGCTCCGTCACTTGCTAGCTTGGTCAAAGTTTCAACCGTTATTATAGTTAATTATTTAATTCGCTGAAAATATATAAATCATAATAACAAATAAAAGGATGACATGATGATGCGACGCTCAATATCATTGTAGGGTGTATTATGCTTGTATTTTGTTTTCAATTATTTCCCCCAGCAAATGTCAGTAATCTCTCCTGAGATGTGATAGCCACATGGTGGATGTTAAAGTGCTTCTATTGGTATATCAACAGAGCACGTCAATAAACACAGAGAATTCAGTAATGCCCCATCGACTATTGTTTATGTGATATCAGCAGGTCAAACAGGGAGGTTGAGGCAACTTCTCCAGTCGCTGATGTCTGAAGTCCTGTATTCTATGAAATCTGCTGATGCTCATTGATCAAACTTTTCTCTCATCTGCAAACAATATTACACCATTGTAAGAATTTCCATGCAAAATATTACTAAGGTGACAACTAAATGTGGCAGATTATTTGTTTTGTAGCTAAATGTATATTATATCAACCAGAAGAACCTCGCTTGTAAAGGAGATGGAGGTAAGACAGCACCTGGTATCTCCTGTATTATCCGTTGCCTCCACAGGCTTTTCACCGCTTGGGCCTGTATCGAAGAACAATTTTGCCGAAAAGCGAATGGTGATTGGTCTCAGGTTGATGCTCTCTGCACAGCTCCTCTACAGAAGGCTCGACTATTGAAATCTTCTGATGGTTGACCTGTTGCTCGTTTTTAGCTGGTAACTGTTGAAGAGGGAAACTGCCGTGTTTTTCAAGTAAGCGTGTCAGCTTGCCAGAAACTTTGGGTGCCTGATGAGCTGTAGAAAAGGATTTGTGGAATCCTATATATACACTACATACAGTGCACACTACATACAGTATACACTACATACAGTATACACTACATACAGTATACACTACATACAGTGCACACTACATACAGTACACACTACATACGGTACACATTACATACGGTACACACTACATACAGTACACACTACATACAGTACACACTACATACAGTACACACTGCATACAGTACATACACACTGCATACAGTACACACTGCATACAGTACACACTACATACAGTACACACTACATACAGTACACACTACATGCGGTACACACTACATGCGGTATGCACTACATACGGTACGCACTACATACAGTACACACTACATACAGTATACACTACATACAGTACACACTACATACAGTACACACTACATACAGTACACACTACATACAGTACACACTACATACAGTGCACACTACATACAGTGCACATTACATACAGTACACACTACATACAGTACACACTACATACAGTACACACTACATACAGTACACACTACATGCGGTATGCACTACATACAGTACACACTACATACAATACACACTACATACAGTACACACTACATACAGTACACACTACATACAGTACACACTACATACAGTACATACTACATACAGTACACACTACATACAGTACACACTACATACAGTACACACTACATACAGTACACACTACATACAGTACACACCACATACAGTATACACTACATACATGACCCACTGCATACAGTACACATACTACATACAGTACATACTACATACAATACACACTACATACAGTACACACTGCATACAGTACACAATACATACAGTATACACTACATACATGACCCACTACATACAGTACACATACTACATACAGTACATACTACATACAGTACACACTACATACAGTATACACTGCATACAGTACACAATACATACAGTATACACTACATACATGACCCACTACATACAGTACACATACTACATACAGTACACACTACATACAGTACACATACTACATACAGTACACACTACATACAGTACACACAGTACAAACTACATACAGCACACACTACATACAGTATACACTACATACAGTATACAGTACACAATACATACAGTATACACTACATACATGACCCACTACATACAGTATACACTACATACAGTACACACTACATACAGTATACACTACATACAGTACACAATACATACAGTATAAACTACATACATGACCCACTACATACAGTACACATACTACATACAGTACACACTACATACAGTATACACTACATACATGACCCACTACATACAGTACACAAACTACATACATGACCCACTACATACAGTATACACTACATACAGTACACAATACATACAGTATACACTACATACATGACCCACTACATACAGTACACATACTACATACAGTATACACTTACCAAGATCTTCTAAAGTAGAAATAGGTGGACAAGGAATGCCCTCAACTCCTTCAGCATTCTTCAGGTTATCAATTTGTCCACTGTCTAAACACAGACAATACTCGCATTGCATCTTACATTGCTGGTCAGTCTAAGGCTTATATACAATATAGGTACGCGTGTGGGAAAGGGCGGGATGTGACTGTGTACCTACATACCAACAAGACGAGACAGAGTCAGCTGAAGAGAGGCACTAAGCTGCGATGACTCCGCTAGCTGTATCCATTTGTTATACACGCTGGCGTCATGCTTGACAACTTCTGCCCAATTTTTAAATATTTGTCGCTTTTGCTTGAGCAATAGCTTGAGGTCCTATGGAATACAGTTCATTTATGAACAAAGCCTGAGGTCCAATGGAATAAATTTCAATTATGAGCAATCCTATAGAATAGACTGAGATACTTTTGCAGACACTTAGTCATCAGTTCGTCACCTTTTCTGTGATGGGAAACAGCTGTAGAATAGACTCGATGCCATCTTCATTGGGGTCCATCGAATAGATATAGCGGATCTGTTCCTTGGCTTTGCTCGTTAATATGTTGCATGCTGGCAGTGGACGGAAATACTTTCTCTCTATCACCTTGGACTTCAAAAACTTTCTCTTATTATCTTTAATACTGTAAAACAAGGTACTAAAGTGCTTTATTAATAGTTATTATATCTCATTTTAAAATAGCAAAACAGCAAATTATTGGCAGTAGCCATCATCTTGCTAAAAGTTATGCCGCAGTCAACATGGCTGAAAATAGCAATTTAGGGTGAGCAAATACACGCACCGTGCTTTCTCTGTAAGTGAATTCAACCGTTGCTCATCTGTCATGGATGCCACGTCCTCCATGTGCCGTTCTTCTTCCACTTCTGGTGTGAACCATTCAGCATGGTCGCCATCCTGAACAAACCTGTTGTGGATGTTGTTTACTCGTCTGGCGTGCAGCACTCCAGGAACATTATATGAAGTGTTGAAATATCTTAAAAATTTAACAATTAACAGACATCAGTTTTAAATAATCAGTAATACACATAATTTAAAAACTCCAAGGCCAAAACATACTTATTTAGAGAAAAAGGCTTCAGCGTAATATTGTGCGCTGAAAACAGCAGTGGCTGAATTATGTCGCGTATGAAATATGCAGATCGTCCTCTGTAACAATGCCAGCCCATCATTCACATCAGCTACACTCTACTCTACTAAGATAACAACAAGAAAAAAAACAAGTTAGACAAAATAAAACTGGATTTCTTGGCACATAGAGACAACAGTAAACCGAAATCTCAATAGGCATTGTTGCATAAATATATGCTTTGAAGAGAGCTCGACATAACATAATCTGAAGGCTGGTTCACATTATCAGCGTTTTGCATCGGGGTTGTCCGTCCCCGTTAATGTGAACATAGAAACAAGTAGTAACGCAGACGCGGGGATACATCGGCGTTTGCATCAGGAAAGCTTGGCAGTTCCGAACTTTCACGATGTCCCCGTTACAACGCCGTTGATATGAACACGTGTCTGCGTTTGTCCCAGGCAGTATTTTGTAATATGGGCGGGACTTGGGAGTGGTTAACCAATGACCCGGCATGCGACATTGTAGTTTCGTTTGTGCACACCATAGACCTAGTATTATTGTCACATAGATAATAATACTAGGTCTATGGTGCATGCACACAGTTTTGGCGACAAAGTCTTTGACTTTAATTATTATGAGTGAACTTTGAAGCCAGATAGATTAGCAGACTTTCCAACTTTCATGCATTGAGCGTGAGAAATACGCATTTCCCTGTTTCTCACACTCCATTGCTGTGTTATTTTTTATTTCAATTGATTTTATTATTTAAGCTGTCATGTCAGATACATTCATTTATTAATTACTACCTACTACTACTTATAATTATTATTCTTATCATTTATTATTATACAATATATATAATAATTAATTAATAATACTTATTATTTAAATATCAATTATTATTATCATCACTAACTAATTATTATTACTATTATTATTGTTGTTATTTTTTATTACTGCTTTATTATTTTTAACAATGGATGATAATAACAAATAGTTATTATTATTGATAATAATTTTACCATCATCATTTATCATTGTTATTAAATAAATAAATAGTCATTAACATAAAAATGATAAACACCAAATTATTACCTACATATTATTATTATTGCCATTTGTTGTTGCTTTTTTGTTATCAAGTCAAACATTCTTCAACATTACTTTGTCTTATTATCGATGGTAGCAGTTAAGAAGCACTTTTGTTGCTTTTATATATTTTAGCTAGCACATGTGCAGTTTTTACTTTGACAATTTTTTTCTCAAATAGAGCATCAGCTTTTAGAAAAAAATTGTTGTCCATCCAATGGTGCAAAAATTATTTGTGTCACACACACACACCTACTAACTACTAGCAACTCGCTATTTTTCTTCGTTTATTGACAACCATAGAACTCAATACTATACATATTGAGTTCTATGTTGGTAAAGTACAAAGGTCATTGTTTGATTGACAGGCATAGCTAATCATCTGGGTTCATCTGGGTTAATGAGAACATGTACAACCCAGATCATCCTAAACAATCATAAGGCTGCATCTGGGTCAATTTATGTAATATGAACACTCATCTGGGTTGCTGTCTGGGATGTCAACCCAGATGCTGATTAGGTCAAATCCAAACAATGTGAACCGGCCTTGAGGGGACGACGTTTCAGTTAACTTCTTTTGCCTACGACTTGAATTTGACAGGAACATAAAGGGGTAAATAGATGTGTAAGTCAATAAATGGAGTTAATGGTGTTTCTCGTTCTTCAGGTTGGCGATTGAGTAGATAACACATACAATAGCAGTCTTATGTACGTATTTTATGGCCATTAGATAGATTGAGCCTCGACCCTCGACCCTCTTTTTTCTGAAAGATCGTTTTTACAGTTGTCTGCGTTTCAATCATAACAATAAAAAGAACAAATTTTGCTGATAAATAAAATATGGTGGCTCATAATAATAATGTTAGATGATTTTGCTTTCAATAGCGTATGAACGGTTTTAAAATAGTAGTAAAGTTTCTTTAACATTGAAAATAATTCGGTTAATGTAGGAAAACAGTCTAAGAAACAGTATCTAAAAACGGACTTAATGATTATAATAAATATAATGTCGGCCTTACCTTAGCAGTTGTAGAATTTTATGCAATAATAATCAAACTGCATTTCGTGTCTAACAACAGTTAAACTTTAAAAGCATATAGTATAGTTGTTTGGCAAATTATTCAAGAGTTGTAGATTAGTAAAAACTGGATAAACGCTTTACTTCAGAACTGGTATGAACTATTTTAAATAGTCTGCACTTCTTTAAAATTAAATAATCTGAAATGTTTTAAAAAAAAGTGTGAAAGTGTACAGGAAATGGCTCTTATCCAATCGATATGCTGCGTAACTCTATCCTAAGTAGACAACTCCCAGCTACGGACCTACAAGGGGAATAGCAAAAGTAACAAACACTGCTCTTTGTAATTAACCATACGAAACTTGTGTACGTGACATTTGTATGATACCCTTTCTTTCACTAGCCACCTGTTATGCCACTAAAGCTATTATTCTACTTGGTTACGATACCCTATGCTAGCCCACCTACCTTTTGTATGCATTATTGGGCTACCTGTACACAAAGAAATATTATGTAACCTTTTATATAAATACTGGTTGCTGCTGCCTCACAACTCAGAGTAGTTGGAGGATCACAGCCAGAAGTAGGAAGAATACAGACTACACTACTCTCACACATACACTCTCTCTCTCTATTGCTTACATGAAGAAAGCAATAAGCATTGTAACAATTGAAGTCTTACAATAAAATCACAAGCCTGCAAAATACAGCTAGCAAGCGCCTACAAGTAGTCAGCCTACACTTTGTAGGGCCCTGCAGCACGGGCCCCTGGGGATTTTTGCAAGCATGTTCTTTCAACGACCCACTATCATATATACTATAATAAAAATTTATTATAGTATATATGATAGTGGGCCGTTGGAAGAACATGCTTGCAAAAATCCCCAGGGGCCGTGCCCTGCAGTCAGGTAGCCGACCTAGCCAGCACTCAGACCAGCAGACAGACCAGCTATGCCAGCTTGCACTACTGACCAGTAGTGCCTGCCCAAGCTGCTGAACTTCTGCCTGCGATCTAGTCTGGTACTGAGGGAGGTGCAGGTGCCTGCTACCAAGTGAATTGTGACTGTCACTACAAAAATCCTGCACAAAAGGTTTGCAAAGCACATGGCTTTTGAACCAAAATTGATTGCCATCATGTTCCATGCATATTACCTAACAATTTTGACAAAACACAACATAAATTTCCTAAAAGTGGCCCAAAACCCACCAATTTCCTGCAGTAGACCTGTGGCTTAAGCTAAGGAGGAGAGTGGACTGTAGTTAGTAGTAGTAGTTGTTGTTTGTTGTTGGTATTCAACTTCCTTGTTACCAATAGTCAGGGAGCCAAGCATCAATTTTGTGCTTAGAAATGAGATTTTTTTCAAACTTTCAATTGACCACATGAAAATTATTTTATCCGATGCAACACTTTTTTCTAATGACAATGGCGGAGGTGTTGCACACGGCAGCTTACGTAACAGCAAGTTATGCTGCCAAAACATGCTGCCACCAAACTTATAACAAAGTAATTTTAACAATAACCGGTGGTTATTATGCAATATGGTCACCAAAACCATACCCATAAATAAAATTAAGTCATGAGGTCACTAATCAGGCTATGAATGAACGAATATCACCCACTATAAACATCAAGTATGAAAAATTTTAGTTGTAGCAGTAATTATTTGCAAATTTACCAAGTCATGGGAGACAAATCCAAAACTCTATTAAACTGCCTATACAAACTACATGAGCTGATTTACTAATGACTCTGCAGCCTGCAAGTGCAGGCATTATGGTTAGCTCGTGCTTCTGGTGTAGAAAGTCTAGCTGTGAACATTTTTTTGTATGTTATTAACATAAAATATTTGTATTGCACAGAAACACTGCGATTGTGAGGCATAAAGCCAGTCACAACCAAGAATAAACTAACAGCGTTATAGAAAATTGACTAGGTAGTTTTAGCTTAAGGAAACATCCCAACCATCACTGCTTTTGGCAGGTTTACAAAAACTGTATTTATTCACATTAATCATAAAAAGAAACTACTAATAAACTGTTAGTAAACTATCCGTAGCTCTAGTGTCGGAGTTAAATTCAGTAAAAATAATTTGCAAACTGAAAAAAAAATAAAACCAAATGAAACCAAATTACAACACTTTATACCTGAAAATCATGACTTCTGATCTCACTGAGCATACAACACATAGAAACAACAGTGCAGCAGCTCAAATACCCAACTGCGAACACATTAACGCAATATGCATTTCAAGTTAACTGGCTCTGGCATAGTAATTAACATCTGATGCTATGAAGACATGGAGGGTTGCATGTGGTGACCGGTCATCTTTCCTCAGAATATAAACTCCATGAGCAGAAAATCTAAAATATAAATGTAAACTTACACTCAACTAATACTTGAATCATTATTGACAAATGTTTCTCTAATACTAAAGACAACACACTATCTGCTGTTAGGGCGTATGATCAATTTATCAATGTTTTAAGAACTTGAAACTGGCTTGGTTGCCGATTACATCTCGTGTAAACGGGCTCTTGAGAGTTAAAAGTGCTTCAATAACTCGCCAGCTTACAGCATAAACTTTGATCAGGACAATTATGTTGTATAACTGGTGGGTGTGGGTAGTATTTCTCACATTCAACCAAAATGGTGTCAAAAGAAAACAAGAAAATAGTTTATAGGTAACAGTAATTTGATCATCAGTAAACGTCTTTCATTCTCTACTTGTGACACAAGATAGACATCATACAGCAATAATAAGTTGATACTTGAGTAATACCAAACTGCATTTATGTTACCAGTGGGCTTGTTATCAGATTTGTTCAAAATGATGGTATTCTAGCAGAGAATAGAAAGAATGTTTGCAACCTCATATAATTGTGCAGAATGTATCGGATATATCAATAGCGCTCATCCAGTTATAGGAGTTGGTTATCAAATTAGTAAATAAACTTATTGGTATTTAAAACTTCTGTGATAATTATTAGTTATAAATTTATTATTCACTCATTCACTTCACTTTTGATTAAAGATAATATCATTACTTTCTAATAGTATATTATTCCTAAAATTGAAACATGACTAATTAGCAAACGAAAAAGTATATGAAATATTAACCACAGGCCTACTGACGAAAAATTGGTGGGTTTTGGGCCACTTTTTGGAAATTTACAACATTAACATATTTATTGATAATGATACAAGTTGATGATGTTATGTCAATCACAGCTGCTGTGACAACTAATATGACTAATAATATCAATTAGACGGCTCTTTTTTTTAAATATGCTACAGTTGAAACAAACTTTCCGTAGTTATAGGGAAGAAGTGCATTCTTGTTGTGTTATAGATTGTGAATTGAAAGAACATACAACATCAGCAATAACAACAATAATAATAAAATAATAATTATTAAATTATTATTATTTACTACTTACTACTAACAACTCAGTTAAAAAATTGTTATTAACATAATTTATTTATTAGGGGAGTTATTTGTTTCAAAAGCAGTGCTTTGATAATAAATAATGATAATCAGAGAAACTTGAATTGAAGCTGATATTTTTTATTTACTCACTACACTCACTATTTACCATAGTAGATGATAAAAATTAATTAATAATAACACACACACAACACAGTAGTAGTAGTGAGTTACAGTAGTAGTAGTGAGTTGTAGTAGTAGTAGTGGTAGTAGTAGTAAAAAAAGTGACAGTAGTACTAGTAGTAGTAGTAGGAGGAACTAGTTATTATTAATTATTATTATACAACAGTAATAAGTATACCAAAGTGTATAGTAGGTGACAATAATTAATAGCAGTTATAACAATAACATTAATAATAAATCAATAAATTATGAAATAAAAATATTTATAATTATTTATTATTATAATAATAATAAATAAATAATAATAATAATGAATAAAAAAAAGTTAGTGAGTGACATACACCACATCGATAAGGATCATGTTGTGCAGTTGTTGAAAGAAATACTAGCACTCAATGTTTGCAAATAACTTCTTTATCACCTGTTCATCTCCTTGATAGTATCTCAAAATGGGCACCAACTGTTGCTGTCATGAAGTATTAACTTGTTTTATTAGTGTAGAAAATGAAATCAATCACAAAACTTGAGGCATCCATGAAAGTAGTCCGATAGCACATGCTCAAACTTAGCTGATGTGCTGAGATACTTTTACATCGGGGCGTATGCTTCCTAGTCTGTAGAATCGTGTAGATTTCATCACTCAAAGCTTCTCCGCAATAACAAAAGTATATTCATGCGCTATTCGCTAAACTTGTTATGTAATCTCCATTACGTAAGAGATGGTTTGCAACACTATTAAATTATGATTTAGTAACGTTTGTTACATCTAATGCTATTCAATTTGTGTGGTCAAGGAAAAGTTTAAAATTACTTGAACGATAATTGACCACGGCTCCCTGACTACAATCGATAAAAAAAATAAACAGTTTGCTGTAACCTCTGTGACTATACATATTAACACACCGTTAGCTAACTGAGGCACTCCTTTTGCTTTATGTTCCTGCGTGTTCAATGTCTTCAAAACTATTCAAAGGTACATGTCTAAGAAACGACGAACACTTTCTTCAAAAAAAACAAAACGAAGGAAACAGCATTGTATGAAGTAGCCTCGCTCAGCTGTTATTATTTCGAAATAAGTAAACCATATTTAGCTAATGTATGCTTGAAAGTAGGTTGGTAGATGTTGATTTGAATAAAATTAAAGGATGAAGAAATTCTGCGTTCAATTTTTAGCAGCAATGTTAAAATTTAGTCAAAATAATTCGGGCAAGAAAACAAATTGTCCTAAAAAGTTATCTCCCCAAACTCTTTAAAAGCAAGTAAAGTAATCAGAAAGTGACAAGAGAAGATAAGCCTTCAGGCAGAGACTTCGGCCTTGAGGCTTATACTGATACATCGTGGTTTGCTGCATTTGAGTGAGTTGGTTGCGTGAGCAAAAGGAAAGCAAAAGGGATGATGTTGTTCTATATGAAAATATCTGATACTAAGAGTATGTCTTAGGGAGGGCACAGGAATAGCTGTTATGTACAGTAACCACAGGCTATCAAATGGATTGGTGTTCTGATGTTCTGATGCCATAGAATTAATTTTATGGCTGGTGCCAAGGGCCTTGGGCCTTGTGTCAGCAAAGCCTTGGCCCAAGGCTTTGCTGACACTAAAAAGCAGGTGTGACCACTGTTTACATGGATTTGTAGAGTGGGAGAAGAATGCATACACATAGCATATAGTGGTTTCATATAATGCAGAACATACAAGAGTAGCCGTATGTGTTTATTAAATAATATTACTGGATGGTTAATCAAGGGTGCTATGAGACAATAATATATACAATATATGGTATATACACAGATTATATAAGCTAGCTTGTCTGCTATTCAAGCGGTCAACTCCTCAAGACTGTTGAACGAACTGTACTTGTTGTATCTGTAACACAGAACATATATACAATATGGAGTACATATATACAGTGCATATATAAAGTGTGTAATGTACAATACACAGCACATATACTATACAGTCACACATATATGACACGTATGTACACACATATATATGACACGTACCTGAGAGCTGGGGTTTGTAGTGTACACTTGCTGTGGCTCTGTATTGGATGATTGTACTACTATCTGCTGTGCACTACCAATCTGTTGTTGTATAGCCTGCAGTTGGCTCGGGGTCAACTGGATCTATAACAAGCGTGTACAGTGTATAGGGTACAGCGTATAGTATAGAGTGTATAGTATAGAGTAGCTAATGTATACTAGGTACTAGGTATATAGCGCTATATACTGTATAGGATGTACAGCATATAGCAGGCATTTTTTAATCACAAACGTTTACGCCTTGAAAAAATTGGTGTCGGAAAGCGCTTCTAAATAAATGCAACTTGGACAATTGTTCCGGGCAAAACTTTTATGTACGAACGTTCAAAAACATCAGCTTAATCCAAACGGAGTTGTCTTCTTTTGTTTTGTAGTGAACGATAAATATAATTGTGAGATGCATCCCGGAGACAACTTTTTTGTTATTTCCAAAAAGAAAACACTAACAATATATATATAACCATTACAAACTGCCATATTATCGTTTACTATTTATCATTTTAAAACAATTTTTCATCTCAATTATTATTTAGCTGTAACAAATTAAACAATAAAAGCTTATAATTATTAATAATATTATTTGATTAACAGTAATATTAACAACTATTAACTTTTTCATATTATTATAATTCACCATCGATGATAAATTTGCACAAAAACAATTTTCACGCGCTTCAACCACTTATTGTTATTTTTTATCATTAGAAACAAAACTCATCACTCTTATCATCGTAGTTAACGTAAAAGAGTTTGGTTTTGACAATATTACTCATCAGCACTTGGGACTGTATGGATTCAGATCATGCAAGTTATAGGGTGAGCTACTGATTGAATGCTAAAATCAGCAGAGTGTTCACAAAAACAGGTTTTGAGCTCGCCAGAAAACGAGAATTTTGCCCATTTTGACATGGACGTTCGCGATTCGAAAACGCCTATTATACAGTACATAGTACATAATGCCAGCCAAGTGCATGCAGAGTACATTTCAAGTACACAACCAGAATACACCAAGTACATACCAAGTACACACCTAGTACATACCAACTACACACCAAGTACAGTACACACCATGCACACACCAAGTACACACCATGTACATACCAAGTACACGCCTATGACATTCCAAGTACACACCAAGTACACACCTAATACACACCATGTACACACCAAGTACACACCAAGTACACATCAAGTACACACCTAATACATACCAAGTACACACCAAGTACACACCTAATACGCACAAAATACACAACAAGTACACACCAAGTACGCAACAAGTACACACCTAGTACACACCAAGTACACACTTAATACACACAAAATACACAAGTACACACCAACTACACACCTAATACACACCAACTACACACCAAGTACAGTACACACCAAGTACAGTGCACACCATGTACACACCAAATAAACACCAAGTACACACCTAACACACACCATGTACACACCAAGTACACACCAAGTACACACCAAGTACACATCAAATACACACCTAGTACATACCAAGTACACACCAAGTACACACCTAATACGCACAAAATACACAACAAGTACACACCAACTACACACCAAGTACGCAACAAGTACACACCTAGTACACACCAAGTACACACTTAATACACACAAAATACACAAGTACACACCAACTACACACCAACTACACACCTAATACACACCAACTACACACCAAGTACAGTACACACCAAGTACAGTGCACACCATGTACACACCAAGTAAACACCAATTACACACCATGTACACACCAAGTACACACCAACTAACTACACACCAAGTACAGTACACACCATGTACACACCTATAACATTCCATGTACACACCGAGTACACACCATGTACACACCTATAACATTCCATGTACACACCGAGTACACACCATGTACACACCTATAACATTCCAAGTACACACCAAGTACATACCAAGTACGCACCAAGTACACACCAAGTACATAAAGCGTTACCTGCTGCACCTGCTGGTTTTGCTGCTGAGGAGCCTGAACCTGCACAATCTGTGCACCAGCTGGTAGTCCCTGGCCCTGCTATAGACCCAACAATATTGTACATACTGTAGACAGTATTATTGAATATATCACTGTATATAACACTGTATATAACACTGTATATAACACTGTATATAACATTATATTACTGTAAGACACGCATCTCTCTGTGCAGTTATGTTGCCCCAAGGAATAATGTGAATTGTTATTAACAGACAAACAAACAAACTCACCAGCTGTATAGGTTGTCCAGTGACACCAGAGAGTCCAGTTTGAGTTTGTACGTAGTATTGTACTGCATCGCCTCCCTCCTACAAAACAAATATCAGATTTATAAAGTATACAAAGATATAATACATCAATAAAGAGTTGTACACTATACAAAGATATAATACACCAATAAAGAGTTGTACACTATACAAAGATATAACACACCAATAAAGAGTTGTACACTATACAAAGATATAATATACCAATAAAGAGTTGTACACTATACAAAGATATAACACATCAATAAAGAGTTGTACACTATACAAAGATATAACACATCAATAAAGAGTTGTACACTATACAAAGATATAATACACCAATAAAGAGTTGTACACTATACAAAGATATAACACGCCAATAAAGAATTGTACACTATACAAAGATATAATACATCAATAAAGAGTTGTACACTATACAAAGATATAATACATCAATAAAGAGTTGTACACTATACAAAGATATAACACATCAATAAAGAGTTGTACACTATACAAAGATATAATACACCAATAAAGAATTGTACACTATACAAAGATATAACACATCAATAAAGAGTTGTACACTATACAAAGATATAATACATCAATAAAGAATTGTAAACTATACAAAGATATAACACATCAATAAAGAATTGTACACTATACAAAGATATAACACACCAATAAAGAGTTGTACACTATACAAAGATATAATACACCAATAAAGAGTTGTACACTATACAAAGATATAATACACCAATAAAGAATTGTACACTATACAAAGATATAATACATCAATAAAGAATTGTACACTATACAAAGATATAATACACCAATAAAGAATTGTACACTATACAAAGATATAATACACCAATAAAGAATTGTACACTATACAAAGATATAATATATCAATAAAGAGTTGTACACTATACAAAGATATAATACACCAATAAAGAGTTGTACACTATACAAAGATATAATACACCAATAAAGAATTGTACACTATACAAAGATATAATACACCAATAAAGAATTGTACACTATACAAAGATATAATACACCAATAAAGAATTGTACACTATACAAAGATATAACACACCAATAAAGAGTTGTACACTATACAAAGATATAATACATCAATAAAGAGTTGTACACTATACAAAGATATAATACACAAATAAAGAGTTGTACACTATACAAAGATATAATACATCAATAAAGAGTTGTACACTATACAAAGATATAATACATCAATAAAGAGTTGTACACTATACAAAGATATAATACACCAATAAAGAGTTGTACACTATACAAAGATATAATACACCAATAAAGAGTTGTACACTATACAAAGATATAATACACCAATAAAGAGTTGTACACTATACAAAGATATAATACATCAATAAAGAGTTGTACACTATACAAAGATATAATACACCAATAAAGAGTTGTACACTATACAAAGATATAATACACCAATAAAGAGTTGTACACTATACAAAGATATAACACATCAATAAAGAGTTGTACACTATACAAAGATATAACACACCAATAAAGAGTTGTACACTATACAAAGATATAATACACCAATAAAGAGTTGTACACTATACAAAGATATAATACACCAATAAAGAGTTGTACACTATACAAAGATATAACACATCAATAAAGAGTTGTACACTATACAAAGATATAATACACCAATAAAGAGTTGTACACTATACAAAGATATAATACATCAATAAAGAGTTGTACACTATACAAAGATATAATACACCAATAAAGAGTTGTACACTATACAAAGATATAATACACCAATAAAGAGTTGTACACTATACAAAGATATAACACATCAATAAAGAGTTGTACACTATACAAAGATATAATACACCAATAAAGAGTTGTACACTATACAAAGATATAACACATCAATAAAGAGTTGTACACTATACAAAGATATAATACACCAATAAAGAGTTGTACACTATACAAAGATATAATACACCAATAAAGAGTTGTACACTATACAAAGATATAACACATCAATAAAGAGTTGTACACTATACAAAGATATAACACACCAATAAAGAATTGTACACTATACAAAGATATAATACACCAATAAAGAGTTGTACACTATACAAAGATATAATACACCAATAAAGAGTTGTACACTATACAAAGATATAACACATCAATAAAGAGTTGTACACTATACAAAGATATAATACACCAATAAAGAGTTGTACACTATACAAAGATATAATACATCAATAAAGAATTGTACTCTATACAAAGATATAACACATCAATAAAGAGTTGTACACTATACAAAGATATAATACATCAATAAAGAGTTGTACACTATACAAAGATATAACACATCAATAAAGAGTTGTACACTATACAAAGATATAATACATTAATAAAGAGTTGTACACTATACAAAGATATAATATATCAATAAAGAGTTGTACACTATACAAAGATATAATACATCAATAAAGAGTTGTACACTATACAAAGATATAATACACCAATAAAGAGTTGTACACTATACAAAGATATAACACACCAATAAAGAGTTGTACACTATACAAAGATATAATATAAGAAGGTGGTCAGGTCTACTAACTCGTTTTGTTGGTTTGGAGTCAACATCTCTGGGCACAATATCAATGAGGAAGTCAAATTGATCAAACTTTGATATTGCCATCGAGATATCATTTCTCTGCAAATACCAGATGACTAAATGACCGATGAAGAAGCAACAACAACTGTTTCACTCACTGCATGGTGTAACTTTTTCACCAGTCTATTTACTTATGTAATTGTGATGTCAATAATAATAAAGTATTTCTTACAACAAACCCCACTGACGTATCCACCAATTACAAGACAACATGGAAATATCCACCAATAACAAGACAACATGGAAATATCCACCAATCCCATGCATATTTGAGCCATTGACCAATTACAAGACAACATTGAGATATCCACCCATTGTCTAACTGGACCAAATAAAACATCAGTGACGTGGATATATGCAAACCTGTAGGGTTCGTCGCTTACTATCCTCTGTCTGTACCCAGGCACGCAATGCCAACTCACTGATGAAAATTTCAGCTGCTTTGGCGAACAAAAGCGGTGCCTCCTGGCTGATCATTTTAACATCCTCATCCAACTTCATAATTTTTTTAATGCGGGCAAGGGGCAGCTCCTGCGTTTTGAAGTCATGCTAAAACGAAAATGTCTCCATTAGACATGACTGAAACTGTTAGCAAGGAATTGCTACAATTATACATAAACTGGCCCTCTAAGTATATATTTTAGTGAAGTACCTGTTTGGTTGCTTTTATTTCATTTGCGACTTTGGGCCAAAAACTGGCTAACCACTGGTGAGATTCAGAGGGACCTTCGGATGAGGTTATAGCGTATGTTGTTTCTCCATCAGCCATAATTACTGGGCAGCTAATAATTCAGGAAGCAGCCTGTAATAAGTGGAGAACATTATTTCATGTCTTGTGATAGGCTGAATCTAATGCATGTTTTTATTCGCTGATTTGCTCAGCTTTAATACTTTAATAGAATGAATCATGACGAATGTCTGCCAGCTTAATCATAACTTCAGTTCCCTCTTACGTTGATAAAGGCAAAAGTAATTATTTTAACCCAACAATGCTACTAATAGTCTGTATTGCCAGCAAGTAGTAGCTGGCTAATGAGATTCATTAATCACAGAACAATGAAAAGCAACATTGCTTCAAAATCGTTTTGACAAGCGTTTATTATTATGCGTATGGACTCAACTTCCTTGTTCATTGTAAATGGAAACAAAACTGCCGCTACACAAATGATGAACTATATAAAATATAAAACAATGAATATGCGAGTGAATAAACTGTGCCGAATAAGCGGACAATAGCACATTTTGGTTTGTATAGGTAGAGGAATAACAACTTGAAAGTAAATTCATTTTGACTATTAAACAATTTGCTACTAGACCCGGATTTACTAAATAAAAAAATGGTGGGGAAGTAGTAATCAATATAAACGCATGGCACATTTAATGTAACAACAACAGATCAACCAGGCTAGATTTACGTGATTAAAATGACTTCAGCCGCTAGCAAAACTCAATGGTAGACAGGGATAAGAGACTCAGTGGTAGACAGGGATAAGAGACTCAATGGTAGACAGGGATAAGACTCAGTGGTAGACAGGGATAAGAGACTCAATGGTAGACAGGGATAAGAGACTCAATAGTAGACTGGGATAAGAGACTCAGTGGTAGACAGGGATAAGAGACTCAGTAGTAGACAGGGATAAGAGACTCAGTGGTAGACAGGGATAAGAGACTCAATGGTAGACAGGGATAAGAGACTCAGTGGTAGACAGGGATAAGAGACTCAGTGGTAGACAGGGATAAGAGACTCAGTAGTAGACAGGTATAAGAGACTAGAATAAAAAAGTTGCGAAGAAAATAAAAGCAGCAGATTCAACACATGTGCCTGTTTTGAATCTAATATCGAACACTTCAGTTGTATTATTTGATCAGATTCAACTAAGCCGACACCTGAAAGCTGGCTTTTTACTGTAAATTTATGGTTGTTACCAAGTATAGGCATTGTTCCTATTAACTAAAAGAGCAAGCTGAGACATGGACTTGGAGGGGTTGCCAAAATAATGCTATTTGTACCAACCTAGCATTTTCAATTAACTCTCCACACAAAACAGGGTAAGACAAATAACACCTACAACAAAAAAATCCAATAAACACATGATAACTGTATTAAAGAATGGCTCCGGTCATTTCTATATTTATCTGATATGTCATTGATATGTCCTTATGAAGTGCTTCAAATACCAACTTCGTCAAAATTCAATCGATTTCTATATTTTCTTAACACAATTAATAATAAGCATGTTATGAGTGTTCTATTTAGCATCAAAAGGACCCTGATTCAACAATCATCTAACAAACTGTCATAGATGACTAACTGTTAAGATGTTTTTGAACTGGAATTTTACAACCAAACGAAGATAACCCTGAAAATATAAAGCAAACTATGCATGACCAGACCAAATCCATACCCTCCACTGCCATTTTGTAATTAAAACACAAAACTGTTTTTGATACTTTTCGAAATTTTTTTCTAGCTGGCAAGGAAGTGATTTTACGCTCACTAAGAAATTCAGCAATCTTCGTTACAAAGCAGTATTAATTATTAGGTATCGTTATGGATTAGCATCAGATATATTGAACATCAACTACAACATCATTAAAAATTACCATCCGTAACTAGGTAGCAACACCACCAGTAAAAAAAACCACTGACCTTGGATTTCCATATAGCATGGCTACCACTACTCAACCTTCACCAACTGTTGTAAATACCCATGAAAGTTTAATTTATCAAAAAATAAACAAAATTAAATGGAATGTACGTCATTTTCACTTTAAAAACGAACCTGCAGATTTTTTCATTATTAAAATTATTGTCAACTTTGTCTAGTTTACTTCTCTCACATGACCGGAATTGACAGTATTGGGAACCATGGCAAACATGGTAGTTGGCATACATTTGTTTACCTTCTAATACGGCCATGAGCAGTTTCCATATGATGGTTCATAACGTTAGACGGTTTCATTTTCAAAATGTATGAACGGATATTAAATAGTCTAGACGGTTTGCAAAGCGTATTTTACATTGAAAATAATTGAGTAATTGTGGTAAAATAGCCCAAAAAACTATGTTTAAAAACGGGCTTGTTGATTATTATACATAAATTGTCGGCCTTAGCAGTTGCAGGATTCGTGCAATAAAATTGTATTTTCTGTCTAACAATGGTAAATTTAGCAAAGCGTATGGTTGTTTGCAAATAATTCAGACGGTTTAGAAATGTTTCAGATGATTTAGAAAATTACAGACCGTATGAACGCTCTAGAAAGAGTATGAACTATCTTCAAACCAAATGAAATATTTTTAAATAGTCCAAACTTTTAAAATAATCTAACCTATTTTGAAATAGTTGTAAAGCACATGGCTTTCGAGACAAAGTGATCGCCATCAATTTATTTATAGCCTCTATGCAACTTCACCAACATAAACGTAGATCAATAAACATAGAGACAAATCAATTAACTGTATAAGACTCTTGTTAAATATAATCTCTAAAATTCATGTTTTACAATCATAATTAGGTTGTATGTATTATTTAAAATATTATAAGACAAATAATATTTAATACATAAAAAAATTTTCTATTTATTCAAAGAAAATTCAACTGTTCGGTGTTTAGTAAAAACATCATTCGTATATGGACTGGAGATCTATGATCAATAGAGCAAGCCAGCAAGTCGGCTGGAAATTTTCAAAGTGTATGAACAATTTCACAAAGCATTCAGAGGAGTTGTAAAACTTGAGACTATTTCAAAAGCGTCCAAACGGTTTGGAACTCATTCCGACGTTTTAAAACACAAAACATTCTGAGCCACCATAGTTTCCAGGCAATTCTGATAAATTTATCATTTGGTGGTTAGAATTTTTTGTGATGGATGTTGTTTGTCTTTCCCTGTTTTGTGTGGAGGAGAACTGATTGAAAAAGCTAGGTTAGTACGAATGATTTTAATACAGGGCCCATAGTCTGTTATTTTTCTTCAGCAAATTCCTGAGGCCCGTGAGTTGAGTTTACTTTGAGGTATGGCGATACTCGATAACTAGTTTTGCCAGAAAATTAGAAGGTTTTTACTGCACTAGCCTATTGAACGCTAATGAAGAAATGGCAATGTAATACCCCTGTGATGTAATAACAGTGATGACATAATAACAACACAGAGTATTGAAATCATCTTTGAACATATGCATTTTGAGAATAGCTGCTCTGATCATCATTATATATAATTATTATAATATACTACTATATATAATATGTAACTATTATGTATATAATAATTTTGCATACATATCCCATACATATATATATATGTACATTATTATGGTCAACTATAACTTATATGAACAAATTATTATTTTACGTGTACAACCATCAAGTAGTTCTAACAATGATCATGATCAGCTAAATAAATTTAAGACTTTATTATTACTATTATTATTATCATCAATCAATACTTATACACCAGGGCTATAATAATAATAAATAATAATAATAATCACTTTTTATATCATAGATAATAATTGTCACAGTCAGTGTACGTGTGTGTAACAACAGCAGCAGCAGTGGCTGTAATAATGTAATAATAATTATAATATAATAAATAATAATTAATAATAATAATTATTATTTAATTTATAATAATAATAATAATTAATTAATAATAATGTAATAATCATAAAACAATTTTATCGACACAGTAGCCGTAGGGTTTTATCTTTCAATGTCCTGATTCAAAACACTGAAACTCCATAACTTATGTCTAAATAACAACGTACTACGAGTTGAAACGCACATAAATTGACAAAATAATTATCAAAAATTGGAAGGTCGCGGCAGTCCGCTTCGTATTTCATCCTCTTCCAATGATGTTGGTTGTAGCTTGACTTTGCACTTATTATGGTTTGCGAAACTATCTAACATTATTGCCGAATAGTACCATTTTTCTGCTAGTTTTTGGTGTGAGTACACAGGCTATAGTGGTTTGTCGCGTTTTCTCATTTTAAAATGACTGAAATCCTAGGCATTTTGTCCTAAATACTTTTCGGCCCGGCGTTTAAGCTGAAACATATATCAACAACTGTCATTACTGTTGCATAATATTTGTCAGTTTATATAAGGTGAATGGTGACTATATTTAATCAACAAGTGTTGTATTATTGCACATACATTGGTTAGAAATGGTATATAGAAACCAGCCATTAAAGTTTGAAACTACATAATAAGGGTCGATCTTAATGGTTAGAGTTGTCTGAAGATTTTGTCGGGTCTAGCTCTATGTTCCGGTGGTTCTATATTCCGGTGGGTCTATGTTCCGGTGATTTTGGCTCTATGTTTCGGTGAAATATTTTTCATAGAAAAATGATACTGTTGAGCACTATTAAAAATGGACGCTGCCTTCCGCCATAAACTAAGACTAAATTATTTTATAATGATTTTTTATTCTTTCATTATTTTTATTGCTAATAAAATTAATTTATTACTTCTTGCATAATCATAAACTATTTTCATTGAACGTTTTTTCAAACCAAGCACCAAATCAAATAATACAATCCATTTGAACTTCATTGTATTTAAATGTAAAAGACGCTCTACGGTAATCGTTTTCTATGAAAACTAATTCACCTGAACTTAGAGTCAAAATCGCCGGAACATAAGCCCACCGGAATATAGAGCCACCGGAACATAGAGCGTTCGCGATTTTGTCAACTGCTAGATTTTGGGTAAAAAAAAGTTAAGCACAGCAGCTTAGCTAAAGTAAACATCATTATTATTTATAAAGAGTAGTTTTGCCAGTGAATTTGTAGATAGCTAATATGGTAGCATCACTAAGCAATAGACTGTTGAGATTATCTATAATAATATTATATTATTGATTTGAATATTGTTTGACATAGAATTTCACTGGGTTGGGAGGAGGGTCTAGTCTTAATAATAAATAATAATTATTATTATTGTTATAATGGTTATTATTATTATTAATTATTTATTATTATTAATAATAAAATAATAATAATAGGAAAAAATACCACCTTATTCTTTCTTAGTAACTGTTTGAAGACATCGAATACTCAGGAACTTAAAGTAACAGGAGTGCTTCAGTTAGCTAACAACAACAACAATGTGTAAGGTCACAGGCATTAATAAAGCAAGCAACCTGCTCAGCTGTTGTTGTTTATTTTTCATCAACTAGTAATGAGGGAGTTGTTAGAACTACTATCTTTTTGCTTTTAATTGAGTGCTGGGTTTTGTGCATTTATTTCATGCTTCCTCTGATGTTTCTGATGGTTTTTGGTAGGAAACTTAAACTACTATAGTAAACAACTTGTGATGCTGCATACACAGATGTCAGTTCACCTCATAGACATCTTTTGGCGGTCTTGGGAAATTTTATCATCATAGGCCAGAGCCATCCTAAAAAATATTCATAAGCAGGGCTAGTCTGTGATTTTTTTTCTTCGTTGGTCCAATGTCTGAAGGCCAAGCTCAAAACAGGCTTCGGTGATAATACTCACCCTTCCTCTGAGACTGCTAATGAACCTGACTGACTGCATGGTGCTGGACCATATCAAGGGGTTCAATATCTTTGTTAAGTGTAATATTGTATCAGCGTACCCTAGTATTGGACCGCATAGACTTGTATAAGATAGCAGGTGACATTGTTTAGTGGCTTCATGTAGGATGGGTTTGATGGAACCAAGAGTTCTTGAGGCTTTTTCTTTCACAAGTGTCATATGTTGGTTTAACTTTAGTTCAGATTGCATGATAACTCCCAGGTACTTTGTAGTACTGGTGTATTCCATACTTTTATCTCCTGGTTTGTGCTGAGGTTTGTACTTCTGGCCTGGAAAGGCAATCACATAACGTTTGGTGTCGTGGAAGGGCATTTTTTATTGTACAAACCATTTGTGAACAGCATCAATATTTGTCTGAAATTTGGTAGCATCAATATAAATGGTAACCTATTGATATAGAAATGTGTCATCAACATAAAGACTCACACTGCAATTGACAGGAGAGCTCTGAGGTAATTGTCATCTCTGAAGAAGCCTGTCCCTTGATGATAACTTTATGCCTCCTATCATTTAAAAAATCTTAAATCCAGCTCACTGGTTGGGCATGTAGATCAGGAAGCATCTGAGCTTCTGCACCAGTAAATTGTGTGGGACTTTGTTAAAAACCTTTTTGAAGTCAAATACTACACTGTGTAGTTCTGGATGATTCAGCTGTCATAGCTAACTCATGGAAGGTGGAGAACAGTTGGGTTTTACTGGCCATCCCTCTCATAAATCCATGTTGTCTGTTGTGGAAAAATTAAGTCCTTCAGTTTTTTGTTCAAGTAGTGAAGTATGATGTGCTCCAACATCTTTCATGACATACGACAAAGAGATATGGAGCAATAGTTGTTCGCTGCCCCCTCATCACCTTTCTGTAATGGGGTGACATATGCCAGTTTCTAATGTTTAGGGAGCTCCCTGCTTCTATAGAAGCTTGGAATATATGTTTCAGGCAAGTAGCTGGCATTTTGGTGTCAGCAAGGTCTGGTTTTTTATAGCATCAGTACCTGGGGATTTTCTATTTGGGAGACCTTGGATTAGTTTGTTTAGGCCATCAGTGGTAATCTCAATTGAATCATCAATAGGTTTCTCCAATCGCTTGGTTTCTACTAGTAGTAGTTCTTGGCAGAACTGACCTTGGAGATATTTGTTCAGGATCTCAGCACATGTTGCATATCTTCGGTGGTATCGCCTCCGTTATTTGCAATTCCTCAATAATATATGATTCATTAGTCCTTGAAGCCTAGAAACCATCCACTGTCCTAATCTCAATTTATTGAATAATTTTCAATGTCTACATACACATTGCACTTCTGGTCTACTGGCTGTTTCACATATTCACCTTTCTTCATGGGTATTAGGCTACAATCACAGCATGACTGGTCAACCCCATTGACAGCCAGACATAGGTTCAGATCCTGAGCCTGACTGGTCAACCTCACTGTCAGGTGCCTTAAAGGTTTGGTTTGGGAGTGGTCTGACATCAAATAGCTAACACAGCCATCAGATTCTCCAATGTCTTTTGTGTGCCCACCACAGATTTTAAGTCAATCCATCCATCACAAGCCATGTGACAGCTTGTTTTGTACAGCAGCATTTGATAGCTGGTTGAAAAACATTCTTTTATATTGCAGTGATATCGTGACGTGCATTATTCCTGTGTACTACTAAAATTTCTGCTATTAGCCAATGAGCATTCAGCGACTGAGCCGTGATTGGTTGAACTTCCGAAAAGCCTTGTCAACATAGTGTTGCGTAATTGAGAATAATTAACTATTTATTACTCATAGATGCGATTGAAGAATTGGAATTAGTGAATAAAGCCCTAATACTTTGATACAGTTCATCGAACTCAATCTACAATAAGAGTTTCATTGGATAATCTGGTTAGTAATACAAGTAGTATCAACATTTTTACGCGACACTTCGGATGGTCAACCAATCACGGCCCAGTAGCCAGATGCTCATTGGCTAATAACAGAAATTTTAGTAGTGCACAGGAATAACGCACGTCACGATATCACTGCAATCTAAAAGAATGTTTTTCAACCAGCTATCAAATGCTGCTGTACGAAACAAGCTTCCACATGGCTTGTGATGGATGGATTGACTTAAAATTTGTGACGGGCACACAAAAGACATTGGAGAATCTGTTGGTTGTGTTAGCTTCTCAAGGTCAGACCACCCCCAAACCAAACCTTTAACCTTGGGCTCATCAAAGTTAGTATCATCAACATCAATCTACCTCTGCAGCAGCAGTCCTTTTGGGTTAAGCCACCAATAGCTTCTCAACCCTACTGCATCTAGATTTATTGTCCGCTGTGAAAGGTCTTTCACAGGTGAAGCTGCACAGGCCTCTACCCCATGAATCACATACAATAATTTATCATAATGCTAGAAACCTCCCATGACTCCATAATCACCACATTCTTGTCATCAATCTTTTATGTTCCAAATTACTTTGAGCTTGGTGAACTGTAGATCCCCAACTGGATATCCTCTCGTGCTACTCTCGCGGCTTCATTCTCTTTCACTTCTACTACTAATACTACTGCCACTGTCTCTACAGCGAAACCAATCAGTATTTTTTTACATATCATTAGTGTAGTTTTAGGAGGTGTAGCCCTACCTTTACAAACCCAACAGTAAACAAGTTGGCGAAACTCAATGGGATAGTCGTCTTTGCCACAGCGAAAACGCATTCTCACTATACAGAAACAAATAAGCTGTAAGCTCACTCTTTCTATGACTCCATTATCACTTCTCTCCTCATTGCTCAAGCTAATCTTGTATCTCTGCTGCTCAGGCATAAACATTTTCATTGTTATAGACTCTACTAGACCTATTTTCTCTACCATGAGCAGACCTACAATTCTTCATACTCTCATATCTTTTGTACTTTTTACCTATTTCATATCTATTGTAATCGTCGTCTCTAGTCGACGGAGCATACAAAACGTACGAACCTCTATCACTGAAACACACATCATAACCTATGTTTCCTTTCATACCAGGCGCCATCTTCTGTTTGAAAACGTATTGACTCACCTTAGCTCATTTCATGATGTTCTTCGAATCCCGAGCCAATTTTCTAGCTTTCTGAGCATCAATAAATCCTCTTGAGTCTAAGTTGCCGTAAATCCACCGCAAGATGGAGCATAAAAGTAGGCAATTCACTTTTTAATTGGGCTCATTGCACCATGTATTATCACTTATTATGTATAAATAGAAAGCAACACCAGCAATCATCACTCCAAAAAGTGCCCCTGTCTTCTCTATCTTCATTGAGTGACATCACCCTTAACCCTGGCTTCTCAATAACTTAATGGGTACATAGCAATACCTCGCAGGAGTATGCATGTATCAAATCAACCCCAGCTCAAGATTCTTTGTTTTCTCAAATAAATTATGGTTATTTGAGCTAGGTTTTAATTAATAGTTCATTGTATCCATCAAATCACAATTACTATCATTGTTGGTGATCATGAAGAGTTAAATAAAATTTCTTCTGAAGCTAAAGCAGTTATTAGCACTAACTCGGGTTCCAAATTCTAAAAATCAACCATTGCTCAATAGTTTGAAATCAGTTTTTGGCCACGTCTGGAGTGCGCTTCTTTCTCAGATATTTGTAGTATGTCTGAAAAAGGCGAGTCTCATCACTACTGTGGTCCATGTAGCTGAACCATCTTTTTTATTTTTTATTACTCTGGTGCAGTAGGACAGGGTAGAATAAAAACTACTGTTTTAATACCTTTGGTAATGATGGGGTCCCGACAGTTTTATAGGGGGCGCCAGCAGTGAAGATACAGGTACTCTTTTTCTTTTGATGTTACAATGTTAGGATACTATTAATATTAACAAAAGTCTATTTTATTTATTTGGATTCATGAAATCAGGATCAAACATTCATGAGCAGTAGTTAGGTACGGAGTGTATAATAATGACGATGCTCCCTTCATATAAAGCATCTCAGCACATTCCAAGGGCTCACCTTCATTTAGTCACGTCTGCAAACCTAATCATACTCGAAATAACAAACTATGGTGCCACTACATAGCATTATGAGCATTATATTTAATTAATTTTTCTCGAGTGAATAAATCAATATCTTCTCAAGAAAAAATGTTCAAAGGTTTTATTGATCCCTTGAGCTTTCTCAAAAGCATCATTTTTGTCATATCAACCGCTCAAATTTTTTCAAATCAAGATAATAGTCAAGCAAGTCGTGATTTCTAATGATAATCTCAATGATCAACTGAGCTACTTCCATTTGCATCGCAAAAGTAAAACCACCCTCCCTGGAACCCGTTATTAATAGAAATTGATTGCCAAAGTAATTTATTTCAGCGCAAACAAAATTAAAGATATTTTTAGTGTTTAATATTATTCATAATGAAACGTTTTTATTATTTTAGTTGTTTGGTTTTGGTTTTCATTTTGAAAAAAATTACTGTTGCAAATAATACCTATATATATGCTTTAAAAATTTATAGGCCTGATTGAACTCCCAGAAAAAACTCTTTCAATTTGATTATGCAAACAGAAGTGCATCTCGTGTAATAAATGTAATACTGCTGTACGCAACCTTTTTTGTCATTATGTATGTTGTTATTATTTTTATTGTCGCATTTCACTCATAGCTTATTCTTATCATTACATATAAATATTTTACTAATTAGCCGTCGCCAATTTGCTTACTCTGATTCATCGGGTGCGTTATGAAAGAATGCATTGCATTTTTATAGAGACAAAATCGTGAATAGCGTTTATGATGGCATCTTCTTCTTTGCTGCACAGTTTTTACGTGTTCAACAGCGAGTATGGACCCAAAGAAGGAGAGGTAGGTGACTTTTCTACTCTTTACATCAGTTTAAAATAGTTTGCAGTAGGTGAATAGAATTTTAAGCATCTGCTTTTGCAGCAAAGTTTTTAACAATATTTGGTATTCCTACTGCCAGTTACTGAGGGGAACTAATAAAAGTTGTAGTGCTTCAATTGATAGATAATACGTACTATGCTTCTTTTGGGTAAGGTTGTTGTTATGTTTGTGTCAGTCCTCATGTCATATAATCCAAACAGAATATAATTTCTATGAAAAATTATTTGCGATTGAATGAGGCAAATATTACACAAAGCCTGCACCAAATTACACTATGGACATTTCATGTCGCTAAAATATTTGTCAGTAGGTTATTTTGTCACTAAAACTTATGATATTGTTAAAAAAAATTCTCAATTCATGATGTTATTTTGAATGAATATGTCACCAAGTTGCCCATAAAAGCATCCCTTATTAACGATGTACGAACAGTAATTCTGTTTTATGCTGAGGTATGAAGCTGTAATAAATGTAATAAATGTAATAGTGAAAGTTGTTCTGCGCTCCATTCAGTGGCATAGCCTGAGAGTGTTGTATTATTTATTGTTTCAGGAAATGAAGAAGGTGTTATACTACTACCCCCCAACCTCTAGCGCAGACACCAAATGTTCAAATGTTGGACTCTCTGAGGCTATGACTAAGTTTGTAGAGTAAGCAAAACCTTATTGAAGTATCAGCATTTGCTACATTTTAGTGTATTGTACACTATTAGTTTTATATAACATTGTTTCGGAGTTGCTTTCTCACTTGAATATGTGTTTTACATAGTTGTAGTAATACATAATGTCATGGGCAGAGATTAATTCTATAGTTTATATCTAAGTTTCTTGTCTGATACACTCTCAATTATTTCCATGCGTCGCAAATAGTTTGTCTGCTGCTCGGAAAACTTAATTTGTATTTTTGATTATGTACATTTTGTGGTTTGGACCGCCAATTATTTAAAAAACTAGACAAAGTAGTTTTTAATTTTGTTAGTAATTGTGATTGGTTGAAAGTTTTTTTTTAATAATTGCTACAAACATTTAAATTTTTTTATGTGGTTACCAGTTAAGACCAAAGCTCTCAGGTATGCCAGCAGGTGTGTAGTTGCCCGTGTGATTGGTACATGAGCCGTTGTTGTAGGACGTTCACAGACCACCCTTGTCAATCTATTCACACCCTCAAACAGAGACATCTCTACTTTGAACCAGAGGCAGGCTTTTGGATGATAATGGTCAGTAGATGTAACAACGCTTTTTATTGGTTGGTATAACATTGTTGTTGATTGGTCGTTTGTCTGTTGTCGAACACTTAGCCCATTATATACCTTGTGTATTTGAAGACAATCTAATTATTTCGCTGTAGAAACTGAATATACCTTCTAAGAAAAAGAGTGAAGACAGTGCGGAGGAATACGACGAGGAAGATATCCATGACAAGGTGTATGAGACAGTCTTACGGCAGGCATATGAGATGTTTAGGGTAGGTGCATGTCTGCACTGTATGTTTATTATTGTTATTGCTGCGTTATATATGTGTGTGATACATTGATATATAGTATTGTACTTGTATGTGTGATACATTGATATATAGTATTGTACTTGTCTGTGTGATACATTGATATATAGTATTGTACTTGTGTGTGTGATACATTGATATATAGTATTGTAGTTGTATGTGTGATACATTGATATATAGTATTGTACTTGTATGTGTGATACATTGATATATAGTATTGTACTTGTATGTGTGATACATTGATATATAGTATTGTAGTTGTCTGTGTGATACATTGATATATAGTATTGTACTTGTCTGTGTGATACATTGATATATAGTATTGTACTTGTATGTGTGATACATTGATGTATAGTATTGTACTTGTATGTGTGATACATTGATATATAGTATTGTACTTGTGTGTGTGATACATTGATATATAGTATTGTACTTGTATGTGTGATACATTGATATATAGTATTGTACTTGTATGTGTGATACATTGATATATAGTATTGTACTTGTATGTGTGATACATTGATATATAGTATTGTACTTGTCTGTGTGATACATTGATATATAGTATTGTATCTGTATGTGTGATACATTGATATATAGTATTGTACTTGTCTGTGTGATACATTGATATATAGTATTGTACTTGTCTGTGTGATACATTGATATATAGTATTGTATATAGTATTGTACTTGTGTGTGTGATACATTGATATATAGTATTGTACTTGTACGTGTGATACATTGATATATAGTATTGTACTTGTATGTGTGATACATTGATATATAGTATTGTACTTGTGTGTGTGATACATTGATATATAGTATTGTATCTGTATGTGTGATACATTGATATATAGTATTGTACTTGTCTGTGTGATACATTGATATATAGTATTGTACTTGTCTGTGTGATACATTGATATATAGTATTGTATATAGTATTGTACTTGTGTGTGTGATACATTGATATGTAGTATTGTACTTGTCTGTGTGATACATTGATATATAGTATTGTACTTGTCTGTGTGATACATTGATATATAGTATTGTACTTGTCTGTGTGATACATTGATATATAGTATTGTATATAGTATTGTACTTGTGTGTGTGATACATTGATATGTAGTATTGTACTTGTCTGTGTGATACATTGATATATAGTATTGTACTTGTATGTGTGATACATTGATATATAGTATTGTACTTGTATGTGTGATACATTGATATATAGTATTGTACTTGTCTGTGTGATACATTGATATATAGTATTGTACTTGTCTGTGTGATACATTGATATATAGTATTGTACTTGTATGTGTGATACATTGATATATAGTATTGTACTTGTGTGTGTGATACATTGATATATAGTATTGTACTTGTCTGTGTGATACATTGATATATAGTATTGTACTTGTCTGTGTGATACATTGATATATAGTATTGTACTTGTATGTGTGATACATTGATATATAGTATTGTACTTGTGTGTGTGATACATTGATATATAGTATTGTACTTGTCTGTGTGATACATTGATATATAGTATTGTACTTGTCTGTGTGATACATTGATATATAGTATTGTACTTGTATGTGTGATACATTGATATATAGTATTGTACTTGTGTGTGTGATACATTGATATACAGTATTGTACTTGTATGTGTGATACATTGATATATAGTATTGTACTTGTATGTGTGATACATTGATATATAGTATTGTACTTGTGTGTGTGATACATTGATATATAGTATTGTACTTGTCTGTGTGATACATTGATATATAGTATTGTACTTGTCTGTGTGATACATTGATATATAGTATTGTACTTGTCTGTGTGATACATTGATATATAGTATTGTACTTGTATGTGTGATACATTGATATATAGTATTGTACTTGTGTGTGTGATACATTGATATGTAGTATTGTACTTGTCTGTGTGATACATTGATATATAGTATTGTACTTGTATGTGTGATACATTGATATATAGTATTGTATATAGTATTGTACTTGTATGTGTGATACATTGATATATAGTATTGTACTTGTGTGTGTGATACATTGATATATAGTATTGTACTTGTCTGTGTGATACATTGATATATAGTATTGTACTTGTATGTGTGATACATTGATATATAGTATTGTACTTGTATGTGTGATACATTGATATATAGTATTGTACTTGTATGTGTGATACATTGATATATAGTATTGTACTTGTATGTGTGATACATTGATATATAGTATTGTACTTGTATGTGTGATACATTGATATATAGTATTGTACTTGTATGTGTGATACATTGATATATAGTATTGTACTTGTCTGTGTGATACATTGATATATAGTATTGTACTTGTCTGTGTGATACATTGATATATAGTATTGTACCTGTATGTGTGATACATTGATATATAGTATTGTACTTGTATGTGTGATACATTGATATATAGTATTGTACTTGTATGTGTGATACATTGATATATAGTATTGTACTTGTATGTGTGATACATTGATATATAGTATTGTACTTGTATGTGTGATACATTGATATATAGTATTGTACTTGTATGTGTGATACATTGATATATAGTATTGTACTTGTCTGTGTGATACATTGATATATAGTATTGTACTTGTGTGTGTGATACATTGATATATAGTATTGTACTTGTGTGTGTGATACATTGATATATAGTATTGTACTTGTCTGTGTGATACATTGATATATAGTATTGTACTTGTCTGTGTGATACATTGATATATAGTATTGTACTTGTCTGTGTGATACATTGATATATAGTATTGTACTTGTCTGTGTGATACATTGATATATAGTATTGTACTTGTATGTGTGATACATTGATATATAGTATTGTACTTGTCTGTGTGATACATTGATATGTAGTATTGTACTTGTATGTGTGATACATTGATATATAGTATTGTACTTGTATGTGTGATACATTGATATATAGTATTGTATATAGTATTGTACTTGTATGTGTGATACATTGATGTATAGTATTGTACTTGTATGTGTGATACATTGATATATAGTATTGTACTTGTCTGTGTGATACATTGATATGTAGTATTGTACTTGTATGTGTGATACATTGATATATAGTATTGTACTTGTATGTGTGATACATTGATATATAGTATTGTATATAGTATTGTACTTGTATGTGTGATACATTGATATATAGTATTGTACTTGTATGTGTGATACATTGATATATGGTATTGTACTTGTATGTGTGATACATTGATATATAGTATTGTACTTGTCTGTGTGATACATTGATATATAGTATTGTACTTGTCTGTGTGATACATTGATATATAGTATTGTACTTGTCTGTGTGATACATTGATATATAGTATTGTACTTGTCTGTGTGATACATTGATATATAGTATTGTACTTGTCTGTGTGATACATTGATATATATTATTGTACTTGTGTGTGTGATACAATGATATATAGTATTGTACTTGTATGTGTGATACATTGATATATAGTATTGTACTTGTCTGTGTGATACATTGATATATAGTATTGTACTTGTATGTGTGATACATTGATATATAGTATTGTACTTGTCTGTGTGATACATTGATATATAGTATTGTATATATTATTGTACTTGTGTGTGTGATACATTGATATATAGTATTGTACTTGTATGTGTGATACATTGATATATAGTATTGTACTTGTCTGTGTAATACATTGATATATAGTATTGTACTTGTATGTGTGATACATTGATGTATAGTATTGTACTTGTATGTGTGATACATTGATATATAGTATTGTACTTGTCTGTGTGATACATTGATATATAGTATTGTACTTGTCTGTGTGATACATTGATATATAGTATTGTACTTGTCTGTGTGATACATTGATATATAGTATTGTACTTGTCTGTGTGATACATTGATATATAGTATTGTACGTGTCTGTGTGATACATTGATATATAGTATTGTACTTGTCTGTGTGATACATTGATATATAGTATTGTACTTGTCTGTGTGATACATTGATATATAGTATTGTACTTGTATGTGTGATACATTGATATATAGTATTGTACTTGTATGTGTGATACATTGATATATAGTATTGTACTTGTCTGTGTGATACATTGATATATAGTATTGTACTTGTCTGTGTGATACATTGATATATAGTATTGTACCTGTATGTGTGATACATTGATATATAGTATTGTACCTGTATGTGTGATACATTGATATATAGTATTGTACTTGTCTGTGTGATACATTGATATATAGTATTGTACTTGTATGTGTGATACATTGATATATAGTATTGTACCTGTATGTGTGATACATTGATATATAGTATTGTACTTGTATGTGTGATACATTGATATATAGTATTGTACTTGTCTGTGTGATACATTGATATATAGTATTGTACTTGTATGTGTGATACATTGATATATAGTATTGTACTTGTCTGTGTGATACATTGATATATAGTATTGTACTTGTATGTGTGATACATTGATATATAGTATTGTACTTGTGTGTGTGATACATTGATGTATAGTATTGTACTTGTATGTGTGATACATTGATATATAGTATTGTACTTGTATGTGTGATACATTGATATATAGTATTGTACTTGTATGTGTGATACATTGATATATAGTATTGTACTTGTCTGTGTGATACCTTGATATATAGTATTGTACTTGTCTGTGTGATACATTGATATATAGTATTGTACTTGTCTGTGTGATACATTGATATATAGTATTGTACTTGTCTGTGTGATACATTGATATATAGTATTGTACTTGTATGTGTGATACATTGATATATAGTATTGTACTTGTCTGTGTGATACATTGATATATAGTATTGTACTTGTCTGTGTGATACATTGATATATAGTATTGTACTTGTATGTGTGATACATTGATATATAGTATTGTACTTGTATGTGTGATACATTGATATATAGTATTGTACTTGTATGTGTGATACATTGATATATAGTATTGTACTTGTATGTGTGATACATTGATATATAGTATTGTAGTTGTATGTGTGATACATTGATATATAGTATTGTACTTGTATGTGTGATACATTGATATATAGTATTGTACTTGTATGTGTGATACATTGATATATAGTATTGTACTTGTGTGTGTGATACATTGATGTATAGTATTGTACTTGTATATGTGATACATTGATATATAGTATTGTACTTGTATGTGTGATACATTGATATATAGTATTGTAGTTGTATGTGTGATACATTGATATATAGTATTGTACTTGTCTGTGTGATACATTGATATATAGTATTGTACTTGTATGTGTGATACATTGATATATAGTATTGTACTTGTGTGTGTGATACATTGATATATAGTATTGTACTTGTATGTGTGATACATTGATATATAGTATTGTACTTGTATGTGTGATACATTGATATATAGTATTGTACTTGTCTGTGTGATACCTTGATATATAGTATTGTACTTGTATGTGTGGTACATTGATATATAGTATTGTACTTGTCTGTGTGATACATTGATATGTAGTATTGTACTTGTCTGTGTGATACATTGATATATAGTATTGTACTTGTGTGTGTGATACATTGATATATAGTATTGTACTTGTCTGTGTGATACATTGATATATAGTATTGTACTTGTATGTGTGGTACATTGATATATAGTATTGTACTTGTATGTGTGATACATTGATATGTAGTATTGTACTTGTCTGTGTGATACATTGATATATAGTATTGTACTTGTGTGTGTGATACATTGATATATAGTATTGTACTTGTCTGTGTGATACATTGATATATAGTATTGTACTTGTATGTGTGATACATTGATATATAGTATTGTACTTGTCTGTGTGATACATTGATATATAGTATTGTACTTGTATGTGTGATACATTGATATATAGTATTGTACTTGTGTGTGTGATACATTGATATATAGTATTGTACTTGTGTGTGTGATACATTGATATATAGTATTGTACTTGTCTGTGTGATACATTGATATGTGGTATTGTACTTGTGTGTGTGATACATTGATATATAGTATTGTACTTGTCTGTGTGATACATTGATATATAGTATTGTACTTGTATGTGTGATACATTGATATATAGTATTGTACTTGTGTGTGTGATACATTGATATATAGTATTGTACTTGTGTGTGTGATACATTGATATATAGTATTGTACTTGTATGTGTGATACATTGATATATAGTATTGTACTTGTATGTGTGATACATGGATATATAGTATTGTACCTGTATGTGTGATACATTGATATATAGTATTGTACTTGTATGTGTGATACATTGATATATAGTATTGTACTTGTGTGTGTGATACATTGATATATAGTATTGTACTTGTCTGTGTGATACATTGATATATAGTATTGTACTTGTATGTGTGATACATTGATATATAGTATTGTACTTGTGTGTGTGATACATTGATATATAGTATTGTACTTGTGTGTGTGATACATTGATATATAGTATTGTACTTGTATGTGTGATACATTGATATATAGTATTGTAGTTGTATGTGTGATACATTGATATATAGTATTGTACTTGTATGTGTGATACATTGATATATAGTATTGTACTTGTATGTGTGATACATTGATATATAGTATTGTACTTGTATGTGTGATACATTGATATATAGTATTGTACTTGTATGTGTGATACATTGATATATAGTATTGTACTTGTCTGTGTGATACATTGATATATAGTATTGTACCTGTATGTGTGATACATTGATATATAGTATTGTACTTGTATGTGTGATACATTGATATATAGTATTGTACTTGTATGTGTGATACATGGATATATAGTATTGTACCTGTATGTGTGATACATTGATATATAGTATTGTACTTGTATGTGTGATACATTGATATATAGTATTGTATATAGTATTGGAGTTGTATGTGTGATACATTGATATATAGTATTGTACTTGTATGTGTGATACATTGATATATAGTATTGTACTTGTATGTGTGATACATTGATATATAGTATTGTACTTGTCTGTGTGATACATTGATATGTAGTATTGTACTTGTATGTGTGATACATTGATATATAGTATTGTACTTGTATGTGTGATACATTGATATATAGTATTGTATATAGTATTGTACTTGTATGTGTGATACATTGATATATAGTATTGTACTTGTGTGTGTGATACATTGATATATAGTATTGTACTTGTCTGTGTGATACATTGATATATAGTATTGTACTTGTATGTGTGATACATTGATATATAGTATTGTACTTGTGTGTGTGATACATTGATATATAGTATTGTACTTGTATGTGTGATACATTGATATATAGTATTGTAGTTGTATGTGTGATACATTGATATATAGTGTTGTACTTGTATGTGTGATACATTGATATATAGTATTGTACCTGTATGTGTGATACATTGATATATAGTATTGTACTTGTCTGTGTGATACATTGATATATAGTATTGTACTTGTCTGTGTGATACATTGATATATAGTATTGTACTTGTGTGTGTGATACATTGATATATAGTATTGTACTTGTCTGTGTGATACATTGATATATAGTATTGTACTTGTCTGTGTGATACATTGATATGTAGTATTGTACTTGTCTGTGTGATACATTGATATATAGTATTGTACTTGTATGTGTGATACATTGATATATAGTATTGTACTTGTATGTGTGATACATTGATATATAGTATTGTACTTGTCTGTGTGATACATTGATATATAGTATTGTACTTGTATGTGTGATACATTGATATATAGTATTGTACTTGTATGTGTGATACATTGATATATAGTATTGTACTTGTATGTGTGATACATTGATATATAGTATTGTACTTGTCTGTGTGATACATTGATATATAGTATTGTACTTGTATGTGTGATACATTGATATATAGTATTGTACTTGTATGTGTGATACATTGATATATAGTATTGTACTTGTATGTGTGATACATTGATATATAGTATTGTACTTGTATGTGTGATACATTGATATATAGTATTGTACTTGTATGTGTGATACATTGATATATAGTATTGTACTTGTCTGTGTGATACATTGATATATAGTATTGTACTTGTATGTGTGATACATTGATATATAGTATTGTACTTGTCTGTGTGATACATTGATATATAGTATTGTACTTGTATGTGTGATACATTGATATATAGTATTGTACTTGTGTGATACATTGATATATAGTATTGTACTTGTATGTGTGATACATTGATATATAGTATTGTACTTGTCTGTGTGATACATTGATATATAGTATTGTACTTGTATGTGTGATACATTGATATAATAATAGTATTGTACTTGTATGTGTGATACATTGATATATAGTATTGTACTTGTATGTGTGATACATTGATATATAGTATTGTACTTGTCTGTGTGATACATTGATATATAGTATTGTACTTGTATGTGTGATACATTGATATATAGTATTGTACTTGTGTGTGTGATACATTGATATATAGTATTGTACTTGTCTGTGTGATACATCGATATATAGTATTGTACTTGTATGTGTGATACATTGATATATAGTATTGTACTTGTATGTGTGATACATTGATATATAGTATAGTACTTGTATGTGTGATACATTGATATATAGTATTGTACTTGTATGTGTGATACATTGATATATAGTATTGTACTTGTATGTGTGATACATTGATATATAGTATTGTACTTGTCTGTGTGATACATTGATATATAGTATTGTACTTGTATGTGTGATACATTGATATATAGTATTGTACTTGTATGTGTGATACATTGATATATAGTATTGTACTTGTATGTGTGATACATTGATATATAGTATTGTACTTGTATGTGTGATACATTGATATATAGTATTGTACTTGTATGTGTGATACATTGATATATAGTATTGTACTTGTATGTGTGATACATTGATATATAGTATTGTACTTGTATGTGTGATACATTGATATATAGTATTGTACTTGTATGTGTGATACATCGATATATAGTATAGTACTTGTATGTGTGATACATTGATATATAGTATTGTACTTGTATGTGTGATACATTGATATATAGTATTGTACTTGTATGTGTGATACATTGATATATAGTATTGTAGTTGTATGTGTGATACATTGATATATAGTATTGTACTTGTATGTGTGATACATTGATATATAGTATTGTACTTGTATGTGTGATACATTGATATATAGTATTGTACTTGTATGTGTGATACATTGATATATAGTATTGTACTTGTCTGTGTGATACATTGATATATAGTATTGTACTTGTCTGTGTGATACATTGATATATAGTATTGTACTTGTATGTGTGATACATTGATATATAGTATTGTACTTGTATGTGTGATACATTGATATATAGTATTGTACTTGTATGTGTGATACATTGATATATAGTATTGTACTTGTATGTGTGATACATTGATATATAGTATTGTACTTGTATGTTTGATACATTGATATATAGTATTGTACTTGTATGTGTGATACATTGATATATAGTATTGTACTTGTCTGTGTGATACATTGATATATAGTATTGTACTTGTATGTGTGATACATTGATATATAGTATTGTACTTGTCTGTGTGATACATTGATATATAGTATTGTACTTGTATGTGTGATACATTGATGTATAGTATTGTACTTGTATGTGTGATACATTGATATATAGTATTGTACTTGTATGTGTGATACATTGATATATAGTATTGTACTTGTATGTGTGATACATTGATATATAGTATTGTACTTGTCTGTGTGATACATTGATATATAGTATTGTACTTGTATGTGTGATACATTGATATATAGTATTGTACTTGTCTGTGTGATACATTGATATATAGTATTGTACTTGTATATGTGATACATTGATATATAGTATTGTACTTGTATGTGTGATACATTGATATATAGTATTGTACTTGTATGTGTGATACATTGATATATAGTATTGTACTTGTCTGTGTGATACATTGATATATAGTATTGTACTTGTATGTGTGATACATTGATATATAGTATTGTACTTGTCTGTGTGATACATTGATATATAGTATTGTACTTGTATGTGTGATACATTGATATATAGTATTGTACTTGTATGTGTGATACATTGATGTATAGTATTGTACCTGTATGTGTGGTACATTGATATATAGTATTGTACTTGTCTGTGTGATACATTGATATATAGTATTGTACTTGTCTGTGTGATACATTGATATATAGTATTGTACTTGTATGTGTGATACATTGATATATAGTATTGTATATAGTATTGTACTTGTGTGTGTGATACATTGATATGTAGTATTGTACTTGTCTGTGTGATACATTGATATATAGTATTGTACTTGTATGTGTGATACATTGATATATAGTATTGTACTTGTATGTGTGATACATTGATGTATAGTATTGTACCTGTATGTGTGGTACATTGATGTATAGTATTGTACTTGTATGTGTGATACATTGATATATAGTATTGTACTTGTATGTGTGATACATTGATATATAGTATTGTACTTGTATGTGTGATACATTGATATATAGTATTGTACTTGTCTGTGTGATACATTGATATATAGTATTGTACTTGTATGTGTGATACATTGATATATAGTATTGTACTTGTCTGTGTGATACATTGATATATAGTATTGTACTTGTATATGTGATACATTGATATATAGTATTGTACTTGTCTGTGTGATACATTGATATATAGTATTGTACTTGTCTGTTTGATACATTGATATATAATATTGTACTTGTATGTGTGATACATTGATATATAGTATTGTATATAGTATTGTACTTGTGTGTGTGATACATTGATATGTAGTATTGTACTTGTCTGTGTGATACATTGATATATAGTATTGTACTTGTATGTGTGATACATTGATATATAGTATTGTACTTGTATGTGTGATACATTGATGTATAGTATTGTACCTGTATGTGTGGTACATTGATATATAGTATTGTACTTGTCTGTGTGATACATTGATATATAGTATTGTACTTGTCTGTGTGATACATTGATATATAGTATTGTACTTGTATGTGTGATACATTGATATATAGTATTGTATATAGTATTGTACTTGTGTGTGTGATACATTGATATGTAGTATTGTACTTGTCTGTGTGATACATTGATATATAGTATTGTACTTGTATGTGTGATACATTGATATATAGTATTGTACTTGTATGTGTGATACATTGATATATAGTATTGTACTTGTATGTGTGATACATTGATATATAGTATTGTACTTGTATGTGTGATACATTGATATGTAGTATTGTACTTGTATGTGTGATACATTGATATATAGTATTGTACTTGTATGTGTGATACATTGATATGTAGTATTGTACTTGTATGTGTGATACATTGATATATAGTATTGTACTTGTATGTGTGATACATTGATATATAGTATTGTACTTGTATGTGTGATACATTGATATATAGTATTGTACTTGTATGTGTGATACATTGATGTATAGTATTGTACCTGTATGTGTGGTACATTGATATATAGTATTGTACTTGTCTGTGTGATACATTGATATATAGTATTGTACTTGTCTGTGTGATACATTGATATATAGTATTGTACTTGTATGTGTGATACATTGATATATAGTATTGTATATAGTATTGTACTTGTGTGTGTGATACATTGATATGTAGTATTGTACTTGTCTGTGTGATACATTGATATATAGTATTGTACTTGTATGTGTGATACATTGATATATAGTATTGTACTTGTATGTGTGATACATTGATATGTAGTATTGTATATAGTATTGTACTTGTATGTGTGATACATTGATATATAGTATTGTACTTGTATGTGTGATACAGTGATATATAGTATTGTACTTGTATGTGTGATACATTGATATGTAGTATTGTACTTGTGTGTGTGATACATTGATATATAGTATTGTACTTGTCTGTGTGATACATTGATATATAGTATTGTACTTGTATGTGTGATACATTGATATATAGTATTGTACTTGTCTGTGTGATACATTGATATATAGTATTGTACTTGTATGTGTGATACATTGATATATAGTATTGTACTTGTATGTGTGATACATTGATATATAGTATTGTACTTGTATGTGTGATACATTGATATATAGTATTGTACTTGTATGTGTGATACATTGATATATAGTATTGTACTTGTCTGTGTGATACATTGATATATAGTATTGTACCTGTATGTGTGATACATTGATATATAGTATTGTACTTGTATGTGTGATACATTGATATATAGTATTGTACTTGTATGTGTGATACATTGATATATAGTATTGTACTTGTATGTGTGATACATTGATATATAGTATTGTACTTGTATGTGTGATACATTGATATATAGTATTGTACTTGTCTGTGTGATACATTGATATATAGTATTGTATCTGTATGTGTGATACATTGATATATAGTATTGTACTTGTATGTGTGATACATTGATATATAGTATTGTACTTGTCTGTGTGATACATTGATATATAGTATTGTACTTGTTTGTGTGATACATTGATATATAGTATTGTACTTGTATGTGTGATACATTGATGTATAGTATTGTACTTGTATGTGTGATACATTGATATATAGTATTGTACTTGTATGTGTGATACATTGATATATAGTATTGTACTTGTCTGTGTGATACATTGATATATAGTATTGTACTTGTCTGTGTGATACATTGATATATAGTATTGTACTTGTCTGTGTGATACATTGATATATAGTATTGTACTTGTATGTGTGATACATTGATATATAGTATTGTACTTGTCTGTGTGATACATTGATATATAGTATTGTACTTGTATGTGTGATACATTGATATATAGTATTGTACTTGTGTGTGTGATACATTGATATATAGTATTGTACTTGTCTGTGTGATACATTGATATATAGTATTGTATTTGTATGTGTGATACATTGATATATAGTATTGTACTTGTGTGTGTGATACATTGATATATAGTATTGTACTTGTATGTGTGATACATTGATATATAGTATTGTACTTGTATGTGTGATACATTGATATATAGTATTGTACTTGTGTGTGTGATACATTGATATATAGTATTGTACTTGTCTGTGTGATACATTGATATATAGTATTGTACTTGTATGTGTGATACATTGATATATAGTATTGTACTTGTCTGTGTGATACATTGATATATAGTATTGTACTTGTGTGTGTGATACATTGATATATAGTATTGTACTTGTCTGTGTGATACATTGATATATAGTATTGTACTTGTGTGTGTGATACATTGATATATAGTATTGTACTTGTCTGTGTGATACATTGATATATAGTATTGTACTTGTATGTGTGATACATTGATATATAGTATTGTACTTGTCTGTGTGATACATTGATATATAGTATTGTACTTGTATGTGTGATACATTGATATATAGTATTGTACTTGTCTGTGTGATACATTGATATATAGTATTGTACTTGTCTGTGTGATACATTGATATATAGTATTGTACTTGTATGTGTGATACATTGATGTATAGTATTGTACCTGTATGTGTGGTACATTGATATATAGTATTGTACTTGTCTGTGTGATACATTGATATATAGTATTGTACTTGTCTGTGTGATACATTGATATATAGTATTGTACTTGTATGTGTTATACATTGATATATGGTATTGTATATAGTATTGTACTTGTGTGTGTGATACATTGATATGTAGTATTGTACTTGTCTGTGTGATACATTGATATATAGTATTGTACTTGTATGTGTGATACATTGATATATAGTATTGTACTTGTATGTGTGATACATTGATATGTAGTATTGTATATAGTATTGTACTTGTATGTGTGATACATTGATATATAGTATTGTACTTGTGTGTGTGATACATTGATATGTAGTATTGTACTTGTCTGTGTGATACATTGATATATAGTATTGTACTTGTATGTGTGATACATTGATGTATAGTATTGTACTTGTCTGTGTGATACATTGATATATAGTATTGTAGTTGTATGTGTGATACATTGATATATAGTATTGTACTTGTCTGTGTGATACATTGATATATAGTATTGTACTTGTGTGTGTGATACATTGATATATAGTATTGTACTTGTCTGTGTGATACATTGATATATAGTATTGTACTTGTCTGTGTGATACATTGATATATAGTATTGTACTTGTATGTGTGATACATTGATATGTAGTATTGTACCTGTATGTTTTCAGCTGTTTATGGGCTCCTTTACTCAGATACTGAAGAAAGCTCAGGATGACGTGACAAGTTTGAAGCAACGATTAGAGCATTTCTATAGTAGAGTGAGTGTATCTATTTACTTATATATATTCTATAGTAGAGTATATCTATTTACTTGTATATATTCTATAGTAGAGTGTATCTATTTACTTGTATATATTCTCCAGTAGAGTGTATATATTTACTTGTATATATTCTATAGTAGAGTGTGTCTATTTACTTGTATATATTCTATAGTAGAGTGTATCTATTTACTTGTATATATTCTATAGTAGAGTGTATCTATTTACTTGTATATATTCTATAGTAGAGTGTATCTATTTACTTATATATATTCTGTAGTAGAGTGTATCTATTTACTTGTATATATTCTATAGTAGAGTGTATCTATTTACTTGTATATATTCTATAGTAGAGTGTATCTATTTACTTGTATATATTCTATAGTATAGTGTATCTATTTACTTATATATATTCTATAGTAGAGTGTATCTATTTACTTATATATATTCTACAGTAGAGTGTATCTATTTACTTGTATATATTCTATAGTAGAGTGTATCTATTTACTTGTATATATTCTATAGTATAGTGTATCTATTTACTTATATATATTCTATAGTAGAGTGTATCTATTTACTTATATATATTCTATAGTAGAGTGTATCTATTTACTTATATATATTTTATAGTAGAGTGTATCTATTTACTTGTATATATTCTATAGTAGAGTGTATCTATTTACTTGTATATATTCTATAGTAGAGTGTATCTATTTACTTATATATATTCTATAGTAGAGTGTATCTATTTACTTGTATATATTCTATAGTAGAGTGTATCTATTTACTTGTATATATTCTATAGTAGAGTGTATCTATTTACTTGTATATATTCTATAGTAGAGTATATCTATTTACTTATATATATTCTATAGTAGAGTGTATCTATTTACTTGTATATATTCTATAGTAGAGTGTATCTATTTACTTGTATATATTCTATAGTAGAGTATATCTATTTACTTATGTATATTCTATAGTAGAGTGTATCTATTTACTTATATATATTCTATAGTAGAGTGTATCTATTTACTTATATATATTCTATAGTAGAGTGTATCTATTTACTTATATATATTCTATAGTAGAGTGTATCTATTTACTTATATATATTCTATAGTAGAGTGTATCTATTTACTTGTATATATTCTATAGTAGAGTGTATCTATTTACTTGTATATATTCTATAGTAGAGTGTATCTATTTACTTATATATATTCTATAGTAGGGTGTATCTATTTACTTGTATATATTCTATAGTAGAGTGTATCTATTTACTTATGTATATTCTATAGTAGAGTGTATGTATTTACTTATATATATTCTATAGTAGAGTGTATCTATTTACTTGTATATATTCTATAGTAGAGTGTATATATTTACTTGTATATATTCTATAGTAGAGTGTATCTATTTACTTGTATATATTCTATAGTAGAGTATATCTATTTACTTATATATATTCTATAGTAGAGTGTATCTATTTACTTGTATATATTCTATAGTAGGGTGTATCTATTTACTTGTATATATTCTATAGTAGAGTGTATCTATTTACTTATATATATTCTATAGTAGAGTGTATCTATTTACTTGTATATATTCTATAGTAGAGTGTATCTATTTACTTGTATATATTCTATAGTAGAGTGTATCTATTTACTTATATATATTCTATAGTAGAGTGTATCTATTTACTTATATATATTCTATAGTAGAGTGTATCTATTTACTTATATATATTCTATAGTAGAGTGAGTGTATCTATTTACTTGTATATATTCTCCAGTAGAGTGTATCTATTTTCTTATATATATTCTATAGTAGAGTGTATCTATTTACTTATATATATTCTATAGTAGAGTGTATATATTTACTTGTATATATTCTATAGTAGAGTGTATCTATTTACTTGTATATATTCTATAGTAGAGTGTATCTATTTACTTATATATATTCTATAGTAGAGTGTATCTATTTACTTGTATATATTCTATAGTAGAGTGTATCTATTTACTTATATATATTCTATAGTAGAGTGTATCTATTTACTTATATATATTCTATAGTAGAGTATATCTATTTACTTATATATATTCTACAGTAGAGTGTATCTATTTACTTGTATATATTCTATAGTAGAGTGTATCTATTTACTTATATATATTCTACAGTAGAGTGTATCTATTTACTTGTATATATTCTATAGTAGAGTGTATCTATTTACGTATATATTCTATAGTAGAGTGTATCTATTTACTTGTATATATTCTATAGTAGAGTGTATATATTTACTTGTATATATTCTATAGTAGAGTGTATATATTTACTTATATATATTCTATAGTAGAGTGTATCTATTTACTTGTATATATTCTACAGTAGAGTGTATCTATTTACTTATATATATTCTATAGTAGAGTGTATCTATTTACTTGTATATATTCTATAGTAGAGTGTATATATTTACTTGTATATATTCTATAGTAGAGTGTATCTATTTACTTGTATATATTCTATAGTAGAGTATATCTATTTACTTATATATATTCTATAGTAGAGTGTATCTATTTACTTGTATATATTCTATAGTAGAGTGTATCTATTTACTTATATATATTCTATAGTAGAGTGTATCTATTTACTTGTATATATTCTATAGTAGAGTGTATCTATTTCCTTGTATATATTCTATAGTAGAGTGTATCTATTTACTTATATATATTCTATAGTAGAGTGTATCTATTTACTTATATATATTCTATAGTAGAGTGAGTGTATCTATTTACTTATATATATTCTATAGTAGAGTGTATATATTTACTTATATATATTCTATAGTAGAGTGTATCTATTTACTTATATATATTCTATAGTAGAATGTATCTATTTACTTGTATATATTCTATAGTAGAGTATATCTATTTACTTATATATATTCTATAGTAGAGTGTATCTATTTACTTCTATATATTCTATAGTAGAGTGTATCTATTTACTTGTATCTATTCTATAGTAGAGTATATCTATTTACTTGTATATATTCTATAGTAGGGTGTATCTATTTACTTATATATATTCTATAGTAGAGTATATCTATTTACTTATATATATTCTATAGTAGAGTGTATCTATTTACTTATATATATTCTATAGTAGAGTGTATCTATTTACTTATATATATTCTATAGTGGAGTGTATCTATTTACTTATATATATTCTATAGTAGAGTATATCTATTTACTTATGTATATTCTATAGTAGAGTGTATCTATTTACTTATATATATTCTATAGTAGAGTGTATCTATTTACTTATATATATTCTATAGTAGAGTGTATCTATTTACTTATATATATTCTATAGTAGAGTGTATCTATTTACTTATATATATTCTATAGTAGAGTGTATCTATTTACTTGTATATATTCTATAGTAGAGTGTATCTATTTACTTGTATATATTCTATAGTAGAGTGTATCTATTTACTTATATATATTCTATAGTAGGGTGTATCTATTTACTTGTATATATTCTATAGTAGAGTGTATCTATTTACTTATGTATATTCTATAGTAGAGTGTATGTATTTACTTATATATATTCTATAGTAGAGTGTATCTATTTACTTGTATATATTCTATAGTAGAGTGTATATATTTACTTGTATATATTCTATAGTAGAGTGTATCTATTTACTTGTATATATTCTATAGTAGAGTATATCTATTTACTTATATATATTCTATAGTAGAGTGTATCTATTTACTTGTATATATTCTATAGTAGGGTGTATCTATTTACTTGTATATATTCTATAGTAGAGTGTATCTATTTACTTATATATATTCTATAGTAGAGTGTATCTATTTACTTGTATATATTCTATAGTAGAGTGTATCTATTTACTTGTATATATTCTATAGTAGAGTGTATCTATTTACTTATATATATTCTATAGTAGAGTGTATCTATTTACTTATATATATTCTATAGTAGAGTGTATCTATTTACTTATATATATTCTATAGTAGAGTGTATCTATTTACTTGTATATATTCTATAGTAGATTATATCTTTTTACTTGTATATATTCTATAGTAGAGTGTATCTATTTACTTGTATATATTCTATAGTAGAGTGTATCTATTTACTTGTATATATTCTATAGTAGAGTGTATTTATTTACTTATATATCTTCTATAGTAGAGTGTATCTATTTACTTATATATATTCTATAGTAGAGTGAGTGTATCTATTTACTTGTATATATTCTCCAGTAGAGTGTATCTATTTTCTTATATATATTCTATAGTAGAGTGTATCTATTTACTTATATATATTCTATAGTAGAGTGTATATATTTACTTGTATATATTCTATAGTAGAGTGTATCTATTTACTTGTATATATTCTATAGTAGAGTGTATCTATTTACTTATATATATTCTATAGTAGAGTGTATCTATTTACTTGTATATATTCTATAGTAGAGTGTATCTATTTACTTATATATATTCTATAGTAGAGTGTATCTATTTACTTATATATATTCTATAGTAGAGTATATCTATTTACTTATATATATTCTACAGTAGAGTGTATCTATTTACTTGTATATATTCTATAGTAGAGTGTATCTATTTACTTATATATATTCTACAGTAGAGTGTATCTATTTACTTGTATATATTCTATAGTAGAGTGTATCTATTTACTTATATATATTCTATAGTATAGTGTATCTATTTACTTATATATATTCTATAGTAGAGTGTATATATTTACTTGTATATATTCTGTAGAATATTGACTATTCTTGTAACGTTTGGATATGCTGATATATTGCAGTACCTGGTCACACTGAAGCTCTCTCAGTGTGATATACTAGATGTATACAACGGTATATCCTGGCTGCCATTAGATAAGAATATGTACCTAAGAATTCAATGCCTGCTCAATAGACTTCAGGCTAAATACCCGCAGATCCAGTATACAGCATTTCTGTCTAGTGATCACCTCGTATGGTATGTATGTGTGGTATTGTACTAATGTATTAAATGGGTGTGATATTGTACTAATGTATTAAATGGATGTGGTATTGTACTAATGTATTAAATGGATGTGATATTGTACTAATGTATTAAATGGATGTGTGATATTGTACTAATGTATTAAATGGATGTGATATTGTACTAATGTATTAAATGGATGTGATATTGTACTAATGTATTAAATGGATATGGTATTGTACTAATGTATTAAATGGATGTGGTATTGTACTAATGTATTAAATGGATGTGATATTGTACTAATGTATTAAATGGATGTAGTATTGTACTAATGTATTAAATGGATATGATATTGTACTAATGTATTAAATGGATGTGATATTGTACTAATGTATTAAATGGATGTGATATTGTACTAATGTATTAAATGGATGTGGTATTGTACTAATGTATTAAATGGGTGTGATATTGTACTAATGTATTAAATGGATGTGTGATGTTGTACTAATGTATTAAATGGATGTGGTATTGTACTAATGTATTAATTGGATGTGTGATATTGTACTAATGTATTAAATGGATGTGATATTGTACTAATGTATTAAATGGATGTGATATTGTACTAATGTCTTAAATGGATGTGTGATGTTGTACTAATGTATTAAATGGATATGATATTGTACTAATGTATTAAATGGATGTGATATTGTACTAATGTATTAAATGGATGTGATATTGTACTAATGTATTAAATGGATGTGGTATTGTACTAATGTATTAAATGGATGAGATATTGTACTAATGTATTAAATGGGTGTGATATTGTACTAATGTCTTAAATGGATGTGTGATATTGTACTAATGTATTAAATGGATGTGATATTGTACTAATGTATTAAATGGATGTGATATTGTACTAATGTATTAAATGGATGTGATATTGTACTAATGTATTAAATGGATGTGATATTGTACTAATGTATTAAATGGATGTGGTATTGTACTAATGTATTAAATGGATATGATATTGTACTAATCTATTAAATGGATGTGATATTGTACTAATGTATTAAATGGATGTGATATTGTACTAATGTATTAAATGGATGTGGTATTGTACTAATGTATTAAATGGGTGTGATATTGTACTAATGTATTAAATGGATGTGTGATGTTGTACTAATGTATTAAATGGATGTGGTATTGTACTAATGTATTAAATGGATGTGTGATATTGTACTAATGTATTAAATGGATGTGATATTGTACTAATGTATTAAATGGATGTGATATTGTACTAATGTATTAAATGGATGCGATATTGTACTAATGTATTAAATGGATGTGTGATATTGTACTAATGTATTAAATGGGTGTGTGATATTGTACTAATGTATTAAATGGATGTGATATTGTACTAATGTATTAAATGGATGTGATATTGTACTAATGTATTAAATGGATGTGATATTGTACTAATGTATTAAATGGATGTGATATTGTACTAATGTATTAAATGGATGTGGTATTGTACTAATGTATTAAATGGATATGATATTGTACTAATGTATTAAATGGATGTGATATTGTACTAATGTATTAAATGGATGTGATATTGTACTAATGTATTAAATGGATGTGGTATTGTACTAATGTATTAAATGGGTGTGATATTGTACTAATGTATTAAATGGATGTGTGATGTTGTACTAATGTATTAAATGGATGTGGTATTGTACTAATGTATTAAATGGATGTGTGATATTGTACTAATGTATTAAATGGATGTGATATTGTACTAATGTATTAAATGGATGTGATATTGTACTAATGTATTAAATGGATGTGATATTGTACTAATGTATTAAATGGATGTGATATTGTACTAATGTATTAAATGGATGTGATGTTGTACTAATGTATTAAATGGATGTGGTATTGTACTAATGTATTAAATTGATGTGGTATTGTACTAATGTATTAAATGGATGTGTGATATTGTACTAATGTATTAAATGGATGCGATATTGTACTAATGTATTAAATGGATGTGATATTGTACTAATGTATTAAATGGATGTGATATTGTGACGGACGGCGTTGACAGTTACCCCCCCATGTACTTTCTATTTACATTCTATTACTCTCACTACCATATATTATTCCAGACAGTTCTATGCATGCGCTCTAGCTACATTAGTTCTATGTATACTTGTTCTACTTTTACCCTTGCATTCAATATTATTTGTTTGCCATGTGGATGCAGCCAAGCAATCACTTAAGTACAGCCCCTTACATTTTATTGGCACACACTAGCCAATCCATTGTGCTAGGTGTGGCCACCTTTTGTCTACTCATTATCAGTCTAATCAGTTATGTAATTGCATGCATAAATACGGATGTTTATGTGAAATAAATCAGAGTCAGCTTGCACACTCTCAGAAGTTTCTTTGTACATACAAATAACTTCACTGCGCACCATTACTCGAGTAGTAATATATAAGCAGATCAGTCTGAACCTCTGCTGGCCGAACTTAGCTTTGCCTAATTCGCCTTCAATGTTTGACCTCTGCTCAGCACTGAAACAAGTCAACCGAACCTCTGCTGGTCGAACTTAGCTTTGCCTAATTCACCTTCAATGTTCGACCTCTGCACTGCACTGAAACAAATCAACCGAACCTCTGCTGACCGAACCTAGTTTGACTAGTTCACCCTTCAGAGTTCGACCTTGATTCACACACTGATAACAGCTAACGCAATCGGCAGCTCACTAGTAACTAGGATGGTTAATCACCACTCCTCAGTCTACTAAGTCGACCTGTGGGAGGATTGTATTGCTAAGAGCACTAGACACAGTTGCCATCACAGTTCGGGAGGTTGTGCAGGTAGGCCGAGCTACCAACTCACACCCCCACAGTGAAATCCTGCACAATATTGTACTAATGTATTAAATGGATGTGATATTGTACTAATGTATTAAATGGATGTGATATTGTACTAATGTATTAAATGGATGTGGTATTGTACTAATGTATTAAATGGATGTGGTATTGTACTAATGTATTAAATGGGTGTGTGGTATTGTACTAATGTATTAAATGGATGTGTGATATTGTACTAATGTATTAAATGGATGTGGTATTGTACTAATGTATTAAATGGATGTGATATTGTACTAATGTATTAAATGGATATGATATTGTACTAATGTATTAAATGGATGTGTGATATTGTACTAATGTATTAAATGGATGTGGTATTGTACTAATGTATTAAATGGATGTGATGTTGTACTAATGTATTAAATGGATGTGATATTGTACTAATGTATTAAATGGATGTGGTATTGTACTAATGTATTAAATGGATGTGGTATTGTACTAATGTATTAAATGGGTGTGTGGTATTGTACTAATGTATTAAATGGATGTGTGATATTGTACTAATGTATTAAATGGATGTGTGATATTGTACTAATGTATTAAATGGATGCGATATTGTACTAATGTATTAAATGGATGTGATATTGTACTAATGTATTAAATGGATGTGTGATGTTGTACTAATGTATTAAATGGATGTGTGGTATTGTACTAATGTATTAAATGGATGTGGTATTGTACTAATGTATTAAATGGATGTGATATTGTACTAATGTATTAAATGGATGTGATATTGTACTAATGTATTAAATGGATGTGATATTGTACTAATGTATTAAATGGATGTGATATTGTACTAATGTATTAAATGGATGTGGTATTGTACTAATGTATTAAATGGATGTGGTATTGTACTAATGTATTAAATGGGTGTGTGGTATTGTACTAATGTATTAAATGGATGTGTGATATTGTACTAATGTATTAAATGGATGTGGTATTGTACTAATGTATTAAATGGATGTGGTATTGTACTAATGTATTAAATGGGTGTGTGGTATTGTACTAATGTATTAAATGGATGTGATATTGTACTAATGTATTAAATGGATGTGATATTGTACTAATGTATTAAATGGATGTGTGATATTGTACTAATGTATTAAATGGATGTGGTATTGTACTAATGTATTAAATGGATGTGGTATTGTACTAATGTATTAAATGGATGTGTGATATTGTACTAATGTATTAAATGGATGTGGTATTGTACTAATGTATTAAATGGATGTGATATTGTACTAATGTATTAAATGGGTGTGATATTGTACTAATGTATTAAATGGATGTGATATTGTACTAATGTATTAAATGGGTGTGATATTGTACTAATGTATTAAATGGATGTGATATTGTACTAATGTATTAAATGGATGTGGTATTGTACTAATGTATTAAATGGGTGTGATATTGTACTAATGTATTAAATGGATGCGATATTGTACTAATGTATTAAATGGATGTGATATTGTACTAATGTATTAAATGGATGTGTGATATTGTACTAATGTATTAAATGGATGCGATATTGTACTAATGTATTAAATGGATGTGATATTGTACTAATGTATTAAATGGGTGTGATATTGTACTAATGTATTAAATGGATGTGATATTGTACTAATGTATTAAATGGATGTGGTATTGTACTAATGTATTAAATGGATGTGATATTGTACTAATGTATTAAATGGATGCGATATTGTACTAATGTATTAAATGGATGTGGTATTGTACTAATGTATTAAATGGATGTGGTATTGTACTAATGTATTAAATGGATGTGGTATTGTACTAATGTATTAAATGGATGTGATATTGTACTAATGTATTAAATGGATGTGTGATATTGTACTAATGTATTAAATGGATGTGATATTGTACTAATGTATTAAATGGATGTGATATTGTACTAATGTATTAAATGGATGCGATATTGTACTAATGTATTAAATGGATGTGGTATTGTACTAATGTATTAAATGGATGTGTGATATTGTACTAATGTATTAAATGGATATGATATTGTACTAATGTATTAAATGGATGTGTGATATTGTACTAATGTATTAAATGGATGTGATATTGTACTAATGTATTAAATGGATGTGATATTGTACTAATGTATTAAATGGGTGTGATATTGTACTAATGTATTAAATGGATGTGATATTGTACTAATGTATTAAATGGATGTGATATTGTACTAATGAGCCTATCTCCATGACCGGACACAAAAGGGACGATCTATCACATGTGTCGACATTTGAAAAGTTACGACATTGGTCTATTCATCCATGCTACGTTTCAAATGTGCCATGAAAATTTCACGTACTTTTGGCGTGAAATTTATTTCAACCTTGACCTACCAGTATACTAACCAAAAAGTCGTTTGTGATATCTACACAAAATAATAAAAAGGAAATATGAAAAAGATAACAGTTATATTAATTAATTATTATTATTATTATATTTTACCTCCACCATTCGACTGCATTCATTAGCAGATATTATCAGAAAACTGTGCTAATAGATATTTCTATCACTTAACAGCTTCAGTTCAATGATATATGTCAATAAATAATATTAGTTATTATCATGAACCGCCGTTATTATTCCGTGAGTAGAGCAGAGTAGATCGGGCAAGTCCCTCCATGGTAAAGAGAAGAGTCGATCGAGTACTGCTTTACCGATCTTTGAGCAAAGATCGCGACAATTCTAGCGGTCCGCTTTTGACCGACAATAAATCGATCTTTTGAAGGCTCGCCCTTCCATAGACGTGAAAGGTCGACATAATCACAAAGATCGGTACAATTTTTGTCATGGAGATAGGCTCAATGTATTAAATGGATGTGATATTGTACTAATGTATTAAATGGATGTGATATTGTACTAATGTATTAAATGGATGTGGTATTGTACTAATGTATTAAATGGATGTGATATTGTACTAATGTATTAAATGGATGTGATATTGTACTAATGTATTAAATGGATGTGGTACTACAGGAGTGGTGTACCCCAACAGGATATGAGAGTTATTTATCAGTATTTAATTACTAGTCTCTTTCCCACCCATCACGAACAGGAAATGGCCTCCTCCAGTGGCGGTAAACGCACCTTTACCAATGACAACTTTGGCCAGTGAGTTGCTTAGTATACCTAATAGTTGTATGTAGACATTATATATGCACTTTACATATACGCATTGTATGTACACATGATATGTACATATTATATAATGCATGTACTGGTGAGGTAATTATACTGTACGTGTCATTTAAAAGGTTTATAACTGGAATCGCTGTGCGGTCAGAGGACACAAAACCATCCAAGATCCCTCGTGTTTACATCAACGTAGACGGCACATTAGAAGAGTTTGAGCTGTTGGTGTATCGAGCTCTCAGTGTAACCGTGTGTGCTCTGGTCAAAGGTACTCTTCACTTCATATATTTATGGGTATTTCTATAGTGTGTTACTCTATGTATGTGAGCTGTATAAATCTATGTATATATAGTGTTAACTCTATCATTCATCTCTATTTCCTGTAGCCTCAAGTCCTGTTTCTCTCTCATTTGCCAAAACCTTTGACGCTGACCTTGGCCCAAGTTTAACACAGTTAGCCTCAGAGCTTATACAACGAGTTCCACAGAAGTCATCGAGGTATAACCCTCCCTGCTTGTTATGTTTGTATTGTATGTCTGTACGTGTGTGTCCGTGTACGTTATAACTAGCCTTTTCATATATTTACTGTACGCATACTGTATCCATAGTATACATACTGTAATATACTCTTCACTCTCATGTTGCAGTAGCAATGATCTCACCATCAAGTACATCTACTTCAATCATATGAATTTGGCTACAAAAACCACAGTTCATGTGGACACCAGGAAAACAAGGCTGGTCAGCGTACCCACCCACACCCTCCACACCGTCACAGACCTCAACTCTCACTTGAAGAGGTATTTCTTTTCTTAGACATCATAGAAATGTACACTTATCACCATAGACATCTGAATGGTTAACACTGTTCACCGCCATTTCCTGGTATTAGTTCCATTTTCATTTAAACTATGATATTATAGTCTGTTTTATTATGTTTGAAGTGTTTACCACAGTTGTTTAAGGTTTTATCGATGGCCAAATAAATATTAGTTTATGGTTTTGTTCCATTTAAAAAGAAGACAACTCATAAAAGAACTACAAGCGATTCGTGAGGCTGGACGCATTTTTTATATATATGTATGCAAGTTCAAACTTTCATCTGCAGAGGTGGTCAGGTTTAACCCCTGCGCTCTGTAGATTTTATTTCACTGACGGTTGATTTATCTGTTTGTGTAGTTAGTTACAAGATCTGTGCCAACCCTTCAATATCATTTCAGAGTTGTCCTCTTTTTGCTTATGACAATTTCATAAAATTTAATTTTTTGCCAGCACTACAGTGTACTATATACACGTACAGTGTACTATATATACATGTACAGTGTACTGTATGCATATACAGTGTGCTATATATACATGTACTGTGTGCTATATATACATGTACTGTGTGCTATATATACATGTACTGTGTGCTATATATACATATACAGTGTGCTATATATACATGTACTGTGTGCTATGTAATACACCTCTACTTGGGTATTACCAGTGTAATACCCCTCTAAACTGTAGGGTATATTAGTGATTGCCTGCTACTGTTAAAACCACCGCGATATATATATGTTCAACTTGTAAATTGCTTGATTATCAGAATGGTCAAAGGGTAGACAACTCTTATTCAAACTAATCCACAAACTTCAATTAAACAACTGTAAGGATAGACAACTTCTGCTTGAGATTAATTTGCAAGTTCAATTAGCCTTCTGGGAATTCTCCTCCAGTTACTGACAACTATTTTTTAAATCTCCAAGATTAATTTTGCTCTTACTCTTAGATAATACAAAGATGGTTAAATACTCATTCAAACTATCCTTTTATTAATCCAGAAAAATCCCTGCGTTGACTAGTCAGGGATAAAAAAACTGGAAAGATAATACTAATACTTATCTGAGTTTCCCAAAATCCTTAAGAGTGTTATGTAATCCAAAATCCAGAGTAAGGCGATGATACAAAAATAATACACTACACAAAAATAATACACGATGCAAAAAGTAAGTCCAATGACTAACAAGTAATACCACTAATGTCTGTAATACAAAAACAAAACTGCCACTGGTTAAAAATACAAGATTATCAATTCAACTAAAACCGTATACTATAGACTGAACTTGGCTTCCAGAAGCTTTCTAATTTATAGCTCAGTGAGCATGCGGATCTGGAAGTTGAGTGCAAATGCCTGGAAGTTGCGTGCAAAGTCCAGCGGAAGATAAAACCAAAAATAATATATATATAGGATAATATGATCTGCATACCAGTAGAATATCATTTAGTCTTAAACCAGAATCCGCCTTACTGAGTGCAATATGAAATGGTTAATACGGGTTTGCACTCAATATTCCCATAATAGTGGCCAGTGTCATACTAGCCTAAAGTTACTGCTGGTCACGAGAGCAGCCCTGGACGGTACGGCAGTGCCTGGCACAAACATGTCTCCAATTGAATTTACTGTTCGGGTTATATGGGGAGTCTTCTTCTTGTCGGTGTGTTGTGTACATGGATCCCTAATGTTCATCTACTTCTTGTACGTGTTTTTGGTGAGGAGTTGTCTTCTTCTGTCATAATTGCTATAAGTCAAAACAACGCAAGGTATCACAGCTATATATACATGTACTATGTGCTATATATACATGTACTGTGTGCTATATATACATGTACTGTGTGCTATATATACATGTACTGTGTGCTATATATACATGTACTGTGTGCTATATATACGTGTACTGTGTACTATATATACATGTACTGTGTGCTATATATACATGTACTGTGTGCTATATATACATGTACAGTGTGCTATATATACATGTACTGTGTGCTATATATACGTGTACTGTGTACTATATATACATGTACTGTGTGCTATATATACATGTACTGTGTGCTATATATACATGTACAGTGTGCTATATATACATGTACTGTGTGCTATATATACATGTACTGTGTGCTATATATACATGTACAGTGTACTATATATACATGTACTGTGTGCTATATATACATGTACTGTGTGCTATATATACATGTACTATGTGCTATATATACATGTACTGTGTGCTATATATACATGTACAGTGTACTATATATACATGTACAGTGTACTATATACATGTACATTGCAGCAGTCAGCATGACACAGAGTGTTTGGTGAGAACCGCTGCCGACTACTGGGTGGTCTGTAAGAAATCAGACAGCCGTGAGTTGTACGTTCTCATCTCTGACAAGAATGCCAGCTTGACTGACATCAATGGTGAGTGTTCTACATGGTACATGTACTGTGTGTGTACTGTGTGTGTACTGTGTATGTACTGTGTGTGTACTGTGTATGTACTGTGTGTGTACTGTGTAGGTACTGTGTATGTACTGCGTATGTACTGTGTATGTACTGTGTATGTACTGTGAATGTACTGTGTGTGTACTGTGTATGTACTGTGTGTGTACTGTGTATGTACTGTGTGTGTACTGTGTGTGTACTGTATATGTGCTGTGTGTGTACTGTGTATTTACTGTGTATGTACTATGTGTGTACTGTATATGTACTGCGTATGTACTGTGTGTGTACTGTGTGTGTATTGTGTGTGTACTGTGTATGTACTGCGTATGTACTGCGTGTGTACTGTGTATTTACTGTGTGTGTACTGTGTGTGTACTGTGTATGTACTGTGTGTGTACTGTGTATGTACTCTGTATGTTCTGAACATGTAATGTGTATAGCTGTGTATTGCTGTGTACATCTATATGTACATTTTTGTGCAGCTGTAGCCCCACTCCGCTTACTGTTGTTACAGAGGAAGTCAAGAGACTCTGCGATGCACAATTCACTAACATGTTCCAAACGGATTGAAGTGTACAAGAGTGCAATTAGCTCCACCATAGCATGCCACAGCAGTGCAAGTAATGTTTATTTATTTTTTATGTTTTATTTATTAATATTTTTGTAAAATTTTTGTAGGCAACTATGATTTTAGTCTGTGTACTAATAAATGCATAGCCTGTGATCATAAAAAGCATTCCACTCTTGTCTCTATACATCGTTGTTTAGGCTTGGGTGGTGCAGAGATTGTCCTCTCTCGTCACTCTATGGTCGGTTCACAGCAAAGTATTTCATTCCTACAAAATATTATTTGTGTTGAGTCTTACTGATAAGGTTATTGTTTGCCTCAAGTTACCAGCTACTTCTATAGAATCTTAGCAATCATGAAAATATAAATTCAAGCTCGGAATTGTACGTTATTCTGTCATGTTTGCAACGATGCAAATAGTCACTGTATACTATTATAGTTGGAGCAGAATGTAACTACAAGCATACAGCCATTGCTAGTCTATGAAAAATGAGCTTAAAATGTTGCATTTGTGCATATACCACACTTTAAGTGCTGCACTATCAATGCAACTAATTGGTAGATTCGCCATAACCGCAATGCTTGTCAGAGCGGGAGTCGTCACTTCTTGAATTAGACAATATTACAAAATGTGACAACTCCCATGCAGACAATGGTTCTTATTGGCCTAACAAGTCGGTGCCGTTTATCAAAGATTTACCTGCAAGAGCGCTGGTGAAGCCGGCATTGTAGTCAGTGGCCACCTCAGTGTACTCAAACTTGGATCTGTCATCTACGAAGTTACCATTGAGCTCTCCGGGTCCTCCCACCAAAGCTCCCTCCAGCACGTGTGGGTTTGGTCCTCCGCTGTTGAACTCATTCCAGCCACATGGAGCTGGCTTCCATGGGCAGGACCTATGCAAAGAGTGAATATGTTATGCATTGTATTAGAATGCATTCAAAGACTTTCAATCTGCTTGTATACTCACGCTGCCTTGTGGTGAGCCTTTTTAGGGTAGTTGTTACCGAATCCAACTACGTAGCTCCTTCCTCCATCTCCAAGCATGAAGTTGATTTGACTGGCTGCAAAGTTGTAGTAATCCTTAGTTCTGATGCCTTCCTTAGCTGCTATCAGCGCCAACATGGCAGCGTTGGCAGCGTATCGGTTGGATCCCCACTTGTCTCTCCAGCAAAGCCCTTGAGGTGTTCTGGGCAGAGAACCACCTGGAAGCCACTCCTTCAGGAAATTTTCAATTCCGCTCTTGTATTGTCCGTCTTTGGTAAGTTTGTAGAGAAGGAACTGTGGAGAGGCAATGGAGAGGTTGGAGCACATTCAGTCTGAACCTTGCACTATACACCCACTGTTTACAGTTGATTAGAGCTTACCGTTACTCCTGGTCTCTTTTCACTCCAGCTGAGGGACCATGGTACGCCACTCTTAAAATAACCCTTAGCATCATTCAAATAGCCTTGGTACTTGCCATCGCCGGAACCAACAGCGTATGCTAGCCATGCAGCAGCGTGTGCCATCTCATCTTCCCATGCATCGGAGCTTTAAAAATAGCAAATACATTCAGATGTGTATCAGGTGCCATGTAAATGGTATTGATGTCATGTGACATAACAACAGCACATGTCAGTCTCTCTTACTTGTAGAACTTGTGAAGGTTGGGGATGATACTGTTAGCAGTGCCAGGATTGCGCTTTCCCAGCTCGTACAGTTGTTTAGCATCAGCAAGAAGTGCGTTGGCAAAGCCAGCATCTACACAGTGTCAACAAATTGTGTGTCAGGTCGGGATACCAAACATTGAGGCATTAGTCTATATAGTAAAATGTTATAAGCAGTGGAAGAAGAAAAACAGATGTTCATGGCGAGAGAGAAACGAAAGATGAATGAAAAATAATCATAAATGCAATGTTTACAGCTATTTAGGTAAGGCAAGACGGGTGGGGTGCACTACGTACCATACTTTTTGAACACTACATATCCAGCGGCCATGGCAGCAGCTGTTTCTCCCATAATGTCAGCTCCTCCTTTTGGTTTGCCTGCTCCAATGGTGAATGTTGGCCTGTGTTGGTGATTGTCCTCAGGACGGCCCCACCAGCTGTGATCCGCGTCTCCATCTGCCACCTGCAGTAGAACTTATGCCGCAGTTCCTACACGCATAAGTCTATGTTTAGATAGAGGGTATACGCGCCCCTCCTTACCTGTGCGTAGAACTTGTCCTTGTCGACATAGCACTTCCTAAAGTACTCCAGCGCCCACCTTACTTCTCTCAAACCCATTCCAAATTGGCCGGCGTAGTTGTAACCCTCCTTCAAGAACTCCAGACCATAGAGAAGCATGGTTGCAGAGGAAGCCATCGGTAGACCAAACTTGACGTGATCTCCAGCTACGATATAAATAATCATAATAATAATAAATATTGTTATTGCGCTTTCTCCAAACAGTTTGCAAAACAACGAGTCAAGCAAGTACTTCATGTTACCATCGTGCCATCCTCCAGTTAAATCTCTACCGACATCTTTTCCGTCATTCATTCCTGAATCTCCTCTCCATTTGATTTTGTTGTCAGAGGGAAGTTTACCAGATCTTTGTGCCTCGTAAAACAGCAAGGCTTTGTACAAGGCATCATCGTAGTTGTACTTTGCACCTACAAGCCATAAAATATCGCTGTTATAGAGCAAATGCAGATTTATTTTTTGTGCGTTTTTGCCAAAGTTTGATGTTATCTTACCAAAGCATACCCTGCAGAAAAACGGCCAACGATTTGATTATAACTCAAATAACAGCGCGGCTGGTCACTCGGGTATATGGGGAGATGATTCCTAAATAGTTAATGAAACTCATATAGCATATAGGTGGTTAATGGCAACTAGGTATTAAGATAGCCAGTCTATGGTTTTCAAAGTTATTTTCAGACAATGTGCATATGGCAAGCTTATATCACAGTGAACTGTAAGCATAACATACCTGGTGTTGGTACTTTACCGCCATCTGGTACAATAGGTTTGGGGTTTCCAGGCTGTACAGGATTTACGGGGTTCACTGGCTGAACAGGGTTTACGGGATTGGGATTGCCACCAACAGGGGCGCTCTGTCCAGGGTAGAAGGTCAGACATGGGTTAGTTCCCTGTGCACCTCCATCAGAATAGCTGCAAATAACTAGCATATGTTATATAAAGCTGTTGCCTTTATTCATATTCTAGAACATTCCTACAGCTGTTGCCTTTATTCATATTCTAGAACATTCCTAACTATCGCTACACTTACTGCACCACAAACTCTATCTTCAAGTTCTGGCCGGCTCCAACATTTTTGTTCCAGCTCAGTGGTTTCAGAACCAGAGTTTTGTCATTTTCTTTAGTAGCTGTTGCGGTCCATGTCTGTAAGAAAACAGTCAGAATTATACTCATACATGCCTCCGGAGTTGTCTTCTCTGTGTTATATATCGCATCTAAGAGTTATCTCCACATTGTACAACAATCCTTATCTAAGAAGTTATCTATTGCATCAATATCGTATGTTTTTTGGGAGTTGTCTGCCATATTAAGACCATGTCACTCACCTCCATCTTTCTAACTCCATGCTCAAACTCTATCTTTGCCGACCATGTAGAGATGCCTTGCTGCACAGGAATGCTGAATTCCCCCTGGAATCCACCACTCCAGGGCTTCACCACTCTGGATAACCTTGTACATGCCTGCAACAGTAACAAGTAACTTAGTAACACCCACCCACAAAAGTGTGCCTGCATTAGAATTTAGCTTTAGTGCTTCATGTCAGTGGAGAAGACTGGACCTTGGTCCACCACTGATCGTACTGATGAGGCTAAGGGTGTACTTACATTAGCGGCAGCGCTGAGGAAAAGGAAGGCAGAGATGAGCTGCACTAAGTGACTCATGCTGACTGCTTGCAGTCTTGAATTCACCAGCAACTGAACAAGAAATGAGCTGGCAGGTAAAATGATTTACATTTATAGCAACGCAGATATCGGCAGGTGAAGATAAGGAATGCCAGGTGCTGCCTCCCACGTTTACTTAGCCACCTGGTAGGTACACAGGGGTGGAGTGGCATATTCAACCAATTTGTTTGTGTTACTACTTGCGTGGTGATGTCAAAGTGCCATTTGCTAAACAACCAATTAATTCTTCAAGACAACTTCATTTCTATAATCTAATCGGCGCAAATATTGACTGTTCTAAAATATGTTCTCCTTTGTGGACTCACATGTAGATTACATAACCAAACTTTTACCATACCTGTGAACGTGACCACCCCTTGGGATGATGTTTCTTTCAGATACTAGATGTTTCTCATGTAACAAATTGGAATACTGGGTGTTGTAGAGGGTACTGAAATGTAAAGGATTTCATCAGCTTTCATGAACACGGTGTGATTTTATTGCTCGCTACGCAACTACTGTTTGCTACGATGTGTTCTATGATTGCTTTGAAGCTGATGCAACATTTTTTACTTCTAAATTCTGCAGCCTGGCTGCTCATCTCAAGTTATCCTAGATTTAGGCTCACTTTTTTTCAACAGTACAAACAGAGAAGTTGGAGTCTCTCATATTTATGTGAAACTTCATAAAAGTATTTTTTATGTTTTGTGATGTTCTTGATACTCTACTGGACACAATCCGGGTCCAAAACAGGGTCTTTATGCGGAATTTTACAAAAAATTTAATTTCGTTCGTCATATCACAAAACTAAGCATCGATTTACTTGCAAGCTAAACTAGAATTAGCTGTATATCGTCCAATTGTACAGAGATGGCTATTATTGGTCCGTACTTGGTCAGCTCTTCGGCCTGTGCTCCTTGCTTCAGCTTTGATTTACGTTTTGCTGACCACAAACTAAATTCACAGCTGAGAAATAGTGTTTTCCTTTAATGCGAAGGAGCCGTCTGGTAAATAAGGATGCAGGGTAGAGAAAATTGGAGGTTTCTACGAAATGTATATATATACCCGGGATAGGCCGATATATATCCGTAATAGACCAACATATAATATACAGGCACAGGTAAGACAGTGGCTGTGTCGACCTGTAAATAGCACCAAACAATGCTTTTTACCTCCACAGGATTCTACTGTTCGTGCAAGTTCTTTTAGGCTTATTGTCAGATGCCCACACTCGAAATACACTAAAGACAGGAATTTGGGTACTTCAAAAAGGGTGAAGTTTCAATGCATTATAGACACAAGCTCCAATTCTCTCCGCACTGTCACCCTCTGCTTGCGCCAGGCATGGTAAGTTTGTACATCCTGGCGCTTCAGGATGGACAAGCTCTAAGAGCATAGACAGTGAAAGAGGGAGTCACTGCACAGGGGGAACCACTGGACCACTGGGGAATGGCTATTGTACGCTTTATTCTTACAGACAAATTGAATTGGGAAGTTGTCACCACTGAGTTACAGGGCTCCGAAATATATTAATGTTGTTATAGTGGCAAAAGCCTTTATAACTTTAGCTGGGAATCTTAACAGTCTATGGACGTCTTATGCGAATAGTAACAAATATGGCCAGTTATGAATATGGTAATACAAGTGAGAGAGAGAGGGATGTGAGTTACTGAGGTGTGTACTGATTCTGATGCAAAAGAATGTATTACATATGCTATGTTTACACAGGTATTACAACAGATATAAAGTAGAGATGGAATAAAGTCTTACGACACCTGACCTCGGCGGCAGCCGGCAGTAGTAATTAATGAGCAGATCTCTGTCATGGAGTCTAAGGATTAGAAGGTTCTCCTGGTTCCAGGTGTACTTGAAGTACGCCCCTGTTACCATGCGAACCTGTGAGGTGCTTTTTGTGTGCACCAGTTGTTTAGAATGAATGTAATTTTTATGATGTTGAATGTTGATTTGGACGACGGTTTGTATGTTAGGTGTATTTGTTGGATGTTTTGGAGGTTCTCCTGGTGCATTGTTTGGGTGCCCGAGGTGCCTTTTTGTGTGCACCCGGTGTTTTAATTTTTTGTGTTGTGTTTAGTTGGGCAGTGGGTTTATATTGCGATTTTTTATCTCGTTCGATTATGAGGTTGACTGGTTTATAAACGAGTAAGTTTATACTGAGTTTTGTATTGTGATTTTGATTCTTGGATTAACGTTGTATAGTTATTGGTATAGTTTTATTATTACAAGAAAATTTAAGCTGTTTTCTTCATACATAATCGGTTCATAGATACGTATTTAGACACAGGTTTGTACGATGATGATGATGATGATGATGATGATGATGATGATGATGATGATGATGATGATGATGATGATGATGATGATGATGATGATGATGCTAGTTTGGGGGGTTTGAGTATTGTATAGGTTCTAGGTGTACTTAAAGTAAGCCACAGTTATCATGACAACCTGTGAGGTACCTTTTTGTGTGCACCAGCTGTTTAGAATGTATGGAATTTATAGTGTAGAATGTAGATTTAGACGATGGTTTGTATGTTATGTGCTGTGTTGGAGGTTCTCCTGGTCCATTGGGTGGCTGAGGTGCCTTTTTGTGAGCACCAGGTGTTTGGAATTATTTATTTTGGATGAGGTACCTTTTTGTGTGCACCAGGTGTTTAGAATGTAGGGAATTTTATATGGTGGAATGTAGATTTAGACATTGGGTATGTAATGGTATTTGTGTTGGAGGTTCTCCTGGTCCTGTTTATTGGGTGGCTTTTTGTGTGCACCAGGTGTTTAGAAGTTTTTGTTGTCTGAGGTACCTTTTTGTGTGCAGGTGTTTTAATCTTTTGTGTTGTATTTTGTATAGTTATTGGTATAGTTTTATTACAAGAAAATTTAAGATGTTTCCATACATAATAATGTTCATAGATGTTTGTGATGATTCGATGTACACCATAACCTACTAATTTTCGAAAGAATCCACTCACAACTATTCCGACCTTCATTCAAGCCTCTGATACGATAAATGTTACACAACATGACTTTCTCTCCTATTTTGATGATACCGAAACAGTATAGCCAACCAATTTTCAAAAGACTCCACTCACACCTTTTCCGACTTTTATCCAAGCCTCTGATACGATGGATGTTACACAACATGGCTTTCTCTCCTACTTTGATGATACCGAAACAATGAAGACTCAAACTGCAAAAGAAGAGTTGTGATGGATTTTGAAGACGACACACTTCTCCGAAACACCAATAATCCCTTTCAGGATGTCCACATCAACAACCTAAGCGCCTTCATTCACAAGAGGGCCTCTCTGCTGAATACTGTGACCCCACACGAGCGAATTAACGTTAAAAAACATCATCAATTTAAGATCTACCAATAGCTATGTTGGTGTTCACCGTTGAATTTTGTGATGATCCGATGTACACCATAACCTACAAATTTCCAAAAGACTCCACTCACAACTATTTCGACCTTCATTCAAGCCTCTGATATGATAGATGTTACACAACATGACTTTCTCTCCTATTGTGATGATACCGAAACAGCATAACCTACCAATTTCCAGAAGATTCCACTCATACCTATTCTGATCTTCATTCAAGCCTCTGATTTGATAGATGTTACACAACATGACTTTCTCTCCTACTTTGAGGATACCGAAACAAAACGATGACCTAGACGACAACAAAAAAAAAGTTGTGATGGGTTTTGAAGACAACACACTTCTCCGACACACCAAGAATCCCTTTCAGGACATCAACATCAACAACCTGAGCGCCTTCATCCACAAGAGCGTCTCTCTGCAAAATACTATGACCCCCACACCAGCGAAACAGCGTTAAAAAAACAGCATCAATTCAAGATCTACCAATAGCTATGATGGTTTTTACTGATGAATTTTGCAATGATCCGATGTACGTCATAACCTACAAGTTTCCAAAAGACTCCACTCACACGATAGATGTTACACAACATGTCTTTCTCTCCTACTTTGATGATACCGAAACAGCATTCAGCACACATTGTCAACAACGCTCAGAATCAAATTATGAAAGAAAGACCAGTGAGCAAATGGATGCTTACTTTGAAATCATCACTTTTGATAATTTCCCTGACAACACAATCTTGACATTCTGCAGACTCTTCGCTCGGAAGAATTTGAAGATTAGAAAGCGGATGTCACCCTGCCTATTGCTCACACAACCATCTACAGATTCATTCACTGTTGTTGACTGACTGGGTTGTAAAAGATGGCAAAGTGTTGAAGTTTTCTCTATTTGATGATGTTGGTGACAAGGATGACAAAAACGATGATAAACAAGTTCAAATTGAAGTAATTGCAGATGACTAACGGAACAACATCTACTACAACAACAACTAGGGCTCTTGAAAATACCAAGGTGAGCATTAATGAATAATTCTCATTTTAATTTATGTAGATAAAGTCAATGATAGTGAATGAATCAATTGTAACAATCAATTTTTTGTATTTCGTAGACATGATGCTCACTTTGTTTTTTTGCGCAAAAAACGTGTTTTTGTTGTTGTTTCTTCATACCAAAGATTGTTGTTTTTTCACACACAAAAAATGTTTTTTTTTTCGCGAAAAAAGTGGAGTTTTGTCTCACAAAATTTTGTTGTTTTTTCCAGAAATTCCTTTATAACATATATTATTTTTCGCCCGAAAAAATGTCTCTTTTGCGCGTGAAAAATGGTGTTTTTTCGAGTGAAAAGTGTAGTTTGTTTCGTAGTTTTTTCTCACCAACAATAGTTGTTTTTCTGCAAAAAATAATGTATTTTTTGGCGCAAAAGTCGAGATTTTTGTCACAAAAATTTTTTGTTTTTTCTCGAAACTCCTTTATAACATATGATTTTTCGCGCAAAAAAATCTCTTTCTTCACGCAAAAAAGTAAAATTTTTCTCGCAGAAGGTGTAGTTTTTCCTCACAAAAAATTGTTTTTCTCGTTAAAAAAATGTCTTTTTTCACTTGAAAAGGTGTCTGTAACAATCGATTTTTGTATTTTGTAGACATGATCCCTAATTTGAACTCTCATTTGGATCAAAACACAGTGGTAGTAAAGATTTTAAAGATTCTAGACAAGATCATATTGAAGTAATTGCAGATGACTAAAGGAACAACATCTATTACAGCAGCAACTAGGATTCTTGCAAATCATAAGGTAAACATTAATAAATAATTATTTTACTTTCTCATTTGCAACAACTAGATTTCAACTATTTATAACTGGACAAAAATAAGTAAACTTTTGTTATTTATTTTTTTTATAATGGTTCTCAAAATGAATAACTCAGAAATCTACTCAACTCACAACTCCTACAGCTCCAATATTTGTTGCTGAAAAGTCATCTTTATCGTATCTATGAACATTATTATGTATGGAAACAGCCTAAATTTTCTTGTAATAAAACTATACCAATAACTATACAAAATACAACACAAAAAATTAAAACACCTGGTGCACACAAAAAGGTCCCTCAGACAGCAAAAAACTTCTAAACACCTAGTGCACACAAAAAAGCATCCAATAAACAGGACCAGGAGAACCTCCAACACAAATACCATTACATACACAATGTCTAAATCTACATTCCCCAATATAAAATTGCATACATTCTAAACACCTGGCGCTCACAAAAAGACACCTCAGCCACCCAATGGACCAGGAGAACCTCCAACACAGCACATAACATACAAACCATTGTCTAAATCTACATTCTACACTATAAATTCCATATATTCTAAACAACTGGTGCACACAAAAACGTACCTCACAGGTTGTCATGATAACTGTGGCTTACTTTAAGTACACCTAGAACCTATACAATACTCAAACCCCCCAATCTAGCATCATCATCATCGTACAAAATTGTGTCTAAATACGTATCTATGAACCGATTATGTATGAAGAAAACAGCTTAAATTTTCTTGTAATAATAAAACTATACCAATAACTATACAACGTTAATCCAAGAATCAAAATCACAATACAAAACTCAGTATAAACTTGTTTATAAACCAGTCAACCTCATAATCGATCGAGATAAAAAATCGCAATATAAACCCACTGCCCAACTAAACACAACACAAAAAATTAAAACACCTGGTGCACATAAAAAGGCACCGCAGGCACCAGGCACCCAAACAATGCACCAGGAGAACCTCCAAAACATCCAACAAATACACATAACATACAAACCATCGTCCAAATCGACATTCAACACCATAAAAATTACATTCATTCTAAACAACTGGTGCACACAAAAAAGCACCTCACAGGTTCGCATGTTAACAGGGGTGTACTTCAAGTATACCTGGAACCAGGAGAACTTTCTAATCCTTAGACTCCATGACAGAGATCTGCTTCCTTATTACTACTGCCGGCTCAGACCAAATCAGCACACGTCTATCCTAGGTTGCGGAAAGAGGATGACTGTTGCCAAACCTCTGTATTTATACTAGAGTTAATGTGAGTAAGTGCTGACGCATGTGTTCTAATTTGGGAATAGCCTGAGGTCCTTTATTACTTTGTGTCCCTCACTACGTATGTATGTTACTTTCTTGTAGGATCCCTGGTTGAACTCGTTATGAAATGTTGTTACACAAGGCTGTAGAGGATCCTGTTTGTCATCTTAATGTCTCCAGCTTGGTGGAGCGCAGAGCAGTTAATGTCTCTTGGTTGACTTTAATCTTCCCATGTTATGGCAGTACTGGGTAGAGAAGATTTATGGCATCTGCAGCTTCCTTGTTGATGTATCTTGTAATAAAATATAAAGGTAGCAGCTGACTTACTTGTGCTTATAACAATGTATATAAACTTGACCTAGTCTTGTCATTTAACGAATGTGCTGATAAAGCAAAATTCGTTGTATATTTGTTAGCCTCAGGCTATAAGAATTGAAGTGAAGGAATGGCTTGATCTCTTGACAGGGTATGAAAGTTTCAATTTTTTGTATTTTCAGTCCTGGAACAAATAATTTTATTTTTCGTATTTTGTTCTGTCGTGAGTCAGTGCATCTCTCCATAGAGTCTGTTATGCATTATACTCCCGCTAGTGTCACTCACTCCCGCTAGTGTCACTGTCACTCCCACTAGTGTCACTGTCACTCCCGCTGTGTCACTGTCACTCTGACTTTACCAATTTGTTCATTCATGACTTGATGAGGAAAAATTTAGTCAATTTTTTTAAATCTCCATAACCCGTTCAACTGCATCAGTTTTAATGACGGAGAAGGTGATACTAAACTGTATAACTCAGTTGAGACAGTCCAATAAACTTGTTACTAAATGCAGCAATTAATAACCTGGTAATTTTCTGTCGGTGTAGCACGGCACTGTACATGTGCACTGTACACATATACTTTACATGTACACTGTACACGTATACTGCACATGTATACTGTGCATATACACTGTACACGTATACTGTACACGTATACTGTACATATATACTGTACATGTATACTGTACATGTACTAAAGGTACTTGTGGTCTAGTGGTTAAAATGCTTGCACTTCAATTCAGGATCTGGAGTTCGATTCCCAGCACGGTTACCTGTGAACGGGGTATTTGGCTTCCTAATGCTTTGCCAGGTCGGATATGGGCATAAAAATAACGTGGTCCCTAGTTTGATTGCACTCTCCATAATAACTATGGAGTCATGCTAGTATAAGATCCCCCTCTGCCTTTTCGGAAGAGTAGCTGGTGTAACGGCGGGCATGGGTATAGGGTGCTTCTCACACCAGCTACAACCTTATGAGACCCATCTTTAGGGTTGCCCTCGAGTCACAGCTAAACAAGCAAACATGTATACTGTATGTGTATACTGTACACAGATATTGTACTCACCTGTAGATACTGTATACATATATGTATACTGTACACACACACACATATATATATATTGTACCACATACACTGTTCACATACATACATATTGTATACATATATGTATCATACACGCATGTATATACTGTACACGCATATATATACTGTACACACACATATATATGCATATTGTACACACACATATATATATTGTAGCATACACATATATATACTGTACACACTTATATAGTCTTTAGAGTACATATAAGTGTATGTAAGTGTATATGCACTCTAAAAACATATATACTAGAAGAAGATATACTATGGCGCTCTGCGTGCGTTTTGTTTTTGTCTGCTATTCAGTAATGACAGACATCACATGTTGGTAATATGTTGTGGTATTTGGTACAACTCATTGTTTGATTTTATTGATAGTAACAGAAACTTAAATTTATTATTTTATTTTATTAAATGCCAATGCTGATTTTGTGAATACTGGACTGATTGTCGAAAACCGGGATATATCGACAACCTGGATGGCGACAAAATTGGATCGAAGGGCGATGAGGTAAGTTCGGTTGGCGACAACTTTGACCAGTTGGTCGACTAGCTCACCTTGATGCCGACAGAGTATTTCTAAACAATCATTGGCTTTTTTGGCGACAATTTCTGACTTCAAAATCTACAGGAGAGGACGACTCACATTTTCAGTCCAATAATCTTCTTCAATAATTCATTAATATGGAAAAAAATTCAGTCAATCAATTTCAACTAAAAATGCTTATAAAAGCTCCATGTGAGAATAACGCATATGTACCATAATATTATAAAAAAATTTATGATTTACATAAAGTAATCGATATGGATGTACTATGCGGTGGTGTGTGTGATATCCTGAGTGTCCATGACAGTCATTACTGGAAAAATCATCTCTTGAGTGCCATGAAGTTATCTAGACTGTCCAGTAATCAATATGCTTGTGACATTTTGACAAATTGCCACACGACGGAGATAACTCAAAATAAAATGAAGTAATCTTTTGCTGCTCAAATCTAATTATCAGGTGACAAAATGTGAGACTGGATCACACGGTGAAAATTTTCTTAACATAATTATTGCAGTGTGATTGAGCGGATCATAGTATGTTTGTTTGATTTCCTGCTAATATGGTTTATTTTTTGCTGCGAAAAAGTGCTGTGTGATTTTTGGACATTTGTTTAGCTTTTACAGATTTTAAAGCCTGCTTTACCCCTCCCTCCAGTAGCCTCAGGACTATTTAGCATACTTCCTGCACCAACCTTGTGACAGCTACTCCCCAAAATTCCAGACTTGAAGTATAATCTTGGTTAAAAGTTTTTGTATCACTACACCACTACATATATGGCCATAAATCAACTAATGTACTGTAAATAGTAATCAAAAATACTAAAAGTGGTAGTTGTCTTTTTTTATTAGTGCAGACAACTCCCAATGTCATGTACTAAGGCAGTAATAACATTTATTTTATTTATTGCTCTGCTCAAAAGTAAGGAAAGAAAGAGTAACATAAATGATTGAAAATTATAATGCAACTTGAAGTAATTTTTTCAAATAATTTATTTTCCTCTCTTTCCATAGAATACATTTCATTTGCAAAAAAGCAAACTAAAACCAAGGAGTTTGATCTAATCAAACTGCTTGCTAAAACATAGTTGAAAAGTATACAGTGTGATCAACTATCGTTGGTGTAACGCTTTGTCGACATCCCATCTAGGTTAGTTGAGGATCTGGTCGATGTTGCCGACAAGCAATCCAACTTTGTCGCCATACAGGTTGTCGATCGACATCCAGCCATTCAACAATCAGTCCAGTTACCAATTTTGTTTATACCATTCATATTCCAAATAATCTTTCTTTTAAATTTTTTATTGAGCTAGATATAGGCATTTGTAACGTTTGTGATTTTCATAAGCATATTAGTCATATCAGCATGTTAATCGTACTATGAATGAATGTGTCACTATATTGCCCAACTATCTATTGCTTCCTTAATATGATGTTTTAGACAAAAATTAAAAGCACAACTAGAAAGCTAGCAATTATACAATCAATTACTTGGTTGGTGAGCAATTGTGAAATGGGATTGGAAGGAGACTTGCTGAAAAAACAAAGCAGATTTTTGTGAAAGATTCGGAGTTGTCCCTTCAATCAAACTTGTGAGGAGCGAAACTTTTCAGTTATGAAGTTGCATTCTCTTGTGAATAAAAATGTTAGCGTTAAAATTGACGCATAATATTTAATAATAAAACATAACTAAACTTTTCACACATGTCAATGATTTTTCATGAACAACATTTAGTTCTATTATTAAGAGGAACAAATGGTCAGATCTAAGGCTACTCTAGTTCAAGCTGGCTCAAAATGACGATGACTTGCAATTCATACTAAATAAAACTGAACTGCTGATGATACTAAAAAATTAACCAAATCATAAAACCAAGAAAATTTACATGCCATATACTCACTTATTGTTTTGTTAAAAATATTCTTAACTGTAGAATATATGTGAGAGAAGGTGAGTATTCTCTACTCAAGGACTACGGATGTGGTAAACAAACAGCAGCAGTAGTAGTAGTAGTAGTAGTAGTTAGTAGTAGTAGTCTATGTATAATAATAGTAGTATAATAATAATTAGTAGGAATTTAATTAATAAATAATATATTAAATTTAGTAAATGTGAATAATAATTATTATTATTATTATTTATAATAATAAATTATTATTATTTAGAAATAAATGGTAGTAGAAAGACTACTACCATTTATTTCTAAATAATAATAATTTATTATTATAAATAATAATAACTTTTACTACTAAGTAGTAAAAGTTTTTAAATTTTAGTAAAATTAGTCGTTGTTAGTTAAGTAGTTAGTTAGTAATAAGTTAGTTATTATTATAAAATTATTAATTATTATAATAATTACTTATTAGTTACAGTTAGTAGTAGTAAGTAGTATAAAAGTACTAATATTTATAAATAGTAGTAGTAATAATTAATAATAATAATTATTTATTAATTATTAATACTAAAAAAGTAAGTTTTAAATAACAACAAATCATCATCATCATCATCATCATCCTCTTCATCACCATCATCATCGACAACAACAGACGCTAGTAACAACCTCCTACCACTACTACTATTACACTGTGGCTAATTACTACTACTACTTATTTATTACTAGCTAATAAAGCTATTATTATTATAATAATTGTTTATTATTATTATTATAACAACAAACTACTATTATTGCAATTATATTTATTATTATAAGCCTAAGGCTATTGTTACCTAGTGTCTACTAGTAGTATACTTAAAAGGTTATGGCTACCTACTAGTTGAGTACTACCACTTCTTTATTATAATTGAAAATTAATAATAATAATAGGAAAGAAATAATAGTAGTGTAAACTACTGCTGCTGCCTACCATCAGCATCATTACTGCTACAACTCACTGGCTATTCAATTCATGATGTTGTTGTGTTGATTGATTTGTTATAGTATTAATTGTAATTGTGGTTATATCGGTGTTAATCATTGGTTATTAATTAATAATAATAATAATAATAATAATAACAATGGTGATTGTTGTAGTACTGCTATTAACACTAGTAATAAGAGTAGTTCAATTAATAATAATAGTAGTATTTACAGTCAGTGGTTGTAGTAATGCAGCTGTTGTCAATGTAGTTAGTTGTTGAAGTGAAAAAAAACTGATTACTAGGTCATGGTCAGATTGTTTCACTAGAGGCCGATAACGATGACTATTATAATCGCTATTCATTTACCATCATCATAATAGTACTAGTAGATGATAGTAAATATTGTATAATTGGTAAATGTTGGGTGGCTATGATGATGACTCGCCCATGGCGTGAAGTTTAGTTGTTAATACTTTGCTTTTGTCTGGGTATAAGCAGTTTTATTGAATAGTATTAGTGGTGATAATGTATATGCAAAAATTGATGACAAATAGTTACAGATGGTTACAATAATAATAAGATTCACGGTTTTGTGATGCTGACATTATTATGCAATGTTATGGTAATATCTAAATAAGCAGCAAAACAGAGTTTAAGCGATTTTGATATCACGCACCTGAAAATTTTTTTGTCGAGCTTCTTCATCATTTAGTGTCCATGTATGAATGTTGCATTATTAGATGCTGTTATATTTTTTCCATTACAGCCACGCTATAACTGTGTTATCGATTGCGCTATGAAAATGAATGAAAAATTGAGTATAAAGGTAGGTTTTGTCGAGGAAACATTTGTGACACGTTTTTCAAACAAATCCGGTACAAGCTATATTGCTTTTAAAATATTTTTATTGTTGCAGTTGCCGATGATGGATTAAAGCAGCTGTCCTAATATGGATGGCACTTGGTCAATAACGTTGTACCCTAGCTTGATTACTTGATAAATTAGAAAAAATAACTTGCCCAGTTTTATTCAACATGTCTTCTCAACCCCCGGCCATACTCACTGGTATGGATGAAATGGACAAACGCACCTTACCCAATCAGACAGGTTAGTTTGTACTTTAACTCTCTTACTGCCTGAATAAATAAAAAAAGCATGATATTTATTTGTTTCTCATTATCATATATTGATCGTTAGATGCATTGGAGGGTGCTGTACATTGTACAACGTGTAAACATTGTTGTAGGAAAGCGTAAGGGTCCCCCCATATGCTACAGGCCAAAACAGCCAGCAAGAGAAACCATACCCAGTGATGGTACCATGAAGTTTACGGTTATGAGGCAAGTCAAAGAGTCATTTGAGCAATTGAATTTACTCAGAAAAGATGGCAAGCTGTGCGACGTGACTTTAGTGACAGATGGTGAGAAATTTGCCTGTCATCGAGTGGTGCTTGCGTCTGCCAGCCCCTACTTCAACGCTATGTACACAACAGGTATGGTCGAGAGTGACAAGCCTGAAATAGAGATCAAGGAGATAGCACCTAATATACTATCTATCATATTAGACTTTATATACACTGCCGAAATCAAAGTGACAGAAGCAACAATATGTCCTTTAATGCTTGCCGCCATGATGCTACAAATGCCTCATATTGTTGAGGCTTGTACTACATTTCTGGAGCACCAGCTCGACCCCACCAACTGTATCGGCATCAGAAATTTTGCTCATCAGTTCAACTGCATTGACTTGGAACGGCGAGCTAAACGATTCATTCTCAAAAGGTTTAGTGACGTCTTCCTTTGCTCTGAGTTTCTTGATATTAATTGTGAGCAGCTGGAGGAAATTTTGAGTTCGAAAGAAATGACAGTCAAGTGTGAGTCGGAAGTTTATACTGCAGTTGTTAACTGGGTAGCGCATGATGTAGAAAGGAGAGGGCGTTATCTGTTAAACTTGCTGGAGCATGTCAGACTCGGTAGCATACCTCCAGAGTTTCTTAAATGTCAATTAAGGAATTGTAAAACGTTACGAAAGGTCCCCGATCAGTGTGTGGAGAAGCTGAACAGGATGTTTAAAGAGCTAGAAATGCACATTTGTACTGCAGTAGAACCCCCGAGAGTGCCTTGTGAGAAGCAGGTAATATACTGTATTGGAGGCTATCTACGAGTTTCTGTCAAGAACTCTGAGTATTTTAATCCTGTGGATAACCATTGGAGAAGGGTCGCTGATATGCCCCATGCACGGTCGGGTTTAGCTGCCTGTACTATACAAGGTCTGGTGTATGCGGTCGGTGGCAGAAACAACAGCATAGACAATTCAAATGAGGACCAGAACGTGGTTGACTGCTACAACCCTAAAACCAATGAGTGGACTTACCTGCCACCCATGAGGTGTGCCAGGAATAGAGTTGCTGTCGCTGTACTTGATAACAAACTATACGCTGCCGGTGGCTCCTCGTCAGCGGAGGCTTTGTCCAGCGTGGAGTGGTAAGTCCTCTAATACCATGCATTGGACTCTTGTTGGTTATTGTAGAGTATAACTCTGTTATAGGTCACAGATGTTGTCTGTTAGTCGTTTGTGTGAGGTCTACTTGTCGTACATGTCAGGGGGTATCACACCAGCCTCCAAACACTGCACCAGTGGTGACAATGCCTGTTTATGGGCAAAGAGATTTTTTGCTAATCTCATCATGTTTCAGAAAGAATAAAACAAATCAAGTGGACAATTTTCCATATCACACTTAAATAATAAATTAATAGCATGAAGCAGAAGGCCACCTACTAGCTGAGGAAGTAATTACCGTTTCTTGCTAGTAAATAACACAGCAGAATAAAACTGAAACAAAACTAAAAGACTGAAGGTTATCTCTGAGGATCAGTAATTTGTAGGTGGCAGGTCGTGCGATTACTTGGTTGTTGTCATCCCTTTTCTATCATGTTTGCTTATGATAATAATAGCGCACTTGTACTGTTGTAGTTACGATCCCTCTAGTCGTATGTGGGCATCCATTGCTGACATGTCACAGAGGAGAATAGCCGCGGGTCTGGTTGTAGTCAACAGGTTTCTGTATATCGTTGGGGGCTATAATGGTGCAGTGAGGCTAAATACCATGGAGAAATACATACCCGAGTCTGATAGGTGGATCAACTGTCCGCCTATGTCTGCCCCCAGATCTGGTGCAGGTAAACTTTATACCATGTCTATGTATGTTAATATACTTGTGTGTGTACTGTTTGCGTACCTATACATAGAAAGCATGTCGGTGACCATATTGTGTTATATTGTAGGTGTGTGCAGTTTGGGCTCACACATCTATGTTGCTGGAGGATACGACTCAACCGCTCAACTTAACTCTGTGGAAAGGTGGGTAGCTCTATTGCACTGTACGTCTTATAACACTATCGCACCACATACATGTATGTGTTGGTGCACCCCTCAGTCATTTATCACTGTGTCGTAGGTTTGATACCCGCAGTGAGACGTGGGAGTTTGTGGCTCCGATGAGATACCAGAGGAGTGCCTTGAGTCTAATAGCTACCAATGATCGACTCTACGCTCTAGGTAATCATAGTTCTATGCTATATCTCACTACACAATACCATTACCAAATGCAATTGTTACCACTGCTGTATAGTACAGTTACAATGTTATAGCGCCTGCTAAGAGTTGTTGCAACATGTTTCAAAAATTATATAACATCTGCGGTAATGGTTGTTCGTGAAATAGAAATTGTGAGCGTTTAAACTGGTTTTAGTGGAGAAGACAACCCCTTCTAGATATCAATATTTTATTGTAAGAATATTTGAATGAGGGGACAACTCTACTCTCTAATTTATAGTTGCTGGTGTTTCTATAGAACTAGCATTGGTTGCAGCTTTCCTGTCTTATTGATAGCTTTCAAGCTCATTTCTTGTGTATCCTCTGACCCTTAGTAAGACTCTCAGTCTATCTGCTCTTGTGTTGCAGGAGGTTATGGTGGAAGCAGGTTTATTGAGGTGATAGAATCGTATGATCCTGGCACAAACCAATGGACCGATGTGTCTAGGATGCAGACCGGACGCAGTGGGCAAGGTGTCACTATTGGCCCATTGCCAGATGTAACTTGACCCAGATGACAATCTTCTAGGTCACTATAGTCACTTTTTACCTTCACTCATGCTAGAGAATCTGTCGCTGCCGCTGGCAGTACTGTGTGACCTACATATGTTTATCCCTGTCCAAGGGACTCTAAGCTTCATAGCTCTATTTATTACACACACACATATATATATAGATAGCAGCAGTGAGATGAACAGAGTATTATATATGTGTACATACAGCAATATCATTCTCCACTCTGCGTCTGTAATATTGTATATTTTTGTAAAGACATGTTTTATATCAATTGAAGCTCTTATTTATCACAAGTCTTTGATTGTTACCGGTCACAAAATTACAGTCAAAGTTACATATTTGTGCCAAATATTTTTTGTACAATAGCTATTTTTTCATATATAATACAGGAGCATGCAAAATAGATTCACAGATCTTATGGTACAAACTCTTGATAATCATCATCTAGCACTGATGGCTCTACCTTGCAGACATCCTGGTTTTTGTCCTTTTTCTTCAACAACTTTTTAATACCCTTGAATATTGACCTCTTTTCCGATTTGGTCTCTTTTTGGGTATCTGTTATTTCGTGTTGTGAAAAATCGTTATTTGGGTTGATAGGCTCATAGGAAAGCCCTTTACCAGAGGCCCCTGCTGCGCTAGAATGTCCTCCAGTTTTTGGCCTCTCTTTGGGGCCCGTATCCCATCTCATAACGTCCGTTGGAACAGTGTCGTTGTATTCGTATTGGTCCGTTGCTTCACTCCACCGTTTGCCTTCTCTTCCCAACAAATCATTCATATGGTCATAGTCATCATTCTCACTGCCTGTCTCAGCAGAATTGACATCTTCAGCTATATGTATTTCATCATATAAATTGTCATCATCTTTAGCTTTCTTCTTTTTGACCAATGTTGTTATTTTTTGTTTGACCGTTTTTCTTTCCAAGGGCATTGTTTCAATCACAGGATCTGGCACAGAGAATGGATTTTCTACAAAAGCAAAATCTTTTGAGCGCTTTTTCCGCGAGCCCTTTTCCAATGTTCTTCCTAGTGTGAATATATGGCTGACAAATTCATCGTCATTGTCCAAGTATTTAGAGTAATCCTCTGAACCATAGTCGACTAAGTTGTGTTTATCATCCAGTTTTTCTGTGATGGTCTGTGTTTCGATGATTCTCTCCACTATGTCATCTTCATTGTTATCAGCTGGAACGATCTCATGTGTTTCATGTGTCTCAACTATTCTTTTGGGCCTTCTTCCGGAACTGTCTAGACTGATCTGGTCCATGTCTATGCATGCGCAGCTTTCCTCATAGTCTGTAACCACTTTGGATGAATCCTCAGAATTATCTGATAAATCGTCACCGTTGTCATTCTCTTCAAACCCTGAGGAATGAGTAAAGGTTGGGCTCTCTTTTGAATAGCTGAGAGCTCCATCCTCTAAAACGTTGGTTCGCTGCAGTGCGCTGTACTCTATCGTGATGCCATCCTCCTTTCTTGAATGATCTGAATTTGATACATTTAGATCAGCTCCGTTTGTTGATGCGTATGTAGCGCCCGCTGATTCCTCCCATATCTTTGGCGGTAGAGATGGCTTGTCTTCTTCATCGCTGGTAACACTCCCTCGTCTGTCTGACCTTACTCTTGAACCGGGAACTTTTTTACGGGAAGTACGTTGTTCATTCAAGTCTTCTTCATCACTGCTACTGGGGAAATTCCATGGAACTTTCTTGGGTATTTCTGCGTAAGTGTCATCTGCAGCTTTGGACAAAGGGTTCAACCTTGATCGTGATTTGCTTAGTGTGAAATGAAATCTTGGCTCTGATTGTCCTTCAAACATATGCATACATGTATATATGTGGGCTCTTGCCATATGTATAATGTAGAAATTAAACTATTAAAAAAGTTAACTCAAATGATGTATTTAACTAATAGTGATGTACATAGTGATCGCTTGGCAATTTCCAGAGAAATCGCTAAGTAACCACTAGCATTTTATTTGAGGTTAACGTCATGATTTGATCAAGATCAAAATATCGTACCGATTTCTTGATAATCCAATTACAATGTACAAATGTCATACCGTCCTTTGTAATAGTATATTTGAGCTATATCGCTTTGATTTATCAAAGATAATATAAGAATTTTTAGGCTACAGTTTGTGACAGCGAGATTGACCGAAATTGTTAAAGAATGGACAGTAATTAAAGTTGCACAACTCTGGAAGGAATTGCCCTATTGCCAAGGAAAATCGTTAGTCTGATCGCTATGTTCATGCAGCATTAATATCTCTGCACATGCACCATTTTTCAATCCGTGTTCTGTTTCCGTGGAAGGAGCAGATCACTATTGGTCGTCTCTGGCTCATTCGCACACAGCTACATTAATTGCGGATGATTGTTCATCAGCCTAACAAATCACTAGCATCTTTATCATGCGGGCTGGGTTTTTACAGTTTCCGGCAAGCCCTTTTTAATTAATTCTTTATAATTATTATTTTAATTTATTATTACTGATCAATTATGTATTATAGTTATCAACTTGATAATGAGATATTATAATTATTATGTTATATTACTTGTAAACTATAATTAATATATTATTAATAATATATCATAATTAATACCTCATCATTTACTTGAAATAAATTTAATCAAGTAACTAAATTGCGGTAACCTAGCAAAACAACTGGTATTAGTCAACTCGTCGCTTGATATTAACCAATCACAGCTGAGAATTTTATGTAAGCGGAGAGGGAGATGGAAGAAATATTTAACATGTCAAAATACTAACAGCCTGCAAATTGTCACAAATCTCCACGGAACCGCTCCTGCTGATTCACAATTCACTGCCTACAGAAACGGAACTGGGATAAAAAATGGTAAATGTGCAACTGCCTTTACATAGTGAGAGTTTGCAGCATGGTTATCGAAAAACTTAATCTGACTTTTTCATAATCATATTCCATTTATCTAGGGCCGTAATACATGTTTGCTGTGAGTTGGGCGGGAACACACAAAAAATCTTAGTATATTGTAGAATACCTTCTTTCGTTTGTTGTTTTGCGTCGCTGTAGTTGTCTATTTCATCATACGGATCTGTGTCACTGATAACTGATCGTTTTTTAAGATCTACCATAGCATTCACTTTCACCTTAGCCCTAATTTCCACAGCAGGGCTGTCATGTGGTAACTTTTGCTCAACTTTTGTGTCCCCCGGTGCTAAAGCAAGTAAATTAAAAAACATTATTACAATACATCTCCAATAGTAATTTTGCACGGTTGCCTTAGCAAACTGGCTAAAAGCTTTTACCTTGTTTAATACATTTATTTCTTGGGATGGTGGACACTGGTGGAGGTAGTGGAGGCTCCACAGACTTGACTGACATAGACGGTGACTTAACCAAGGAGTACGGATCCTCCTCTTCGCTGTCACTGGGTAAGTTGAAGTTTGTGATGACAGGTCTGCCTGTTGTCGTGACTCTTTTTCCGTCATCATCTGATGGCCAAGCATTCTCCTTTTTGATAAACTCATCTCCCGAGTCAGACTCTGGAATACTCCACTGACGACGATTGACAATGTTGTTACTGCCTGAGTTGACCCAACCATGTATGGCTTCATGCAGCTCAGCTTCCCCACTTGGGAAGGTGAAGACCTTGCTGTTTGCAAATCGTGTGCTGCCTGTAAGCTCTACAAGCTTTGAACTGTCAGTACCAGTTAAAGTTAAGCATTCCGGTTTTGTTGGGTCGGTTGCATCTGGTGAACTTGATAGCGCGGGATTTGGTGGAGTGATAACATTGGTAAAACTTGGAGACTTGGATACTGGTGGGCTGTTATTGTCAGTTGAGTTTGTCATCTTGATTCCTGAATGGTTGTTGGGGACAGTTGGCCTTGTAGACTCAGGTCTTGATGGATCGATGGCAACAGTTGGGCTGGCAGACTCAGGTCCTGATAGGTTGTTAGCAACAGCTGGGCGAGTACACTCAGGCCCTGATGGTTTGTTTCCGGTCGTTGGTCTGGTAGGCTCAGGTTCTGACGAGTTTTTGGTAACAGTTGGGCTGGTAGACTCAAGTTCTGATAGGTTGGTAGCAACAGTTCGGTTGGTACACTCAGGTCCTGATTGGTTGTTCCCAGCAGTTGGGATGGTAGAATCAGGTCCTGACGAGTTTTTGGTAACAGTTGGGCTTGTAGACTCAAGTTCTGATAGGTTGGTAGCAACAGTTCGACTGGTACACTCTGGTCCTGATTGGTTGTTCCCAGCAGCTGGACTGGTAGACTCAGGCTCCGATGAGTTGGTAGCATCAATTAGGCTGGTAGACTCAGTTCTGGATGAGTTATTAATTTCTGTTGGGCTGATAGACTCAGGTTTTGATGGATTGTTAGACTCCAGCACTAAGGAGCTAGATGCGCTAACAGAACTTCTACAGTCTTTTATTGGTGGGTTGGCAGCATTTGTAGAGCCGATAGATTCTGGAATTCCAGACCTGTCAGGATTAACTATCACTTTAGGTCCCTCAGTGCTCTCGAATGGGATGGCTTCCTCTGGAACACACATACATTGCATCAGCATTGTGCCAACAGAAATTGTAACACTCACAGAAAACTCGAAGCATTCAATACTTCATCCTCAAGGAAATATGGGATGTATGTGGGCCTGCTATAGTGAGTCAACAACGTTTCTCAATCAGAGACTTGGCGACTAGCTTTTGGCAGACGACTTACTGGAGCTTAGGCCAATAAATCAAATTAATAAATAACCAAAACAATAAGATTGAAACAAGATTAATCCGCCCTAAAGTGATGGTCCAATCGCCTTGACATTTTTGTGCCTTAGGTTAAGCTTAATGTTACGTCAGATTTAATTTCATCTGCACGCTACCAAAACATATTATTTCAGAGTTTGTGTTAGCTGCTCTTCGTCTTGATTTTGACTGGAAACCACCCACTGTATCATCAAACTAAACTTCTGCTAAGGAAGGAACAAACGTTTTTGACATGGCAAATTCTACAGAGTCTGCTGACGACGTTATCTCTGTATTGCTTTCAGTAGTGTTGTAAGAATATAAAAACAGCTTCATTGTGAAGTTTGCGGCATTTAAAAGCCAATGAAGGAGCTAAATAGACGGCAATGGACTGAGATTTGATAGCTCAGTAGCAAAAGGCGGGCTATTTTAGACTAGAGCTATGCAACTCACCATAGACCTCTGGTTTGACAGACTTTTGAGCGGCACTCTTATCAATCGCTGCTCTCCTAGCTTCACTGTTATCAACTCGAAACTTGAGCATTCTCACTCGTTCACCTTGTCCACAGCTGTTTCCCTCTCAGTTCTACCTACTACTGACAGTACCAGAGTATTAAGTGCGTGGCCATTCATGCATTACACTGTGGGTTTGTTAACAATTCAGAACAGAGCAGTAGCTGTGGAGTGTTATGTGACGTCAACTCTAGTGACTAATGAGATGCATCCATTTATCATCGGCTATACAAATCCTTTTTACCACTCGATCAGTTGTCAAGGAATTGTGAGGTAACTGCAGCTTGTACTGTACACCATAGTATGGGATGGTAACATGACTCATTGAATTTGTGTCAATGGTATCCTAGCAACCATCAATGCTATGCGCTAATGTTTTGCGGTGCAATAGGGTGAAAACTTGGCAGAAATGAAGTGCAAAGGATTTCTTGTGCAAATAGGTGTGTGAGCATAACGGCATATATTGTGTCTCATAACGACATTACTCTTCACTCCATCTTACATAATATTTTATTGATAGATTCAACGAAGATAAATTTTGTCCCAATACTAGAATATTCTGAATAGCGTAAAACAATTACCTACTGAGTATATGACAGCTGTACAAGTTAGTAAGTATAACTATGTAAATTATACAGTAAAACAAAACTAATGCAACGAGAAAATTGAGCACAATGTTGCTTTATATAAATATATATATATATGTGTATTGAGCAATTGGAGACCAGTACATTACGTCACACATTGTCTGGTGCGGATGGCTTTGAATTGGTTGAGTCATCTGCCCTTTCATTTTAGGGCTAGCTCTCGTTTAGGTGTATAGTCCCACTTACAGGCAAGCTACCGTTTTGGTGCACAGTCCCATTTTGGGGAAGATGTCCGTTTTGGTGCACGTTTCCATTTTGTGGTAGGTTAATGTCCTGCTCCAAGTCTGAGGTGTCTGGAGTTGGTTCGTCTATAGGTTGGTTGTTATCGGGTACTTTTTCTTCATCTAAACCCTAAAATAAATCCGTTAGCAATGTCAACAAACATCTTATAAACACGAAATAAGCGCTAAATCATGATTAGCAAGAAAAAATTTCTTCAAGCACTGATTGGCTGGCCAATGACCTACCATTTCAATTGTGGATTCTGACACTCTGGACGAAAGGTGTTGAGATTGCAGCTGCACAGAGATGTATGGTGATGGCCCTATGAGACTGAGTAAGGAAGGCAACAGAACTAGGCCATTCCATAGACCCAGTATCACCACCAACAGGTTCACCTACAGAATTATATATTGCGTTAGTAGCAGTATTATGTAAAGAGCAGATAACTCCATGTGCCAGCTTGGACCTATTATAATTTTTGCAAGTCATCACTGTAATTATAGTGATGCCTGAGGTATTTACTGCAGAGTTTGTTTAAACACAACATCTAAAGCTTCAGCATATATTTTTATCACCTATCACAATCTATACCACACTCACACCCCACATAGAGCTCACAGTCATCATACTTCCTACATGCCTATACGAGAGCCGTCAGATTACGTAACAAAACCAACTTATGGCAATATACTGATGCAAAGTCGATGCGTACCTGGAAGAAAACTTCAAAGACATATGACTTTGAATTGGCTAGCAGAAGGAAAGCTAGAAGTGTGCTAAAACCTCCATTGAACACAGCTGGGCCAATGTCAGCCAGGGTTTGTACTGCCCTTTCTGCAACAAGAGGGCACAACTTGTAACAACAGAGAGATCTAGTTATAATGGAAAAAGCACATGGATGGACAACTGCTGCTTCAAGTTGCTTACACATAAGGGTAAACAACTCCGGTTACTAAGTTTACAAGAACAGATGACTCTAATAATACTAAGAAAATAAAACTGTAAAAGATATTGGTGACTGCAAAAAATCTAAGTTATTAGAGACAAAATAGTCACCATCATTCACTGAGTGTGGAAAAAAACCACTGACAAATTACTAGCATAACAGTTTTCCTGACTCATGAGCCATATCTGGAATCATTACCATTTCTCGATCCCTTGATGGTCATAAATGTGTGTCCAATGTGTGCTGAATAGTCAACAGCCAATCCAATGGCAAGTACTATTTGTATGCAAGTGACAGTGTCGATATGCAGTCCCCAGAAGTACATGAAACCACCTACTTCCACCTGCCAATCAATATTGAAGAAGATTTAATAAACCTTTTTCTATGAAGATTATCATAATAATTTCATGTGTAGGCAGCATGAAAACTTACCAGGGTAGAGAGCACACAAAGGGACACCAATGCACACGTCCCCACATCAGCTATGAGTAGTAGAGTTAATACCACTACACATCCAAAGGCTAAACCCATGTTCTTGTACAATTCTTGCTATAAATAGATTTTACTTGTCAGTTTATTTTCTCAGAAGCAAATGCATCAGTTGAAAAGTAGTTGAAAAAATGTCTAGCTCATTTACCTGTATAACCTTGTCTGTCTCCCAATTCTCAAACTCTCTGCTGAAAATGAAGCTGTTGGAATCGGTGTAATATGAGGAAATAATGTCTCTAGTGTCGTCCATTGCTTTCACTTTAGCAACAGAGTCCTTTAGATTGATGAAAGTGAAAGGGATTCTCGTCGTCTAAATTAAAAAAAAGAGCTGTTATTTGCATGTGACTAGCTCGGAGGCATTTTGTTTTAAAGCTATTTATGAATTATCAAAATGGTAGCTGGTAGCAGAATTATAACGATTTAAAAAAAAACTACCTGAAAACTTCTTTTAGAAAAATCAGCCTCTAGTTCAAGAACGTCTGGAGTGGTGAGGTTTGTCACGTTGCTTGAAATGAAGGCAGTCAGGTTGACGTCTGCCGGCATGTCCCCATCTTCTCCCAAGTCCAACGATTCGTTAAATTTGACATTGCCTATATGTCTGCGTCCATCTACCGACATGTATATGTATGGCGTGAGAAGCATGTTGTATCTTCTCTCATCTAGCGGCTCTTTCGCTGTCAACAGACAACCATATATAATAGACCCACTTTTGCCACGAATGCCATAGTATTGGTAATAGCTAAATCGGAGCAGGGTTGCGGTACTCTAAAGCTATAAAAAACATGGCGGAGCTGGATGCGCATACTTTAACTTTGTTATCTTGTGTCCTGTATCATGTATTGTAACACATTCCAACAACAGAAAAATGCAAGTCATGAAGGATTGACAATGAACTAGCTACTTCCCGTAACTTACTTATGTTGTTGATGTGTGACTTAATCCAAGGACATTTACTGGCAGCAAGCCAGTCAGCGTATCCGTCTAACCAAGAATCTACTGTATCAGTGTCTACGGAGTTGTCCAAACTAACTTTTCCTATCATCTCTTTCAGCCTGCTGGCTTCCTTGTAGTAGTTGACCCCATCTGCAACAATCATGTACAATATTGTTCATCATGGAAGTTCACTATCTCCTTTTAACTACGAGGGTGAAAGTGCAACCTACCTATGTAAATGTGTCCAGATGAAACGCCAAGTCCAGGAAAGTTTTTTTCATATGAGTCGACATAGTCTTTTAGATACGAGTCCTTTGGTATGAATATATTTGGGTCGTATTCTTGCTCAAGGTAGACAACTCCATATATTCCAACAGCTAATATGGCTAATGACACTACGATAATCGCGATCTGCAAACAGCAAACAAATGATAAGAAAACTGTAACTCACTTTAACATGAAGTAACTGCAGTTTATAAAAGGCAGCGTTTACCTTTACTGGTAGTTTGACAAGGGTTGGACCATAATACTCCTCAAAGAATTTCTGTTGAATATCTCTCCGACTGCAAGCGTTCGGTTCATACTCTGGTTTGTGGGTGTAGCAGCAGCAGCAACCGTTTCGGTTAGCTCGGCGTCTCTTCTCATCAAGCACCACGCAAGCGGTGAAAAAACTTGCTTGGATGATGAAGACAGCGATAATTCCTATCGTCGCATAAATACAGAAGTCTTTGAGGGCTGGCAGCACCTGCATATAGGCATAGTAATCATGTTAGTCACATAATCACGTTAGTCGTAACTACTAAGGCCTAGTCATACATTGAGAGATTCAATATATTTTCTTACAGTAGAGGCTCCAATGCCAAAAGCTACAATATCTGTAATAGAGGTAACTGTGATAGAGACTCCTGCATGCTTCAATGCGTGGCCGGTTTGCTCTATGAGTGGCAAAGTACGTTCTTTCGGGGTAAGACGATTCCATGCTTGTACTATCACAAATGCATCATCCACACCCAATCCTAACAAAGCACATAAATATGCATAACTTCTCTGTTTGGGGCTAACATACTTGTTACTGGCAGAGTACAGCTGCTGCCTTTAAGTCAGCAATGCACATACCTAGCAGCAGAAAGGGTAGAATGGACTGCACCGGTCCGTAGCCTACACCGAATGCTGAGGACAAACCAAATGAGACAGCTATTGAAAGACCTACTGCGACTACTGCACCTATAGCCAGGTAAATCTGCAAGACAAACACTACATGTTACATAACATACATATTTGTATACATACATCATAATACATATGAATATATGATACATATACTAGAAAAAAATTTAATCATTCATTAACTGTCAGTTATTTACTTTAGATGAGATAGTAGTTAGTAATGTAAGGAATTGATTAAATGATTATAAACAGAATATGTGATACTCGTGCACTCACCCTGATTTCTATGCAGTTGAAACGACCGAGAACCAAAGCTACGTAGATGATTATGAGGAAATAACCAGCGGAGAGCAGTGAAACGTCTCCAAATATGCTACTTCCGATTTCATCACCAAAACTGAGCAAATAGATAGAAGGTTGTACATACATGTAATACATACATACTACATAGACATATAGATCGCTACATATACATATATGTGCAGTTTGTATAGCTAGAGAGCATCTACCTGCGGGCTGCCAAGACATCAACTTTCTTTATTTTTGAACCAGAATATTTATCAGCGATTTCAATAAACTGAGTCTCCCACTTTTCAGTTTTCTCGGTCACCTACGAATGAAGAAACATTCACCTGCTAGGTGCATTCTTTAGACAGAAGTACAACTATATATAGAAAGAACATAGGTAACTAGTACACAGGCAACTACTCACCTCATCCTTCTGCACGTATTCGTCGTTAGAAGAGTTTGTTCCCTGCATAAAGTAGGTCATCAGGGCAGCTTTAGCCGATACAATCTTCCCTGAAGAGTCCCTACTGATTCCGCCCAAGTAGGAAGTGACGTCAATATCCGCTCTGGTCACCGGGCTAAATAAAAGCTTCAAATGTTAGCGATTCATGTAAAAGCGTCAAAATCTCTTGCAGGAAATTGAATAATTTTTCTTTTAAGTTACCTTTTTGTGGTGGTATTAACTTTGTCTATGATCTGTGCTGCGGTCAACTGTGATATAACAGTTCTGTTGAATCTCCACAACTCTAGTATACTATTTGACCAACAATCTGCACTGTTTCCTCTACCAAACCTAAACATCAATAGTCTGGGTGTAAGAATGTATGGGGAGACAACTCCTCGCAGGACTTTTGTGTGGACCAGCATTCAAATGAATACAAAGTAACCAGCTATACTGTAGAATGAAATATCAGGATAGCAGAGCTGCATCAGTGCAAATATCTCTGTGTATTTTCAACGTCTTTTTCACATAATTAATCAAATTTTCTATATGATTAGCGGCGCATAGAAGATATTGGGCTAGAGAGATACCTGGTACATATGTCTTGGTACGTGTAATCATCCCCAGATATGTTAGTTGCTTTGTAATGTAGGTCATACAGCTACAATATAGGGTATACTTGTAGTGTATAACATATATACATTGTACACTCTATGTATAGATGTATCTGTTTAACTGTATAGACGAACCTCTAACAAAGCATCCGGTTCTAGAAAATTCTCTCCTTCAGCGATGTAGAAACTAAACCTGAGCTGTGATGGAAACTTCTCCTCTACGTATGCTTTGTGTTTTATATAGAGTGACTTTGGGTCCACCCAAATGGGGTCAGATGCGTCTATCTGGTAGAACCTCACTAGACCGATAGCACACGCAGCACACGCCGCTAGCACACAAGCTATTGTGATTATTGGTCGTTTGCCAATAGCAAGCCCCAGCCTACAACACCCAAGTCAGCGTGTTATCATGGAAACAGCGGCATTTTTCACTTGCTTAGCTTATTCTTATACTGGAGAGGTTTCAAAAATGAAATACCATTTAACAGGAAGTGTGATGGAGGATTGGATGAACTAGCAATAAACTAACCTAGCCATGGATAGCGTTGGTATATTGTTTCATTGAAATTTAAAATTTGTTATCTCTAGGTAGATAAATGATTCGCACAAATATAGTCGATGCAATAAATGGAGCTGATAACTGTTACAAACTGTTTAATTGGCTGGATATTATCGTGACATCCAAACTATTTTCAACACGCAATCTGATGTTGCCTATTCAAAAACCAAGACTGCTGAGAAAATTAAAATCTTAGCAAAATATAGTTAGTGATAATGCATGCTTACAGGTTGCGATAGAATACACAAATATACCAACATGTTACAAGCTTTTTCATTGGAGCTTTAACCAGGGTTTTATTGATAGTGTTTGGTGCTAGGCAAACACTAAAGTTAACTAACAAGATTTCTATAACTAGTCCTGTGGGCTGTGCTTGGTTTTGTGTTAAATGTAAACTATGATATCTTATAGCTTAAAGAATAGTATAGAAATGTGATCCGCGCTGGAGAGGTGCTTGGCAGTTGTCACATTGAAACAATCCATAAGAATCCATAGCCAGCTTAGAGCGAGGGTAATTAGTGGAATGACCTGAGGCTATTCGGTTCAGTCAATAAGTTCAGCTACTTGTTTAACAGGTTATGTTCCCAGAATCATTCACTCTAATCATACACAACTTCCTTCATAAGCTGAATTCACAAGAAGTTGCATTGAAGGAGAAACACAAGGATCACAGTCTACGAAAGTCTGTGTCATACTTTCTGTGATATTTGAGGAATGTGTATGCTTGACTGAATATAACGTATTTCCCTCATTCTGTTAGTTTACTTTCTCAAATTACCAGAGTTATAAAATATTTGGACAGTTCTTGAGCAGTGGAGGAAGGAAAGTCGTGTTAAACCTAGTAGACGCTTCAATCGGTGAGCTGCAGCAAAAATATACGGCCTTTTAGAGAAAAACCTTTGCAGTGAAGAGAAAAGTATTAGTCGGTGATTTTACTGAAATCGTTTTTTCATTTACAAGTTGAAACCATTTTGCCGACACAGTTTTTAAACTATTATTATTTCGCCAAACAGAGAAATTGCGTAAAAGCCACTCAACTCACCGGAAGTAAAATGCCTCCAGTCCTCCAGCCAGAAAACTGCCAGCTCTTTGTAGACAATTAAAGTCTTTTTTAGACTTCTTTGGCTCATTGACATCTCCACTACTTCCCATTTCTGCTTTTTCTGCCATGGTTGCTGTGGATATGTCAGTTAGCAGGCAGCACTGATGACGAAGCGACAGCGACTGTTCACACAACGTGCACCCAACCTTTATATATATTTCTATAGAGACACGTTGTGTAGAGCGTGTGCGCTAATTACTACAGTACAGATCAATAATGCTTGGTTCAATGTATTCTTATCACATAAAAGCATACGTACAAATGCTTTTGATAAATTTGTCAAGTGCGAATTCTTTTATTGTCCTTAACAATACTCAACGATAGATAAAATAATGGTTATATAAAACGAGTTATGCAACAGAGTTTTTGATTGGCTGTCTAGTCGTCGTAAAAAAAGAAACAAAGAATGCCTCACACACACGAAGCTTCAATGAGCAGACTTTCTCAACTGAACGCTAACGTTGTTGTGGGCAGTGAACACGAGTTCAAACTATATATAAAATTTCACCTTCTATAGAAAGATCCGGAATGATAATGGTAGTTTAGCCCATACTTGTGGTGGTTTAATTGGGGATTGTGGGTAATTGTGCCTGTCACAGCTAATATGCATCTTAAGATATATTAGCTCTTTCTAATGCATGTGCTGGCACAACCAATCAGAAACCGTCGCGCTTCACTGCTCTTTTTAAAAAACAATATTTTTATGTAATTTAACGTAACACCTTACATAACTTTGAGTTTTTTTTACCACTCATTAGACTACCTCTCCACAAGGAAAGCTTAATAAATATATTATGCTTACCTCACTTCCTGTAGCAGACAGACATTGAATGGTCCCATTTCAACTAGCTATTATACCAAGCTTGTTTTTGGTGCTTAATTTTGCAATTTCCGATCGAATTTTTTTTGCAAGTAGGTTATTGTAGATGGATTAATGAGGGGTTGCATCTAGAATCAACTACTAACTGTAAATAATAAAGTTTGGTAGGTAGAGGGACATCTGGTGGCATTCCCACCACTGGCCAACTATAAGTCTATTGGTATAAAATACAGCATATGTGCACAATCCTGTACCGTATGCCAATGAATAACAGTTTCTACAAACAAAATATGAGTCAACGTAGAATTGGCATATCGGTGCAATCAATTGTTGGTTGTTTCCTTTCTACCTCAAGTTCTGAAAAACAATGAATGTTGTGAGTTGGCACAAATATTGGGTAGTTGTCAGCAAACTGAATCTTTCAACTCAAAAAGTTGTTTCGCTCAAGTTGTTGACTTGAGATTATGTAAGTTGTGCTTGATGAAAAGAGTTTATATAATACTATAGTTATTTAGATCATTCAAGCTTTCAATTTTCAATCAATAGCGGGTCTATGGCATAAGTGAATGGATATGAAAAGGTCAATCAAGGTTTATTGGAGAGTTGCTCTCTCATGTCATAGCTGTACAGGTTTATGCGGAGTTGTGCTCACACGAGCTGGTAAAGGGAGACAAGCTTTTTTTAAAGCTTGCGTTATCTCTATGGTTTTTGCTTATAGCTCTATGATAGAGTAACTTTTTTTTTTGATGCAACGACTTATTGATTACGAAAATTTGCTACGTCGTGCGAGGTCTATTAAGTATAGGTAATATCAGAGTTACAATCTTAGACTATACCACTGACTCGGAAATTTTGACTTTTTCTTCTTTTTGCTTTTTAAGTTCATTGTTAGTATTATTTATTATTACAATTATCAAATCGATAGGTGTTTCCAAGATTTATTGAGGTAAAGCAGATAAAACTAGTTCTGCAAACTATTTATTGTGTATAATGATGAAGTAAGTGGGCCTTACAAAGATTTTGTGGAAAACAATTAAATTATTTGTAACCCACCGTCCACCGTCCGTAACCAACAACTTTTTTTTCGTTTTTAAAACAAAAAAATAATAATTAGTAACGATAATAATTGTTATTGTTATTATAATGATGGATGAATGATAATTTAATTATTCATTGATCAATTGATAGACAATCGTGGGATTAGATACGAAGAAGAGATCATAAAATTAATAAGAAGAATACTATTAATTATTATTATTATTAATTATTTATTTATATCATCATCATTCATTATTATTAATTGTTTATTATTATTATTATTGTTGTTGTATGATGGTGATGTTGTTGTTGTTTTTGCTTTTTATCATTTAATTATTGTTTGTTATATAATTATTATTTTATTGTTGTTGATGAAAGAAAATGACAATTATTATTAAAAGAAAAAAATGCTACTTGCTGCGTAGTCGCTAACTTCTGGTAAAGGTTTCAGCAACGTGGCGTATCCATAAGTCCATAATCGTTCCGGTTCGTCAACGTGTACCGATCGGGAATACCGCCGTTGCCTCAACCTGCCAAGGGGGCCGGCCAGAAGGGAACTCGATGGTGGGAGGGCATTCCACAGCTTGGCTGTACTAAGGAAGAAGCTGTTTTGATGGGCTTTGGTCCGACAGTGGGGTACTAGATATTGCTGGCCGTGACTTCTAGTCTGCAATGATGATGGATGATGGGCCTGAACATAGTTACAAGTGTTAGTTGCAACTTCCCCAAAATGCATGGCTCTGAACATTGCTATCCTTCGATGTTCTCGTCTAGTCCTCAGATCATCCCATCCCAATTCTTCAATCAGTTTCGTTGTACTAGTAACATGGTCAGTTTTCGGTAGGTTCTTGATAGTCCGTGCTGCTCTTCTTTGGATCGCCTCGAGTTGGTTTGACTGCGTTTTGGTGATAGTCGCATCCCAGACTGTATAAGAGTATTCAAGGATGGGTCTAGCAAGTTGCTTGTATGCCTTTTCACGTAGACATGGAAGGCTTGATGGTATTGTACGCCTGATGTAGCCAAGTCTACTAGAGGCCTTTCCAGTGATGAAGGCAGTGTTTTCATTCCAGCGGAGGTTGGATTGGAGTTTCACTCCGAGGTATTTTACGGATGTAACCTTACACATCTCGGTGTTGTGGAGGGTGTAGGTGTTGTTGGTGGTGTTCTTCAGTTTCCTGCTGAACTTCAGGTGTTCACACTTGCTAGGGTTGAATTCCATGCGCCATGCGTCCTCCCAAAGTTCCAGTTTCCTGAGGTCTTCCTGAAGTGTGTCATTGTTGTCAGTGCTGTTGTAGATGACTGTGTCATCTGCAAACAGTCGGATTTCGGATTTGATATCTGTCAACATGTCGTTGATGTATACCAAGAATAGTATTGGGCCAACCACAGATCCTTGGGGTACTCCCGAGGTGACAGGCTGTTCGGAGGATGGATATTATTTTCGCTTGTAATAATTTTTTCACATAAGAATAATCATGATTATGATTAGCAGCCAACAACATAATCATGATGATGTTGATGATTATTATTATGGAAGATTGGTATATGCATATGACTTGAAATGAACTTGCTTTGCGGAGAGGGGAAACAACTCTCAATTGGACTACAACCAAGGGAAGACAACTCTCTACTCTCATGGGCAAGGTACCGCCTATCCACTGATAGTACCCTGGCTGCCAGAGGGGGAAGACAACTTTGAACAGCACAGGAGACAACTCTTCTGTCGGTGTACTATCCAACCTCAATACTAGTGACTATGCTTGTTCATCTATCTACTAGGGTTACATCACCATAGACACGGCTACGCTTATACAGCTACCTATGCCTGGCCTAGCAGCTTATTCAGCTACCTACTAGGACTTGCGGGCAATAGACACGGCTGAGCTTAGTCAGCTACTGGTGTCTAGCCTCAGTGCCTAGCGGCTGAGCTTATTCAGCTACCGACCAGGACTTACGTGCAATAGACACGGCTGAGCATATTCAGCTACCGGTGTCTAGCCTCAGTGCCTAGCGGCTGAGTTTATTCAGCTACTGACCAGGACTTGCGTGCAATAGACACGGCTGAGCATATTCAGCTACCGGTGTCTAGCCTCAGTGCCTAGCGGCTGAGCTCATTCAGCTACTGACCAGGACTTGCACGCAATTCCTCAAAGTTTCAATCGTGTAGTAAATAATATGTAGTGCCACTACTCGGTCTATACTATCATCAGTATAACTAGCCAACGCAATACAATACTAGGATAATTTAGTAATTAAATAATTAATATTAACTAAAGAAATCATTATATCATTAGCTATGAAGACGCCATTGAGTACACTAACAACTACTCAATGGGAATAATAGTCTACTACCTAAGTAAAGTAATCAAAGTGTGGTCAGCCGTTTCCAGCGCTATTTTATATAAGGACAACTCCACTGGAGCCAAATTTCACGAAAGCTCATATAAGTCATCATTGGCTGAAATAGTTTTTATGAATTTATTCAATATTTGTAGCATAAAAGGAAAAATTGTTTGCAGCAATACTTGTGTGAACATCTGTTGTTTCAATCTAGCACAAATTGGACAGTAAAATTTTGTTTAAAGCTTTTAACTGTCACTGAAGCCAGAAATAAACAAGGAGTCATCTCCCCTTTGGAGGAATAACTTTATATTGAGCAGTACCAGATATGGATAAGTTTGCCGATACATTTGCTAAACATTATGTGCTTTATAATGCAAAACCATTCACCGTCATCCCTGTGAGCTTAGGTGACCTTTTGTAATTGTATATAGGGCACACAGTCGCGTTAGGTACCATCCATATGGCAGACACAAGAAATTCCGAAGTGCCATTTGGTTTTGAGGCAAAAACGAAATAATAATAAAACAAGTGGAATGTTTGCTATTTATTTTATTTAGTATTTATTATTATTTTTCTCTTTTCATAAACATCTGACTGAATAACAAAAACCCGTAATAGGCTACTCTAAAGTGAAGTATGAATAATGTCAAAAAGTAGTATGCTCATTTTGAAAAAAAAATGATTGATTTCATCGGTACCGTAAAAAATAATTAGTTTTTTTGGAATATCCATGTTATTATTATTTAAACTACTTCAAGATTATAATTCTATAATTAAGTTCTGGCTGTTATTTATATCTAAAGTTATTAGTTATTTAGAATTTGATAAGAAAGTTAATAGTACAAGAAAAATAGTTTGCAATTCCACTTTTTTATAATGCAGGTGGTAATATAAGCACTACATTTCGGCCCTTTCTACTTAGCTTAGATTTAGATGTTTTTGTTTAAAATTCCCAGTGGGCTAGGAGACATCCTGAGCTTTTAGATGAATGGTTGTTTTAAGCTTTGACTTGTCAATTAGCAGCGTTATAAGCTGTTGAAATCAAGCCTTTTTTCTATAAGTTTTAGTGTAGTCACTCAAAAATTTGGCTCCAGAGGGTCATGTGGCAAGGGCAGTTGGCCACACTTTGATTCGACGGATGGTCTACCGGTAATGCGTTGATAGCGTCGGTCAAGCATGAAGAAAATGAGTTGGTAATTCACAAGTTGAGCTCCGGTTACAAACTGATTTATTCTAACATAACTGTGAGCTTTTATGCTCGACAAACAGGTGTCTTGCTGACGACGAAATAATAATTGTACAAAAAACAACTGTCGTGAAATGCGGCCGTCTGGTTGGCTATTGACAGAACAGCAAAAAATTCATGACCAGAACAAAATATTAAATCAATCATTTTAGTCACACTACATGGCAAGAAAAATATAATACATATGTCAAGTTGTCAGACATAGAAATATGTACAGTCCGATATAATTAATTAATATTTCCTATGTAAACAACAAAATCTTTTTATAATAAAGAAACAATAAAAACAAATCTCATCTCAAAGAAATGATCACAAATGTCATTTGATTGCTGTCATCGTTAGTGGATGGTAAGTTTTTCTCTCCGTCTGTTGACCATCTGGTTGTGTTGAAATAATATTGAGGTGTTCCATAATTGGCGGCAGAAGTTAGTTGAGCTGTTCAGTTCACCAGTGGTAGCTGGCCATTGTTTAAATTCCTTTGTTAAAACAAATCGGGTCACAGCACTCAGAGTTGTTTGGTTGTTTTCAATGATTTCTCGGTTGTTGGTGATTTCTTCACGCCACTGACTGGGCTACTAAATGTAGTAGTTGTCTTTTCCATGGTAGAGTGAATGGCTTGTAGGGGAGTGCTCATACCTCGCTGCCTCCTAACTTTATTCTTAGGTGTTTCCTCTTTTTGACGTTCTGCTAGATTTACTTCAGACTTTTTATCGAAGACGGGGTACAACAACCAAGAAAGTTGTGAAAAATGATGATTGGTGCCTATCAAAACTACCCATCAACAGAACCAGATAAGCCTATTAATAATAATTGGTCTGCTCATCAATGCTGTCAGTCATCTTTGAAGAGTTTACATTTAAGCTTACTACTGTCAAGCTTCCACAACAATGGCAAAAGATTGCGAATGTTACATACAACCATTTGTCATATCACAAACACATCTGCTTCTCATTCGTTGTTACTCCATAAGCTGATTCGAATATTGAGATTAATAGATCATACAATCAACTGCGTAATATATGATTTTTTCCTGTCATAGTAATCAGATAAAGAAAGTTGTGTTTGATCACCATCAAATATTGCCTGAGGTACTCACTGGAATAGCGAAACCTACAAAGTGAAGTGCTGAGTGCGTCCAATTCTCTTGTTGAGCTACATAAGTTTTATATTTGTATTGTAATTTGTCATCAGCATAGAAGTTACAAATATACAAACTGACCTACCAAAATTACGTTAACTCTGAAATTTCAAAAAATAGTATTCAAACGGTATTTAACTGGTCAAAAACTAGAAAATATCCTGTAATGTAAATAAATATTGTGCTATTGGCATTGCGAAATTAGGTCTCGGTTAGTCTCCTGCCATGGCAATCCTTGTTGCTATCATCTGATTTGAAATTAAATTAACAAATCAAATATATTTTAAGAAATAATAACTATGAGTTGAGCAATGTAACAGTTGATATATGGTGCCCCAAAGCTCAAAGGTCATATGTTCTGGTGGCTCTATATTCCGGCGGGTCTATGTTTTGGTGAATTACTTTTCATAGAAGAAGACTATTGTTGAGCGATGATTCAACTTTGAATGGGATGAGGTTGAAATGATTGCACCAACTAGAAGTTGTTCAAGAGTTCAATTTGGGTACTTTAATTGTGATAGTTTTATGATTATTCGAAGAGATAAACAATCGGGAATAACAATAAAACATCATGGATAAAAATACCATTCTTCATAAAATAAATTAGCAAAAATAGCTCATGGAATTCAATGTCCATTTTTAATGAGGCCCCGCAGTAACATTTTTCTATGCAAAATAATTCACCAGAACGTAGACCCGAAATCCCCAGAACACGGACCCACCGGAACATGAGCTAGACCCCCCCCCCCAAGAAATCCGATTGCTTGCATACACTAATTTGTACTGATCAATCTTGTAATATGTGGGTATGTGAGTCATGCACACCACCACTACTTCTACTACAACTATAGCTTCCCAACAAAATCCATCAATATTTGTCCTCATCAATCTACCTCTCCTCAAATGAAAAAAATATAGATCATGCAATTAAGCAAATCAGACTGATTTTTGGTGTCAACTTTTTTCATAGGTCTTTCTACCTATGCATATAATTAAACCAAACTAGCAACATAATCTGTCTCATGATACAGGGCCTCTAATTCTAGCTTTGTGAGACTGCGCATGTAAATACTGAACATCGCTGTCTTTTTTGCCTTATTTAAAATAAACATTAGCTCACTTCCACAGCATTTCTATCTACCCTGTCTCCTCTGTTGCTACCTTGAGCCTGTATTATTCCTAACACATACATTTTCCCTAGCTATTAAAAAGTCTTCGTCCTTTGAAGATTTACTTGTGAACTCACTAGACCCCATCTATTGACGCTGACCAGTGCCCAGTTAATAGTACTTTCATGTTCTTGATTTCTCATTTATGTTATAGCCTTAAATAAAACAATGAGCCAGCTTCCAGGAAATGAAGGATTGGTTGCCAGCAAAAAATTTTCACCTTATATAATCCTATTAGTGGAATTGGCTCAGGAGTCCCATTTTTTTACGATCAAGTTAACTCAAAAAAGTAATTATTTCCGCAAAGGAAAATAGGTATATTCGCTGGCTGGATCGATCCTTACAATCAATTTAATAAATAATATTTTTTGCAATCTATTTAATACGAATGGGTCGGTAGCAATATTTTTAGTGGATCGCAAAATACCATCCCCACGGGCAAAAAAATGTCAATTTGTGAGGCATACTCATAGGTCGCGAACACTAACGATCCATAACATAAAAATTAATATATACCCACGTGGGTGACGTTTGTTTCAAAGTAGTTCATTCTCAGTATTATTTATTACTATTATTTCTTTATCCTTATTTATTATTAATTATTATAAATTATATATGTTGCTTATTATTATTAATTATTATGATTGTACAGTATTGTTACATTGGAAATAGATTGATCATAATAATGAAAAGCAGAGCTATTTTGTTAAAACAATAAAGATGAATGTTATACTTAATCAAGAATGAATTGCTTTGAAATAAACGTTGTCAACCGGACAAGTGTGAAAAACTGTTTATTCTTTGACCCGCTACCACTATCTGCTACTTACTGATGCATCATGCTAATAGTACCAGTAAGGAATCAACGACACGATAACCGTTGCTGATGAGTTGCTTACACATGTGAAAATAATTATGCTCACTACAATGCACTTTGGAATTTTATATCATTACGTTTGATCGATGGATCGATGGATATTATTTCTTATTATTATGTAATAAAATTTAAACGCCTGGATCGATGCGTTCGCCGCCCAACGTGTGGATCCCAAATATGACTAATTGCAGATGTTCATCGATCCAGTCCGCGAATACAACTAACAACTCTCAACTTATAACGTGTCTGCCTCCTGTGAAAAGAAAAAATCGGCTAAAACCCATTGTTACAGTTTTAACTAATTATAACCTATCCAATTGTTTCTGGGAAATAAATAGTAAATTGATGAAAAGTTTTTGTTTTGATGCTTTTATCAAATTGATCAAAAGACAATTACTGCTATTTATTGTAACAAAGCTAAACGAAAATTTTTTATATATTTTTGTTAGCGCCATTGTGGTCCACAAACTGTATTGAGACCACATGGCTTTTGAGAAAAATGGCCGCAGTCCCATTACATCGATAAAGACCTGCCATTTAAGATGTTACTTTCGTAAACCACAAAAAACAATATACAAGTGTAGACAGCACTCTTTATTGCAGCGTTTGAATCTCTCCCTACCTATATGCTATGGACAGGATACTGAGGCTTGGCGGAGGTTTACAGAATGTAGCTGGTGTGAGTATGGAGTGTTGTACACAAGCGTTCACTGTATGCTTTGTTAGTTAGAGTACTTATATACTATATCGTATCGCTTGTGCTGCCAACAGGGTGGGGGCGCTGCTGCTGACACACCTACGGTAGACACGGCAGAGCAAGTATACATATCTTCACTTGCCCTTCTCAAGGTAAGTGCATAGCAGCTGTACTTGACACTTGTCATAGACCCTACCTATCAGGGCAATGTAAGTTGTGTGTGCTCTACTTGGTTTGTTGTGTAGATGCTGAAGCATGGCCGTGCAGGAGTACCAATGGAAGTTATGGGTTTGATGTTGGGGGAGTTTGTTGATGATTACACAGTCAGGGTCATTGATGTCTTTGCTATGCCACAGTCAGGCACAGTGAGTTCTGCCTACATCTATGTCTATTGCCTAATGGTGCATCTTTATTTTGTGTTGTGTAATGGTACATCTAGGCTAGGCTGCTGTTTAAATGTATACCTACGCTTGAAAAGTGTTTACATATGTTACAGTACATTCTATCTTTGTTTTTGTTGCAGCCTTGGTCCATTGCACGTGTCTGTTTTATGTTACCGCATAATTTATGTTTAAATATATATGCATCAGATAACGATGTCTATTGTATGTCTGTTTAGGGAGTCAGTGTGGAGGCTGTGGACCCAGTATTTCAAACAAAAATGTTGGAGATGTTAAAACAGACAGGCCGACCAGAGATGGTCGTTGGCTGGTACCATTCACATCCTGGCTTTGGTTGCTGGCTGTCTGGTGTAGATATAAACACACAGCAGAGCTTTGAGGCCCTGTCAGATAGAGCTGTCGCTGTTGTAGTTGATCCCATTCAATCCGTCAAGGGAAAGGTATGTTGAATGGTGTTGTCTTCTCTCTTCTTATATCCTGGCCCTCCTGTTTCACACGCTTGCTCCACATGCTATCTGGTTTCTAACCTCAATTCTCTGTTGGTAGTACAATTTATTGTACCTCAATGTTTTGGTCGTTTGAAATACAAAGTATTTTAGGTCTTTCCAAAATTGTAGATGTTGTCACCCTCTATATAAATTGACTCTTCTTGCAGGTTGTCATCGACGCGTTTAGACTCATCAACCCAAACACAATGGTGTTAGGCCAAGAACCAAGGCAAACCACATCTAATCTGGGACATTTGCAGAAGCCCTCCATCCAAGCCCTCATTCACGGCCTAAATAGGCACTACTACTCCATTGCTATCAATTATCGTAAGAATGAGTTGGAACAAAAGGTATATTTTATCTCATATGACTGCATATATACCATTTAGCACGCTCTATTCTCGTGTATGTCTATGAATGTTTTCACCAGATGCTGTTGAACCTACACAAAAAGAGCTGGGTTGATGGACTCACTCTCGAGGAGTACCAGACTCACTGTAAGACCAATGAGAAGACTGTACACGAGATGCTTGAGCTGGCCAAGTTGTACAATAAGGCTTTGGAGGAGGAGGAGACGATGACACCCGAACAGTTGGCAATAAAAAATGTTGGAAAGCAGGTAATTATGTGCCCTGTATCTGTGACTTGATTGTGCAGTGTGTGGAGCAGGAGAGAGAATTGTTGTATCGCTAGGGAGTTGGTAGTAAACAATAATTTAGTTACTGTTATTGCTGTGTGGGAGCAACTCATCTACATAGTCAAGTGTTATATGGTTGGTCCATCAATATGCTAGACAGTGTTGTGAGTTGTCGTCTCTCCATTTCATACTGAGGAGAACTGCGGGCACTTGTTTGTAACAAGTCATTCAATAAATACATGATTATAAATCTCCCAAGTATACCTACATTTTGTTATCATAAACAGTACGGCGTGCTTTGCTGTCGTTTGCAGGATCCAAAGAGACACCTGGAGGAACATGTCAATGTGCTGATGGCAAGCAATATAGTACAATGCCTTGGAGCAATGCTGCATACAGTTGTGTTTAAGTAATCTTTCCTGTATTTAACGTGCTGTTGAGTAATAATAAATAAATAAATGCCAAAATATATAATATTTTTGCTACAAGCACATAATTATGTAGTCTTTGTTGAGGAGCAAAACCTCCACCATTAACATAATCACAAATACCATCCGTGCCTACTATATACTACATGAATATGAACAATAGAGGAAATGCTAACTATTGGTAGCTGGTCTGACTAGCGTTATACATCTGGGGTTGGTGCTGGCCAGCAGTTGTGGTCATATATGGTATGTCTGTAAGAGCAGTCGACCCCCTGCAAGCATACATACACACCTTTATACATGTATGTACGTACGTATGTACGTACGTATGTACGTACGTATGTACAGCACAAGTGCGTGTAAGATGACATATCTGGTTTGGACATCATGTAAGTATATATCGTGTAAGATGACTTACACTGAATATTGCTGTAGCAGACCTGCCTGTTGCTCTGGTGAGGGGCCAGCTGCCATCTGATTAGGATATCCACCACCAGTGTAGTAAGCCTGCAATGTAATGTGTGTAGTGTAGACAACATGTACAACACACCTGCACATACGTTAGACGTGTCTCTATGACTAAGATATAGGGTCATGTGTAGAAATTATCACCTGTGGATCTTGTGTGTTGTATGTGTAAATGGGTTGTTCTTGAGGTTGTGCAGGTAGGTATGTAGAGGAGATACCTGTACCAGGTGGCACATAGCTCACTGCAGGAGGGTATTGTTGTGTAATGTTTGTAGCGTCTTTCATTAGCTCAGTGTATAGCTGAAATGCCTCAGTCAATTTTTCATTCAATTTCATAAGTTCATTATGCTTTGAGTCTGTTTTCTCTAGTTCTTGATCAATGAGAGGTCCCATTACCTTGCACTCCTCTGTAACAATAGTAGATGTACAGGTGTAACAACAGTAGATGTACAGTGTACAGGTGTAACAACAGTAGATGTACAGTGTACAGGTGTAACAACAGTAGATGTACAGTGTACAGGTGTAACAACAGTAGATGTACAATGTATAGCTGTAACAACAGTAGATGTACAATGTATAGCTGTACAATGCGTAGCTGTATAGTATTGTACAATGCGTAGCTGTATAGTATTGTACAATGTGTAGCTGTATAGTATTGTACAATGCGTAGCTGTATAGTATTGTACAATGTGTAGCTGTACAATGTATAGCGATAGTGTGTATGTAGGGAAGACAAACCTTCAAGATTAGTCATCTCGGTAGAGTCCTCGGTGGAGCCAGTGGGGTCAGCGTTCTGGATGTGGTCGAGGGCGCTGTCTATCACTGACTCGTCAATCTGTACACTGTTGGGGTCGAACTGCTCAACCTGCACTTCCTCATTGAACTGAACGGATCTCTTTGTTGTAGAACCTGTAAGTCACACGATACTACATGGTGGTTATGTCCAGTACATGCTAGCATAGTTAGTACACAGTACTAGCTAGTACACAATATAAGTCACATCACACACTCACCAACATAGTTAGTACACAGTACTAGCTAGTACACAATATAAGTCACATCACACACTCACCAACATAGTTAGTACACAGTACTAGCTAGTACACAATATAAGTCACATCACACACTCACCAACATAGTTAGTACACAGTACTAGCTAGTACACAATATAAGTCACATCACACACTCACCAACATAGTTAGTACACAGTACTAGCTAGTACACAATATAAGTCACATCACACACTCACCAACGTCGTTAGTCTCTGTAAGCTCCGTACTTGCAAAGTTAACCGGAAACAAACCCTCTCCTCTCCATGTTGCACCTTTCCACCAATTAGGGTCACTTAGAAACAAATGTACAAATTACATGAGAACCAATGGGAGTAGTGACATAGGACCAATGGGAGTAGTGACATAGGACCAATGGTAGTAGTGACATAGGACCAATGGGAGTAGAGATATAGGACCAATGGGAGTAGTGACATAGGACCAATGGGAGTAGAGAAATAGGACCAATGGGAGTAGTGACATAGGACCAATGGGAGTAGTGATATAGGACCAATGGGAGTAGTGACATAGGACCAATGGGAGTAGTGACATAGGACCAATGGGAGTAGTGACATAGGACCAATGGGAGTAGAGATATAGGACCAATGGGAGTAGTGACATAGGACCAATGGGAGTAGTGACATAGGACCAATGGGAGTAGTGACATAGGACCAATGGGAGTAGAGATAGAGGACCAATGGGAGTAGAGATATAGGACCAATGGGAGTAGTGACATAAGACCAATGGGAGTAGAGATATAAGACCAATGGTAGTTAATAAGGATTTCAGCAATCAACAACAAAAGGCGATGACATAGCCTTGTTTAGTTATAGAAATCATATATAGGTAACTGCTAATTATTGTTACATGGTAGGCACAGGAATGGGGCCACTTAAAGCACTGTACTGTTACCTGCTATCTAGTACTGTGATGATTTCACCTGCTTTAAATGTCAACTCGTTATCCTCTACAGCTTCAAAATCGTAGAGAGCTCGAACCTGCAAAAGGAGTGAGTAGCATCTATTACAGTAACTGCAGTACATACAGTACACACTACATACAGTACACACTACATACAGTACACACTACATACAGTACACACTACATACAGTACACACAACATACAGTACACATTACATACAGTACACACTACATACAGTACACACTACATACAGTACACACTACATACAGTACACACTACATACATTACACACTACATAGAGTACACACTACATACAGTACACACTACATACATTACACACTACATAGAGTACACACTACATACAGTACACACTACATACAGTACACACTACATACAGTACACACTACATACAGTACACACTACATACAGTACACACTACATACATTACACACTACATAGAGTACACACTACATACAGTACACACTACATACAGTACACACTCCATACAGTACACACTACATACAGTACACACTACATACAGTACACACTACATACAGTACACACTACATACATTACACACTACATACAGTACACACTACATACAGCGCACACTACATACAGTACACACTACATACAGTACACACCTAAGTGCAGAAATCAAAGTGTGGCCAACTCTCCTTGTCACGTGACCCTCTGGAGCCAAATGCTTGAGTGATTACACTATAACTTATAAAGAAAAGGCTCTATTTCAACAGCTAATAACTCTGCAAATTGACAAGGTACAGCTTAAAACAACCACTCATCTGAAAGCTCAGGATGTCTCCTAGCCCACTGGGAATTTTAAACAAAAACATTTTAATGTAAGCTAAGTAATAAGGGCCGAAATATAGTGCTTATATTAGCACTTGTATTATTAAAAAACAGGAATTATAAACTATTTTTCTTATACCATTCGACTTTCATATCAAACTTTAAATAAATAAATAACAACTTTAGATATAAGTAATAGCCAAAATTTATTCATATAATTATAATCTCGAAGTAGTTTAAATAATAATAACATTAAATACTCCAAAAAAATAATTATTTTTTACTGTACCGATCCAATGAAATCAATTATTTTTTTTCAAAATGAGCATACTACTTTTTCACATTGTTTACAGTTCACTTTAGAGTAGTCTACAACGAGTTTTTGTTATTCAGTCAGATATTTATGAATAATAATAATAAATACTAGTTAAAAATAAATAACAAACATTCCACTAGTTTTATTATTATTTCGTTTTTGCTGCAAAACCAAGTGGCACTTCGGTTGTCTCTCACATGGATGGTAAATAACGCGACTGTGCGCCCTGCATACCATTACAAAAGGGCACGTAAAGTCACTGGGATGAAAACGAACGTTTTTTCATTATAGGGCACATAATCATTAGTAAACGTGTCGGCAAACTTATCAATATACGGTACCGCTCGATATAGAGTTCTTCATACGAAGGGGAGATGACTCCTGGCTCCAGTGAAGGCTCCAGTGACGGTTAAAGGTTTTAAACAAAATTTTACTCCAAAACTCCACTGAATAAAATAATTTTTTTTGCTACATTGAAACAAAACATGTTCACAGAGGTATTACTGCAAAAAGAAATTCATTTTACGCTACAAATATTGAATAAATGAGTAAAAACTATTTCAGCCAATGATGACTTATATGACCGTTTGTGAAATTTGGCTCCAGTGGAGTTGTCCTTATATAAAATAGCGCTGGAAACGGCTGACCACACTTTGATTTCTGCACTTAGGTACACACTAGATACAGTACACACTACATACAGTACACACTACATACAGTACACACTACATACAGTACACACTACATACAGTACATACTACATACAGTACACACTACATACAGTACACTCTACATACAGTACACACACTACATACAGTATACACTACATACAGCGCACGCACTACACAGTATATTTACCTGCAGGCCTGCCGGTTGTTGCGCTGCTTGTGGGGAACTAAATGTTTCATGATGAGGTGCTGCCACCGCTGCTGCAGGGGCCGCAGATGCCAGCGTTGACATTGACGGGTATAACGAAGTGGACTGCGATTTAGACTGCGATTCTTTTAAAGAAAGAGCTATTGCCTTCTCCAGATCGTCCTCCCCGCTGGCCAACGATGTAGAGGCAGTGGTGCTATTTGTGGTGCCAGATGAGCTGGCCATACCAAAGTAGGCCCCTTCAGTACGCAAGGCTTGGTAGAATGTTGGTATTACACTGTAGAGAGTACGACAACCAGTGAGCTCATGTAGAAAGTAAAAAAGACGAGATCCACACACACATAAATGGAGCATTACCTGAGTTTGGAATCTGACTTAAATTCGTTCTCCGCCCATTTCTTCAAATTCTCTTTAAATTTATCGGCTTCACTCGGTGACGCCTACAACGTAATACTATTAGTGGCCAGCGTATTAGAAACGAGTCTTCAACTAACTGCACTGCCAAAGTTTTCTTAAATGAAAATGGCAGAGCAGGCAATCTCAAACACCCATTGACATCTACGATTAATACAATGCATAATAATTAATAAAACCAACTTATCCAAAAGCTCTACTTGCATCAAGCCAACCTGTAACTAGCTACCATAAACCAAAGCATGTAAACAATACCTTGGTTAAGAAGTTTCTAGAATGTTTCACAAACTCGGCAGTGGCGACCTCTCTATGGAATGCTACCCCACAGTTGAGAACACATGTGTCCAGCAATGTGAGTGCGTGCACTCGTACATTCTTTGAACTGCTAGCAAGTCTTTTCATCACAGACTTGAGGCAGTCCTTGGGCCTGTAAGCATACAAGAGTGAGATGTCTAGTGGTGTATCAGTGGGTCATGTGATATATTACAGCTGTACAACATACCCATTGAGTGACTTACCCTGTGGTAGACTGCCCTGCCTTATCACATATCTCCAACAGTAGAGCCCAATTAGCCTCAGCTGAGCTGTCGGGAGTGGCTTTCTCTGTAACCCACAAAAATGGTGACCCACAACCTTCTCTTGTCATGCTCTATCCACCACTACTCACTTACTGGCTTCTCTATCCATCACTGGCTAATTACTAGTCTATCCACCACTGGCTACCTATCACTCTATCCACCACTGGCTACCTACCGCTCTATCCACCACTGGCTACCTACCTACCACTCTATCCACCACTGGCTACCTATCACTCTATCCACCACTGGCTATCTACCTACCACTCTATCCACCACTGTATAATTACTAGTCTATCCACCACTGGCTACCTACCACTCTATCCACCACTGGCTATCTACCTACCACTCTATCCACCACTGTATAATTACTAGTCTATCCACCACTGGCTGCCTACCACTTTATCTGCCACTGCCTAAAGCTACGTTCACACTATACGATTCTCGGCCATGCGATTATCTGGAGGAATCGGGAGTTGCTCTCCCAATTATTTAGAAGAATTCACACTTGCGATTTTTTTGCCCGATATTGCATGGCCTTGACATGTTGTCAAGATACCACATTTAATTGATAATTACAGAACATTATTATTAATTATTATTATTAATAATATAGCTAATATTATCAGATATTTAAATAAATTATACCATTTCTTCACTCATCAATAATAAGAAATGAATTACAAATAATAATAATAATAAATAATGGTAAGTAGTATACTCAATTAATTATAATAATGAATGATAAATAAATGATAACTTTTTTCAATGCAATTATTTATTATAATCATGGCGTTGGTTCTTGTTTTCTATTTATATTGATAATAGTTAGTATACCCAACTTCATATTTTACTTATAAACAAGACTTGCAGTTGATCAGGGAAATATTAAAAAATATTCTAAAATTGGTTAAAATAATAATTATCAAGCAGCTGCAAGTTTCTTGAAAAGCATTAAATTGAAACGCTGTGATGTGGATGTTGATTGGCTAGACAGGCCGATAATCGTACAGAGAACCATCACTGCCCGATGAAAAAAAATCTGCGAGCCAATTTTTTGCTCCTCCCACTCGGCCGAGAATCGCATAGTGTGAACGTAGCTTAACAGCTATTTTACACCAAATGTAGAAATCTTTCGTGTCAAAAGTGTGTAACTAACTACATCTCTAAATGACACAAATATCTGTAGCCTTAGTTATCAGAGACAACTAAAATACATCTCATCGGGCGATTCACATCTAATTTATGAGCTGAGCCACAGAAACACCCCCATTAACCCAAAGCAACCAAGTCAAATTTTCACCTCAGTTTGACTGTTATGACGCGTGTGACATCATAAATTGGATCCTGGGAACGTAAAAAGTGCCCAAGAGAGGACAACCCATACGGATTAGGTGATTTGCCATGGAAACATAGTGAATAGTTGTAAAACTTTTGACAACTGTAGGTAGCAATTTGTATTTTTTTCTCTGCATAAAATGTTTGACTAAAACTTACCAACTTGCTGGTCAAAAGGAGATGATCCACTGTATGCGTCACTCATCTGCAGAAGAGAGATAGCTGATTAGTACTTATTAATATTATATGAATCAGGCGAGCAAACAGCAAAGCGCAATAGTTAAATGGTACAACAGGCATCGTTGATATGAAGATGAAGAAAACCACCTTCAATTCTAACGCAGAGTCTGTGTGTTTCCTCTGCTGTGACAAGCAACCCAAGAATGGTAACTAACGCTAAATCAGTCTATTGTTTAATCTCTCTCTCACAAAATTACGGCACTGCAAATCTAAAAGAGGAAGAAAATTACATAAATAGTATACGATAATATGGTTGGGTAGACAAATGTACAATGCTGCCTCATATACACACATGATAGGCTAATTGTGATAAGTCTTTCACCACAATATCACACGTAGTATTTGGTGTAACAGTTGTGAAGTACAATAGCGTTTCGTACACAGTGGTGAGACCGTGCGTGAGATCTCAGTATAAATCTTTAATATAACTCTCGTAAATCAATAAATCAGCTAATGATAAAGAAACAGATGTATATACGCCAGTGTATGCTGCCTAGCGAGTGTATATACGCCAGTGTATGCTGCCTAGCAAGTGTATATACTCCAGTGAATGCTGCCCGTGAAATCTTATTTCTGATGAATACGTTTATTCCTTGGCTCAATCACACAAGTGACTGTCCCCAATTAATATCGTTTTCCTGGTTACTAGATTAGAATAATGGAAAATGTTGACGTCTCATTCACAATTTTGTTTTATTTCAACTCCGTTCTCATAATCCTATCAACTTATGTACACTACACACATTTATAAATAATATGGTTGATATTACACATTATTGAATATCACCAATGAAGTGAAAACACACCAAAATATGCTATTATTGTTTTTTTGTCAATCCGTCATTAATGGAAAAAAAGTTCAATTTTACATATAATTTTGCATTTAATTACACAAAAGAGTGTAGCGCTTTACGTCATAAGTAGGGAAAGACAAGGGAAAATCCAGGAACAAAATTTTTTTATTATTACAATCAACATATTTTTATTGCATGAAAACAGTGTAATTACATTTACTTACATACAAGTTCCAATGGAATTTAAAAATTATCAATCGCAAAGAAAACACAATTTCATCATATGTAGGCGGCCCTGGAACGGGAGGGAGGGGGCTGTGAGAAGACTTGTTAGAGGGAGAGATTACAGGCAATAATTAAGCCAATTTCCTCTTTAGGAGCTCCCACAAACATTTTGGGATAGAGAGAAAGTGCTTAATTCAAAGATAAAAGTTGCAGGGCTGAGATGATAACCACACGAGGTATTGCACAAATCAATTTACTGAAGAAGGTCAATGACATCTCCCTCAGCAGCTAAGCAGTTTGGTATAGGGATTAGGGTGCTTTTGTAGCCTGCATTCTTTCTGACAGATTGTACTCTTTAGCTGTAGATTTTGTATGTGTGGGGCACTGCACGAGCGTACCGGTAGCCTGTGCTCAACTTTCTTTTCCTTGGATGGATGAAGACCACCATATATACAAACAATAACATTTTCCTTGTAGAACTTTGACGCTTGGCTCAACAAGTATTGCAAATATTTCTTGGATATCGCTGCAGCAGCATTCACCTAGATCGCCAAATGGCTAATATTTTAAAAAATGAGACCAAATTTTAAGTGAGAAAATTTTCCCAGACTTGAAATTATTTACAATCGAGATAATAAACAAATTAACATTTTAACATTACTTTGTCAAGAAAAGGCAATTACTAGATTTACGTTGTTGTATTTAACAGCAACATTAATAATCAAACAAAAAAAGCCACTTGGTGTAAAAAATATCTAAGCAACAAAAAAACCGTACGGAAGCATAAATAGAAACGAATATTATTATTATGAGCTGGTAATAGTTCACAATATTTTTCTTCGCAATCTTTTGGCGCTGGCTATCATATTTTATAAATGATAATATTGCACCCTTTGACAGATGAAGGTAAAATAGTCAGAAAATGTGAGTTTCATAACAAATCAAAGACAACCCAAATCACAAAAGATGTACCATTATTATGAAAAAGCAATAAAATCATAAATTAAATAATAATATTTAATATAGTAATCATTATATTATTATTATAAAAAAATAAAGAGATAAATAAATGATACGGAATCGTGATAATAGATAATAATCCAAAGAAATTATTATTCATTATAATAATAAGATCAATAATTATTATTAGTAGTATTACTGGTATTATTATTTATCCAATAATTCATTAATTATTATTATTCATTCGTCATTATTAATTGTTAATCATTCATCAATTCATCAGCATCCTCATCATTGGTTGGATATTGAACAACACAAAAATGAAGAATAATGATTGTTATTATTAATAATAATACATTATAATACATTATAATATTCGTTTATTTGATGATCAATGAAAATGAATATATTGATAATAATACCTATTATTATTATATTTATCGATCAAATAACAATAGATGGATAATAATAATAGTAATAATTGTTTTTTATTTATTAATTAATAATAATTATTACTATTATTCTTCGTTTTTGTGTAGTTTAATAATATCCAACCAATGATGATGATGAGAATGATGACGAATTTATTATTAAATAATTAAGTGTCATTTATTAATAGTAATAATTATTATTACTATAATAATTAATGATTAATTAACAATAATTATTGTTATATAATAATAAATAAAAAATAGTAATTACTATTAGGAATAATAATAATTATTGATTAAGTATTATAATAATAATTATTACTAGGATCGGAACAACTATAGTGGGGGAGTACTTAGGGGAGTCAACCAAAACCTACAACCATCCAGAATCATTGTGCCATCAAGCGATGACGAGATTGTATTTGTGAAAGCCAGTGATCAATGAATTGTGGTCGAAAGCTACTATCGTCCAAATCAAGGCAACACACTTACTAAATTTAATGATGCAATTTCTCACATTCGCGATAAATATCCAAACGACCATCTACTCATAACTGGCGACACGAACCTCCCTAGACTGGAAACATGACATGTTAAAGCAAAATTGTCAATATAAATCATTGCATCAAGAATTTTTAAATATTCTCTGTGAAAACAACGTAACTCAAATAATAGACATGCCAACCCATGTTAAAGGTAATACTCTTGATTTAGTGTGCATAACTCAGCCTATGCATGTGACCGCAGATATTATATCACCAGGAATTAGTGATCACCACATATCTCTATTGAGGTTCGTCATCTAAAACAGCAAAGAAGACCACACTCGTGTTTTTCCCTTAAACTCCAGTTGGTTTGGCTTACACAATGTAACCTCTCAGAGATGACTGAAGTTGAAAGTATGTGGAATATATTTGTAGACGAGTTAAAAAATGAAGTAAACGAAGCAGTTCCGGTAAAGAGAGTAAGATCTAGAAATCCTGGTGAAAGTATTTGGTTTACAAGCTCTGCACGCAAAACTATAACAAAATACAGGAAAACCTCCCATAAATATAAAAAACTGGCAACCCGTTTTACCTAGAAAGATACAAAAATAAAAGGCGTAACGGAAAGTCTTAACTTAAAGCCATCAAAAAAAGTTACCTTGAAAACAAAATATGTAAGCCATTAGAATCTGGTAACAGCAAACCTTTCTATCGCCACCTTAAATGGTCACAAAATACTGCTAGACCTCTAAAACTCACTGGTTTGTCTGGCATCACTACTGACGATCCAAAACAATGTACTGACTTGCAAAATCAATACTTCCACTCAATGTTCTGTAATAAGCACCAAATTGATGACGATGCTCTCTATAACTTACAAAATAACAGTGAAATTATTATTACCCCTGAAGGCATAAATCAGCTGCTTAAAAGTCTAAAAAGTGGGAAATCTCCTGGTCCTGACTGCACCAGTAAATAAAACCTGCTCATAGACCTAATTATGTCATCTACATGTCTAGCACATATCTTCAACGCATCACTGGCCAGTTCTAAGCTTCCTTCAGCATGGAATGTATCACATATTAACCCTCTTCACAAAAGAGGTGCCACTGATTGGCCTGAGAATTATCATCCCATATCACTAACCAGCATACCATGTAAACTCTTAGAAAACAACGTTCTTCACTATCTAAACCAATACTTGGACGGATTCCCGCACAATCGACAACATGGTTTTCGGAGAGGACTATCATGCGAGACACGACATTGCCCGCAGAGTTGACAGGGGGATACTGTACACGCTGTCATTATGGACTTTGCAAAGGGTTTTGACAACGTACCTCACAAACTTCTTATGACCAAACTATCAAAAGTTCGCAACATCAGTATCAAAATTCTTGTGTGGATTCATGACTTTCTAAGAGAGCGAAAACAAAGAGTTATTGTATTGAGATACAAATCCACAGAATTACCAGTAACTTCAGGCGTGCCTCAAGGCTCTGTGCTGGGACCTAACTTATTCTTAGTATACATCAATGATTTACCACAACAAGCTGACTGTGACCTCAGCTTATTTGCTGATGACACTCTTGTGTACCAAACTGTAAACAACAGGATTGACCGTATCCGTTTTCAGTCAAACATCACTGCAATCAAGAAATGGGCTGATACCTGGGAAATGTCATTCAATGTCTCCAAATGTTCTGTTATACTTGATCAGCAACAACAGTCGCCACCTGCGGACTACATCTTAGATAGAACTGCTCTTTCTGTCACGCATGAAAAAAGATACCTCGGTGTTACATTGCAATCTAACCTCAGGTTCAATGCGCACATTGAAACAACGTTATCCAAAGGCAAACATCAACTTGACATGATAAAGGTTGCTTTCGGATACCTTAAGCATAGGTCTTAACGATGGGATTAAACGAGACCATTCGGAAACCCCATCGTTGAGGGCAAAAAAACATGGCGCCAATGGGCAATTTGGGCTCAGCAATGGAAGTGACAAGCGAGGTAGGTAGCGTCGTTGAGGTCACAGACTTGTCTCCACCTAACCTTATCAATCAATGTTTCTCCCCGTTTTAAGTCGTGACAATCCATTATAACGTATATAAAAATACATCTGACAATAACATCATCGTAATTATTTTCTGTTTGTAAAGTGGACTCGCTTTAGCTATACAGTTTTCATAGACGTACATGGAAATAAAAAAAAACTATGGTTTACGCACAAACAACTTTCGTTAAACGACAGTCATCGTTGAGCCCTCAACGAGTGTTCAGCGAGTGCCCTACGCATAGGATATCCGAAAGCACCCAAAGAGAACGCTGCATGACGCACTCAAAGAAGTTAGCTTCTTGCGTACACCAGTCTATGTTGCCCTGTAGTCAAGTATGCCTCGGTTGTCTGGGACCCTACGCAAGAATACTTGAGCCACAATATTAAAATGGTACAGGACACAGCAATCAGATTTATAAGCAATTTAAAGGGAAGAGAAAGTGTCCCTGATGTGGCTAATAAACTTAAATTGGATAGTCTTAGAAGTCGTCGCCCACGTTCAAGACAAAACCTCTTACATAAAATCCTTGTCAGAGACGAAAACCACAAGGCTTTGATAGAGTTATGAAGAGTTAATGAAAAAAAAACTTTGAACACAGGGCACATACCAGGGCCAAAACAACAGGAGGTGAACCACCAACCGTTTAACTTTATTCTAAAACATCGGTATATCACAGAAGCTTAAAGCTAAGCTTAAAATTCTATAAAGTTTATTATAGAACCATCAATAATAATAATACCTAAACTACTACTAATAATAATAATAAATGCCAACACAGTATCAACTCAACAACAACATAAATAATAATAATAATATACACATACAAATAATAATAATAATATGTCTCATTCATTACTACAAATATATGAGGCGTACTGCTTGCCTGTTCGGTACGTACTACTATCAATAAAATAAATAACAATTCATTATTATTATAATTATTCAATAATAATAATAAATAAATAATAATAATCATCATCATCATCATCATAAATTAAATAATAATAATAATAATAATAAGATTATTAAATGATAATAATTATAATAAATAATAATAAATAATAATAAATAAAAATAAATAAATAAATAATAATAATCATCATCATCATCATCATAAATTAAATAATAATAATAATAATAATAAGATTATTAAATGATAATAATAATAATGAATGTAATGTTGTAGTGGTGTAACTCTACTATTACTACTAGCACAGCAATTGCCAAAAAAAACCCAAAAAAATCTTACACTCACTACTACTACTACTATTAATTATTATTTATGATGAATGAACAACTTCTTGCTGCTATAATAATTATAATAATAATAATTATAATTAATAATTAATAATCTTCTCTACTACTGCTGTTGCTGTCTATTATTATTATCATCAATCAATGAGGACACAATTTAAATGATGAATAAACTTGCTGATCCAAGTTGTTATCAAAGTGCCAGGCGTTTGATGGCCGTGTAAAACCATAAGTCAACACTACTTACTGACAATAATAATAACAAAGATAACACTCAACATACATCGATGACGGTGAGTCACGGAACCATTATCGTTTAGTTCTGGTTGGCTCCCACAATGCACTAGGCACACTAGGCATCCGCTTCGCCAAATCATTTCTAACTTTTTTTTCAAGGCGATCATCGCATTTTTAGATCGAGATCAAACCAAATATTACCACCTGTTTGTTGTCCAAAGCGTTGGAAATAAATTCAGTGTATTCTCAGCCTCTTCAGTTGCTAGCAATAAAACAATCGTCATTTACCTCAACAAACCATTGAAACCTCTTTCGTTTTTTTTAAATTTTTTTGCTCGTGTGAAAATCATGCTTCTACAACAGTAGAAATTCTACAACTACTAACTTCAATCAACGTTGTTGTTGATTTAAAGAATATTTCATCCATGGATTACCATCTGCCTATGATGATGATAATATGGAGTATAAATTATACTGCAGTAGCATCTTCTTGTCAGAATTATTATAATAATAATTATTATTATAATTATTATAATAATGCCGGTGAAAATCTTTGTCAACTACACACAAAATCTTTACAATATGTTGACTTGGTAATTTTTTACATAAAATGTTGACCTTGAACTCTAATAAAGAAAATTCGTCCATGTTAAAAACACATGAAATGCAGCCAGAAATTTTCAGCAAGCAGGAGTCTGAAAGCTATTTGCTTCAAAGTTTTAGCTTTTTCCAATACTGTCACAAGGATATCAGCCTCAGCATAAGCTGATATCCTTGTGACAGTATTGGAAATGGAACACGAAATATGACGTCATGCGTCAAAAGCATTGATATAAATATTTGTATCACCCGGTTTTTTTCAGTTTCCAAATATTCGAGAATTACTAAATTTTCAATAACTTAGGACCCCAGGCTGCTAGAAACAAAATTTTAAAAGGGTTTAATAGGATACACTAGTCCGGAGCAGAATAGATAATCACTAGTGACCCTGTAGGGTCACTACAGGGTCACAGGGTCACTAATAATCACTGGACTTCTTACATATCTGTAGCTTCGGGAAAAATTGTTTGAAAACGACGTTGTAAACGGGAAAATTCCCATTGCGCCGTTGGCCCTCATGCTTCTAGTCAATTTTATATCACTAGCCTATCAAATTACCGACATGTTGATATACTACTTGTTGTAGATCATTTATATCTGGAGGTATGAAAATAGATTTAATAATTTCCTTGCCAAAAAAAAACGTAATTTTTTTTAATGAAGTAATTAGTAGCTAATTAATACCGCATGCTTAGTCACGCATCACGGATTTCACTCAAATGCATCAATAATGAGGCGTAAAACTCTCCTCTGCGCGTACATGAAACAAAGTAATTTTGGTGCAGAGAGAGTCATTTTTCAAATTCATTTTCTCAGTAACTATCAGTGAGAGACAAAAAAGTTTACCACTATTGTGACGGCAAGATATGATTCTACGCCATAACATGATTTTTAAAGTCTCTACGCTGATTTGAAAAATCCATTTGTACTGGTAATTTATGATAATAATTAATAATAATTATTATTATTTTGTTCTTCTTAGGTCTGTGAAAAGTTATTTAATAACTAATCTACTACAGGGTCCGAGATGATGATGAGACACACACACTGCTGTTGGATTCAGTGTTAGAATATTATACAAGTTGCTACATACATAATGAATATATTTACCTGTGTATAGTTTTCTAGGCAGATGTATGGCGATTAGATAGAAAGGCGTGGCATAATAATAAATGACAAAAAATGGCGTGACGATGCCTGGCCAGGCCGGAAGTCGAATGAATCATAATAATGCTCTACTTGCTATAAGTATAATCTCAACAACCTCTCCTTTCCGCGAGAGTTGGTGCATAAAGTACTATAAGAGAACGTGCATATAGAGAGTAGAATAGTAGCATGTGTTAGAATATGAGTATAGCCTGTGTAGCTTCCAGAGCTTCGGAAACGTATAGGTGAAAGGGGTTATATAGTGCATTATGTACAAGAGTTAGGACCGTTCTGTGCACATCAGAACCGTTACTGTTAATGTGTTGATGCTTAGTCCATTACGTAGTCATCGAAACGACCTGGTAGGGTACCACGATTCTTACGACAGCTGCGAGTCAGTACTTGAGATTCTCCAGAAGCTTCAGTTTCCTGGTTAGAAGACTGATCGGAGGGGTCCAGTCTGCCTTCAGGTGGCTGAGATGGAGTAGCCGGTTCAGTGTCCATTCCTGGACAAGGAGCCTTGAGCGGGGTGTAATTAGGCTTCAAATGCTTACGGTTTCGTCGGATAGTGGCACTACCAGTATCAATGACATACGATCGTGGCGAATTTGCATTTTAAACAATCACTCCCGGACTCCAAGATCTTTCTTTGTCTGTTCTGACTAACACGGGATCTCCAGCTGTGAGGGGAAAAAGTTCCTTTGAATGCTTATCAAATTGTTGTTTTGCTTTATCATTGCGGTCTTGCTGAATCTCCACTACATTGTCTCTAACAGTAGGTTGTAGGGATGTAGTAGTCTTTGGCAGAAGACCGTGAAGCTGCCTGCCAAACAACATTTCCGCAGGACAGTATAGGTAACCGGAAACATGTGTATCACGGTAGACCAGCAGTGATTTATATATGTCATCACCAGATGTCTCGCATCTCTTCATAAAGTTTTTTAGGACCTGTACATATCGTTCAGCTCGCCCATTGCTTTGTGGGTATGCTGGACTAGAAATGCAAATGTTGAAATCATAGTCCTTGCCAAACTCTAGCATCTGGTGACTAGCTAATGGCATGTTGTCCGCAAATATTGTACTAGGGACACCATGCACTCCAAAAATTGACTTCAGTGCTAATACTACTTGGCCAGCAGTCTTGTCTCTCTTAACAACCTTAGTTCAGGAAAATGTGAATAACAGTCGACAACTACCAAATAAGATCTGTCACGGTATGTCAGGATGTCCATTGCCAAGGTACTCCAAGGAAGACTTGGTATGTCGTGCGTAATAAGTGGTTCACGTTGCTGTTTGTTTGCATGTTGCGAACAAGCTGAACAAGACGAAACCACATTGTATACATCTGAGTGAAGTCCTGGCCAGAATACGGATTGCCTGGCACGACTCCGACACTTTTCCAATTCCTAGATGACCAGCGTGAAGCATTGCCAGCAATTCCTTCCTCAGTGAATAGGGTATTATAAGACGCTCGCCGAAATAGCACAGGTTGGCAGTTGTGTACAGCTGGTCTCTGACATTCCATTATGGCCTGATTTCCGCAGGACAGTCTGATTTATATCGTCCAAAGCCGTTTGCTATGGCTTGCTTTAGCGAGCTCATTTCCGTATCAGCTTGATATGCAGTAAGAAGTCTGTCTTTCATATTGTTTGATACTTCTAGCCAGTGTACCATGACCACTTCACTGTCAAGGTCGAGCTGTTCTGTCACAGAATACGTCAAGTACGCACGAGATAGGGCATCGGTAATGTACATATGTTTACCGGGGACATGTTTCACGTCTGCTATCTTGTATCTCAGAAGCCGCATCATAAGCCGTTGTAACCGGGGAGACGCTTGGTGTAGTGGTTTTATTTATGATCGGTATCAAGGGTTGATGATCCGTGTGTACATGTACAGCTTGTCCATAAATGTAGTGATGAAAGCGTTCAAATCCAAATACTATGGCAAGCATTTCTTTTTCTATCTCAACACAGGTGATACTAAAACATAATAATGAATGCCTTTCAGTCAAAAACTCTACCATTTTCAACTGGTTGTTTGTGCAATGAGAGATGTTTAACCAATGCCTGTAGGAAAAGCATCTAGCTACTTATCCAACTACACATTACAAGAAAACATTCTCACATTCAAATTACGTAGTGACACCCAACTTGAACTCTCAAATGTCACATTATATAATGTTGGAAAAGTTATTGTGTGCAAATCCCATGGAATGGCATTTCGTGAAATTTTACACCTAATTGAGCACACAACTTGATGCCCTAAAAATTTAAATTTAGTGACATGTACGACTGTGCAGGCCCATTCCAGTGTGTAGTGTGATTGCGATGCAAATGTAGCTCTTGCATTGATTTCTTAGTACTTTTACTCACAAGTGGGGTATTTATTTGGCTTTCTGTTCATGCTCTGGCTGTTCAAATTCAGGTCTAAAATAAAGTGATGCATAGCTTGGTTGCATTACCAGTTTCCACACATCAGATGTTGAGTCATGTTTGTGAAAGATAACTTAATGCCTCGTTGTAGTAACAGCCTGCTCAATGAGGTGTGGGCATGGGGAGAAAATAGGGTGCTGCTCCCTCAAGTTAAACGCATGTAAAGGTGGCTGTACATCAATCGATTTTGCCCTACCGATTGAGGATTTTCCTTCCATGTTCACAGTGAAACTTGATAAAGCAATCGGTAGCATTTTGTTTGAGACTATTGGTAGAGAATTTGCGATTTAACCAATCATATCACTTCATAGAGTATTGCTGCTCTCAATAAAATTATTTTTTGGCCGCAAGTATTTATAAAAATTTGTTGTTTATTGCAACCCATCTTTGTTGTTGCAAAGCACTTTGACTAAAAACGACATCACATACAACGATTGTAACCAGAATTGCGTAAGAGTGGAAAGTAGGGAACAAAACAGAGGAAACGCTCGTCGTCTTTTATGATCGGTAGAGGCAAGTTGGTAGAGAATCCAAGATGTACACGCTTATTATAGCCCACTGAATAGAATTGTTCAAGAGGCACAGGAAAACAAAATCCATGAAAAATACTATGTAGCAAAAGTGTTGTATCCACATGGCATGGACGTAATTGAGTTGGACACCATCCAGAACAGAGCTACTAGATTTATTTCAAAGTTAAACTGTTAAAGAACCACCGAGTTTTGGGGAAGGAGGAGGTATTTAAAAGTGAGCCTTTAAAAAATGTTGCAAAATGACAAGGAGCATGTTTGTATTATCAATTTTTTTGATAATCCAAAAGTTCAACAACATCAGCATACCACCAGATCAGATTCCTCTTTCCCACCCCCTATTCACTGGAGACTTGATCTGTCTTATTACAGTTTTAAAAGAAAACAGCGGTACTTGACTGGTTAACGAGAAACAGATGCTCGCTCTTTTTTTGCATTTTTAAAAACATTTTATTTTCAGTATGAATTTATCTTTTATTGTTCCTATTTTCATCCAACCTCAGAATCTTGGAATTCTGTTCATAACTTTAACTCTATTATTTTATTTTATCGAAATAATCGAACTTTTCAGGAAATAGTGCTGATGGTTTGCAGCGCAATGTGTAGTGAGTCTATGGCTCGATTTCTTGCGACACCAGTGTTAGCTGACTGTACATGTAAAACTTTTGTATTATATACACTGTTGTACTGTATAACAGGTAATGATACCACTCAAAAGTTATGTGTGTATATACACTCATTACTCAATACTGAGAATACTAGGAATGTAGCACACTAGACCTCTCGTGAGTATGTTTTGCTTGTTTGTCTAATCCGCAATCAAAGACCTTGTTCGATACATTTCAGTGCAATGGCTGGTGACCCAACCCAACCTAAAAATTTGGAGCAGGTCTTGCGCTTGGCTGTGGAGAACACCTCTGGTAGACCAGACAACCTACAACCTCTAACTGAAGAGGTAGGCTGCTTATGGGCAATAAATCATCAAGAGTCTTGCTCAGGTTTTGTTTCACCGTTTTCTAACAGACTGAACTGTCTGTAACACACAGTGATTTTTTGTCAGCGAAGGCAGTTTCTGCAAGAGGTATTGGGTTCCATGAGGGGTGCAAATCCTGTGGAGCGGATGAAAGTGATTATCTCGAACTGCTTTGCTGCCAACGACGTCGATAGAAATGGATTATATGAGGAGCTTGAAGAACTCATGGAGTGGTGTGAAGACATCGATGTAGCCTGCGGTAACCTTCGCTTCATATTCTCAGTATTCGCATATATATATTTTCGTTTTATTTTATACATACTGTATTCTACTGCAATGGCTGTAAAATGATAGAGAAAAATGGTTCTCTGCAGATTTCCATAAAATCGGTGGCTTCGAAATATTTAACGTACTGCTAAATGATGAGGATGAAGGGTTGTGGTGGAGATGTGGTGATGTAATAGCAGCCCTCTGTCAGAATAACCCATATTGCCAGGAAAAAATCTTACAAGAAACTGATATGATGACTAAAATGATGACAATGGCAGAATGTGCGTCAGCGAGTGAGATTGTGCAGACTAAAGCTTTGTACGCTCTTTCTGGTAAGACTGATAGCAATCTGCATGCGGCTCTTTGCTCAATGAATTGCTTTCTAGGAAGCTATCAGCTGGTGTTTCACCCATTGCTTGTATTTCAACTGCAGCATTTCTGCGAAGTAATACCGCCGGACAAGATGAGTTTATGAAACAAGATGGCTTCTCTCTTCTCCTAAGGGCAATGCAACAGAAAAGCGATAAGATTTGTACCAAGGCTTCGTTTCTTATAATGGCACTCATGCGTGACCAGCCTAAATTTAAAGGTATAAATAGTTTGTTACCAATTGAGGGATTTGGTAGAGGAAAAGTGTACTTGACCGTGTGTGGAGGGCTATAGCTAAGATGTACTATGTGTTGCAGACGAGTTAACCAAAATGGGGTTTGTTGAACATTTTGGCGTCATGCTATCTGGGGAACATCGCGCTGAGCATGAGCATATAATGGCTGCCCTCCTTGAGCTCACAACTGACTGCCGGACTGCAGTTCTCGAAGCTTTACGACCAGAGTTGGACCTACAACAGCTGCTTCTCTCTAGGATAGCTCTTCTACGGAATCGACCGGAGTGTGAGGTTGGTTTATCGTTGGTTATGTCTGTGGGTTATGTACATGTAGTCTGCAATCTGTGAGTGCATTCAGTGCTGGTTCATGTCACCCCGTTGCTTGCAGGAAGAACTGGACTATGCTTCCAGACTAAAACAGTTACTGGACAGTCAGGGAGATGATGCACTGGTGGACCGGTGAAGAACAAGGAGTTGCCCCCTCATGTAATATATCTGTATAAAACTGTAATATACAATTCTATTTTTTTCCTGGTTTTATTACATTTATTGCTGTTGATGATAGTTATGTTAGATTGTGCATCGAGACAATGTTCTGTGCTGCCGCAATACACCTTATATTTGCTCAATACGAGTGGCATGACGGCCTGTAGTTTCTCACAGACTATATAAATGATGTCGTAAGCAAAGAAACTGGTTGAGCTACTCAAGGGTTTCAAAGTTGCTTTCTTGTTTAAAGATGCTGCATCAGAGTTTCTATCGAAGGAGACGTAGAGCAACAATAAGTTTGTCATATAACAAGGTTTAAATTACAAATGCTGCAGGGCTCATATTCAGTGGTTTCTTACTGTTTGCACTCAATCCTGTGCTACTTCACCTGTGCATTGCTAGAGACTGGTCTAAACAGAGGACTGTACTAAATAGAGGTCTGTACTAGATAGAATTCTGTACTAAATAGAGTTCTGTACTAAATAGAGTTCCTTGAAAGAAGTGTAATTTAAAATTAAATTGTACGCATCCTAAAAATATTCTTTTACCATTTGTACTTTAGTATATCTATCAACCCAAATGGCACCTGAATAATATATTTATTCACAGTATACATTAGATAAGAATGTGTCCACCATCGCATGCAAACAACTTCCATCGATGTATTGTAATGCATGCCTAAATCATGCAGGAGTTGTGCCCTCAGTAATGTAAAGACAACTCCTAAGAGCAGATGTTAAAAGGATTTATGCAAAAACATTTTACCATTAGTACTCAGGTGATGGGGCTTACATAGAAGCATGCAGACACAATCCTGTTTTTTTTCTCATGTTTTGTCAGCTCACTTAGCGGATGCAAAAGAGTTTAAATACTACAAAATCATTGATCTAAAAACGCTGTATATCTATGTCAAGTCAAGGAGTTTGATTACATCAGATTCCTTGGTCAAGTAAGGTGTATACATAATTCTATGTGCTGAAAGATTAATAAATAACTCTATGAGTTGAGAGGCTTGTACAGACTTGTTTATTGACAGAAATGTATAATTCTACAGCAGTTGTCTGGTCACAAAAATAAATCACGCACATGGCTATAGAGAGAGCAGCTGACACACAGCAGGTAGATGTTACATCGCTCAACCATAGACATACACATACATATATATACACTATATAGCACACACTACATAGCTCACTATAGCTCATCCTTCAATACTGTATATCTATTGCTGGAAGGTTTAAGTTGTTTGAATATAGACTCGGGCGGATCAGTAGGGTCTTTCACATTGCCTTGAACTTCTCTATTGACGTGCTGCACCCCAGGGCTGCCGGCGATAGCAGGTTTGGTGGCTTGAGTGACGGGGTCAGGTCCGTAGTGGAACTCCCTGTGCAGTTTGCCACTCTGCAGGTCGTCTACAAACTGTTTGAGAAGGCCTTCCTCCCTGTCGAGAAGAAGAGAGAATGAGGCAGCAATGCACAAGCTGCTGACACTGTTAGACAGATCTCACAATTACATAAGAGAAAACTTGATACGCTACAAGAACGTACCCTAGTTGAGTCTTGACATCATGTTTAAACAGGTACATGTGCTTGAAGCTATCTATGGCAATGAGTGGCAGGTCGTTGGCAGACTTGCCCAAGTGATGTAGAGGATGGGCAAATTTGATTCCATCGGCTGTCAGTGCGTTCACTGTATCTGTAGACGTATACAACGCATATACAGTGCTGTAGTACAATATATATAACACAAAACATAAAGAGTATACGAAAGTATATATACCACATTCCTGTACATGTCTACTACAGTATATATACCACATTCCTGTACATGTCTACTACAGTATATATAACACATTCCTGTACATGTCTACTACAGTATATATAACACATTCCTGTACATGTCTACTACAGTATATATACCACATTCCTGTACATGTCTACTACAGTATATATAACACATTCCTGTACATGTCTACTACAGTATATATAACACATTCCTGTACAACACTGTATACTACAGTATATATAACACATTCCTGTACATGTCTACTACAGTATATATAACACATTCCTGTACAACACTGTATACTACACTATAGTATATAACACATTCCTGTACAATACTGTATACTACAGTATATATAACACATTCCTGTACATGTCTACTACAGTATATATAACACATTCCTGTACATGTCTACTACAGTATATATAACACATTCCTGTACATGTCTACTACAGTATATATAACACATTCTTGTACATGTCTACTACAGTATATATAACACATTCCTGTACATGTCTACTACAGTATATATAACACATTCCTGTACAGTACCCACCTCTGTCATTAGACAACTGGTAATTGACTTGTTCCAGGAACTTGGCTGGAGTTTCCTGGTCATCTGGATGATGAAATAAGATGAGGAAAGGAATTCCTTCCTCAGTCAGTTCCTACAACAAGTAAACTTCACTTACAGCATGTTCATACTAAAACTGTGCATTGTACAATATCATAGCACAAGAATACATACAGCACTGTACACTACACTGTACTTTACACTATATACAGTACAGTATACAGAACAGTACATTATACAGTATATACACAACGCAGTAAACTACACAGTACATTACACTGTACATTATACAGTACACTACACACGGTACACAACACTATGTACAGTACACTATATACAGTACAATAGACGCTACACAGTACGCTGTACACACTACATTGCATGCTGCAGGTCACACCCCACAGCGCCTGTGCTATACAACTGTGCTATACTGCACAGTACACTACATTGTACATTACACAATACAATACACATAGTAGACTACACACAATACACTACACTATACACTCACCTCGGCGTTCTCAAAAGTCAGCTGTCTAACTCTCGGTACACACAAGTCTCTGGCCCAGTCAGTGAGGGAGTCAGCACTGGTGAGTCCAGTAAACGGCACATCAGAGCCTTGTTTCTACAGCAAACACTGGAGTATTACACTTAGTACTACAGTATTCCATCTAGTACTACAGTATTACACCTAGTACTACAGTATTACACCTAGTACTACAGTATTACACCTAGTACTACAGTATTACATCTAGTACTACAGTATTACATCCAGTACTACAGTATTACATCTAGTACTACAGTGTTACACCTAGTACTACAGTATTACACCTAGTACTACAGTATCACATCTAGTACTACAGTATTACACCTAGTACTACAGTATTACATCTAGTACTACAGTATTACATCTAGTACTACAGTATTACATCTAGTACTACAGTATTACATCTAGTACTACAGTATTACATCTAGTACTACAGTATTACACCTAGTACTACAGTATTACACCTAGTACTACAGTATTACATCTAGTACTACAGTATTACATCTAGTACTACAGTATTACATCTATTACTACAGTATTACATCTAGTACTACAGTATTACATCTAGTACTACAGTATTACGTCTAGTACTACAGTATTCCATCTAGTACTACAGTATTACATCTAGTACTACAGTATTACATCTAGTACTACAGTATTACACCTAGTACTACAGTATTACACCTAGTACTACAGTATTACACCTAGTACTACAGTATTACATGTAGTACTACAGTATTACATCTAGTACTACAGTATTACATCTAGCACTACAGTAAACAATACAAGTAATGTCACACACACCCACCAGAGGTTGTCGAAAGTAAATCACATCTTCTCCGTCCTTGCGGTGTGGTTCAGCGCTGGCACCACTCATCATGTACCAGTTGCAGTCAGACTTGAGCTGACTCGCTGCCTTCAGTACATTCTTGTAGTTGTTGGAGTTCTCATCAGCAATGTATATGAGCATGTTTCTTTTATCGTCCTACAAGGTACATCATTAATATATACAAGTGTATAATGTATATCTATGACATACAGTTGTATTATACGTAATATATACAAGTGTATAATGTATATCTATGTCATACAGTTGTATTATACGTAATATATACAAGTGTATAATGTATATCTATATCATACAGTTGTATTATATGTAATATATACAAGTGTATAATGTATATCTACGTCATACAGTTGTATTATACGTAATATATACAAGTGTATAATGTATATCTATGTCATACAGTTGTATTATACGTAATATATACAAGTGTATAATGTATATCTACGTCATACAGTTGTGTTATACGTAATATATACAAGTGTATGATATATATCTATGTCATACAGTTGTGTTATACGTAATATATACAAGTGTATAATGTATATCTATGTCATACAGTTGTATTATATGTAATATATACAAGTGTATAATGTATATCTATGTCATACAGTTGTATTATACGTAATATATACAAGTGTATAATGTATATCTATGTCATACAGTTGTATTATATGTAATTCAGTGGTACAGTATAAGACTGTTACAATATATACGACAACAGTACTTTATATATAATACACTTGTTCTGACCACATAACGCAGTATAACATATACTTGTACAGTATAACATATATTTGTACAGTATAACATATACTTGTACAGTATACATCGGTATAAAACTTCATATGTACTTACAGCAATGGCGTCCATCTCCTCAAACGTCTCTTTCTTCACAACCGGAGAGGCGAGCTGAGATCGAATATATTTGTCGAAAGCTTCAGCTGACCTTTGGCCTCTATATTCTCTCTTCATTGGCTCACCATAGACAAAGAGCTTGAGGGTTGGGTACTTATTCACCTTATACTTCTGAGCTATGGATGCTGTGCAATGAATAGAGTTGAAACTTACTATAAGCACCGATACACGGATGTATATATTTTGGTAGTTTTGAAGTTGTCTCCTTTTAGGATTGAGCAAACAACTCTGACTTTAACTCAAACGTATGGCAAAACTAACCATGGTCACACGGTACATTACTGTTAGCTAGCCAAGTAAAAGTTATTAAACTAATGAGCAGGTACTGTATGAATAGCTTTTGTATAAAACCATATCAATGGTGCTGAATAGAAGTACAACTCACTTTGCTGATCGCAGTCTACTTTTCCAAAAGCGATTCTTCCGTTATTCTGTAAACAGGAAACAAACAAACATGTGATTCTGTTACATAGGAAAGTAGTAGACAGATGGAGGAAGTAGTAGACAGGTGAAGGAAGTAGTAGACAGGTGGAGGAAGTAGTAGACAGGTGGAGGAAGTAGTAGACAGGTGAAGGAAGTAGTAGACAGGTGAAGGAAGTAGTAGACAGGTGGAGGAAGTAGTAGACAGGTGGAGGAAGTAGTAGACAGGTGAAGGAAGTAGTAGACAGGTGGAGGAAGTAGTAGACAGGTGGAGGAAGTAGTAGATAGGTGAAGGAAGTAGTAGACAGGTGGAGGAAGGGTAACGTAGAGAGAGGAAATCACCTCTGGATAATCTTTAGCTAATAAATTACTTCCTTCTGCGAATACTGGTGCGAGCATTTGACTGAATCTGCACCTGCAACAAGTAATAACTACATGTACAACAAGTAATAACTACATGTACAACAAGTAATAACTACATATACAACAAGTAATAACTACATGTACAACAAGTAATAACTACATGTACAACAAGTAATAACTACATGTACAACAAGTAATAACTACATATACAACAAGTAATAACTACATGTACAACAAGTAATAACTACATATAAAACTCACCAGTCGGCATAAAAGTTGACAAAGACGAGCTCATAGTTTTCTACAAAGATAAATGTTGTAAATGGATACAGGTGGCCGTGTTGAGGTAGACAGTAAACAAAGGAATGAAGACAAAGACAGAACTGATGTATCTAAGAGAAAATGAGACATAGAATAACGTATCAACTCACTAAACACTTGATCTATATTCTGTTCATTGAGCTGTATAACTGCATCTGCTGATACACCGGCTAGTAGACAACTTAACTAAAACACAATACAAAGTATTACACAAGACATGAGCTACACGTGACAGACACAAGACATGAGTTACACAGCACAAGTGACAGACACAAGACATGAGTTACACAGCACAAGTGACAGACACAAGACATGAGCTACACAGCACAAGTGACAGACACAAGACATGAGCTACACAGCACAAGTGACATACACAAGACATGAGTTACACAACACAAGTGACGCACACAATACAAGTGACAGTTTGTATAAAGAGAGGAGCCAACACTTACAGCGGTTAGTAGAATCAATCTCCCCATCACTCACTCTGATGCCTTCCCTGTTGAAATAACCTAAAGTGTCCAGTTCCCTATATATGATGTTAGGTAGGAACTACAACCATAATATACATACATTATACACATATCACAGCTAAGAGCGCTCATGCACAACTGCACAAATATACTAGAGCATAAAGAGATGTAATGTCTAACATCATCAGTACAAGTGCGATAATTTAGTGCTTGGTTTGTACAATAATACACAACAATTCACTTTCATCACAATAAAATTTGTTCATCAGCTCAGCAGTACATGTCAACAGGGAGAAACCATAATTGTTATAACATAGCATAATAAAATGATCCAAAAGTAATGAGAATCAGATCACGCCACCGGTAAGCCAACAAACATACAATTTAGCTGACGGTGATATTCACGACATGAGCCATATATTATTGTCTACCATTCAACGCAAGAGTTTTTGAAAAGTACATTCAGTTGTTGCATAAACTGATATTAATCACTGAAGACTCAGAGCTACGTTGATTTAATTACAAAACTTGGCAGGTAAAACAGGATTATAACATATTAGGTAAAAATTTCTACTCAGCTATATTTCCACTGTCGGAGTTATATTTGTTTGGGGGCGTGAACAGACCTTACGGGAATAGAGGAGTGTGCATGATGAGATTTTTCTACACTAAGTGAAGTCATCACTTAGTTTCTATATCACCAAGTTATAAGTTGGAAATTCCATGAACGTAATAAACGAGTAAGGAAAGAGTTGTACATACAAACATAGAAACACATTTTTATAAATACAGTTACGGAATAGAAGTGAACATTGACAGGAATGGTCGTGGAGACTCTTGGAGTAATAATAATGTTATTAGTAATAAGTCATAATAATAAGTAATAAATAATAATAATTGTTGTTGAACTTACATATCGTTGTTACCAATAAATAATAATAACTAATAAACTTTGTATTTTATTATTATTACTAACTAACTACTAATAATAATAGTAATTATTAATATGTTATGTTTCTTGCAGATCTCCTAGTCCCCTGAATGTGGGGAAGGGGAGGCGTCGTGTTAGTTATGAAAACTAAAGTTGTAAAAGAACAAAGAAAAGCTCGACATTCATCACCAGTGACTACCCCTTGGGCCGAGCTCTCAGTTCTCTGAAAGAGCGATAGAAAAAGCCTTGGAACTTGTATTGCAAACTTGTACCGGAGGCAGTGACCTAAACACTGATCTAGTAAGATGTCTGGATTGGGAAGAATTCAGGTGGTTTTCAAATTCAGCCCTAAGAAAAAAGTAATGTTTGTCGCTGACAACTTTACTAAACAATTTGTGATCGGAATCCCTCCGTCTCTCTTCGAATGAGGGCAATCCGAGAGCCAGCCTAGCTTTTGTGACACTAACGACTCCTCGTAGGCCACAGATGAATCGGATCGCCTGCCTCTGCACTCTCTCCAACTGTTCCACATGCTTAACCAAGTAGGGATCCCAAGCCTCCGAAGCATAGCACAGGGCTGGCAGACAAAAGGAGAGGTAAGCCACAAGTCTCACTTTTATACGAGCGTCATGGAGGGCTCTCTTGATCATTCCTAATTTTTGGGAGGCCTTACTGGTAACCATGTCTATGTGTGAATCCCAGTGGAAATTGTTGTATATATTGACACCCAGATATTTAAACTCTGATACTTGGATTAATGGTGTGTTGTCCAAAATGTATGTTGCCTCGACATTATTAGGTTTTTTACTAAAGGCTACAGTTTGACACTTAGCGACATTGAATTGCATATGGTTTTGTTTAGCCCACTTTGACAAATTGTTGAGATCTTGCTGGAGTTTATCATGATCCTCTGGGGGTCTACCACCATGTAGGCCAGTGCATCATCAATATGACTAATAATTCTAACAAACCACTACTAACTATTTATTGTTATCAAATCATCATTCATTATTATTATTAATATTATTAAATTATCATCATTTCTACTTTGGTATTCAATAAATTATTTCAATTATATATGTATACAGTAATAATAATGTTTATTACAAATATTATTATTATTATTATTTTGTTATTATCATTATTTTCAAATTATTAATTATTATTATTATAAGAAGAATAATAATAATTATAATAATAATAATTAATAATTAGTCATCATCCATGATCATCTCATGTTGTTGTTGTTGTTCATTATTATTATTATTATTATTATAATTTTCAGCTTCTGTATTAAAATTTAATACAATAAATTTAATAATAAATATTATTAAATTTATTTATATAAATAATAATAATAAATAATTAATTAATTAATAATAATAATAATTATTATTATTATTATCATAATAATAATAATAACTACAAACAAACAAAAAGATATCATAAAGTAATTTGAAAATAATTGATTCCAAAGGAGACAACATTACTTTTTTTATGTATATATAATTTACAGTGGCATATGATAAATAAAATTGGAACTTCTTGTGTGGTCATTACTAATTATTGAAAACAAAATCCTGGTTCCCATTCGCTTCATTCCAAACAATACGTGTAATTTGTAAGTCGCCGACCCGTGTCAACTGAAACTTGCCGCTAAACATTGTGCTTGTTTCGACCTTTGAAATAGAACGCTTTCGAACAATGCTACTAAATTTACAAGAAAACACAACTTCTAATGAGAACTACTGATATTTGTAAAAAATACCATATTTATTTCAAAAGCTGTGATTATGACCAGCTATATATACACATGCATAATTCGTTTTGTCTTGGTGGCGGTTTCGTTTATATTATTAGCCCCTTGTGCTATATTGGGCTTTTGTACCTACCAAGGTAACTCCATTTTTAAACAAAAATTGCATGCTTACTTACTACTCACCTTGGAGGATACGCAGAGCTAAGACTGTCTCATCAAGCAGATTGGTAAAGCAATGCTATTTAGCCACTTACCTTCTACAGCTAGCTCACTAATATTGGTAAAAATAGGTTTCCATTCCTCAACCTCACTTACATAATTGATATGAAGACTCGTGCTTGTGCACTAGAAATCGTCATACATAACATAATACCATCATTTCTCTATAAATAATAGGTAAATATATACAGAGTGGATGTGTTGCTGATAATAGAGGTGCTGGCAGGTGATTTAATGTGCAGGAAGTGAGCCACCCACACCCAGTATAAACATTTGTGAGTAAACAATAAGGCAATGATCCCAATTATGGTGACTTTGATATGTACCACGAACTAAGTTTTCATGTATTTTCTGTAATTGTTTCATGATCTGTTTGTTAGGTAGAAATATATTTTTGCCTCGTTATATTCCATGTATTACAATTTATTCTGTTGTGCTTTGTCACCCCAATAACTATTTATAATGTCACCCAGACTAGGCAAGGAGTAAAGCCAGAGAACCGAAGACAATAAATAAATAAGAAGCACTACTCTCTCACAGCCTTTCCTTCTTTTTACTTGGAACAAGCTGGCAACTCAGAGTAAATATTCTAGCTAAAGACATTACAAAATACCCAGTATACAAGGTCGGCAGACCATTAGTCGACCTCCTGCGGTCGGGATCGGACATAGGGGTTCATTCGGCCAGTAGGCAGCCTAGGCTAAGTATTGCCAGGTAATTGCTATTAGTTTGAGGAGTCTCAAGGATTGTGAGCTTGCAGCAGGTTGTAGTTGTCAGCAGTAGTCCAGCGTCCTGAGATAATAGTGCAGTGCAGGTGTGCTACTGTACCAGCTAGTGCCACTGCAACTACCCACAATAAATAGTTTCCAGCACTTGTCTTTGTTGAGCTACCAGGTATCACACACTCTCTCTCACTCAATAATGCGCTTGACTTGGTTATCATATTTAGGAGTTATCCTCTTGTTGTGGTAAGATTTGAAGTTGGACAAAGCATCCGAATATCTGAAGGCCAATAGCCGGTTCGCCAATGCGGCTTACATCTTTAATCGGAAACCCAAGTTCTATTAGGAGTCTATTTCTATGTTCGGGGCTCATTAATTCCGAACGAAAATGTTGAAAGCCGCAGTCTGCGCTTGCGCAACGCTGCATATTTTGCGCTAAATGTTTACAATAGTTACGCTAATAAATTATTTTGCTCACTACTAGTAGTGCCATGCAAAATTGTTTATTTTCCAATAAATATCTTGTTTTATGACAATAGCTGCTTTCTGGTTGTAAAATACGTGCAATGCAAGTTATACTTCAAGTTACAGTCCAGACTTTTTGATGCTTTCGAGTTTGGATTTATTGTTGTTTTAACTACTACAACAAGAAATTATTTTTAATTATTATTATTATTAATTATTATTATTATAATAATAATTATAATAAAATAATAATTATTATTATTATATGATAATTAATCAATAATAATCATGATCCTCATCATAATGATAATAATTAAATCAATAATTATTATAATAATAATAATGGTATTGTTATTATTTATAATAATAATTATATTATTTATTATTATTTATTATTATTTATTATCATCAATAATTATTGTTGTTGTTATCTCTTCTACTACTACCAGAGATGGGGGCAAATCAAAAATTTTTGACTCGAATCAAATCAAATCATTTTCAAAATGGACCAAATCAAATCAGGGACGCGAGAAATCGAGGCAAATCAAATCAAGTCAAATCAGTAAAAATTTCAAATCAAATCAAATATTTGCATTTGATTTTCAAATATTTGTTTCAAATCATTTTTCAAAACAAGCCCTGGGAGCGAAAACAAGCACACAAAAGCCATTATTTTCATCCTCTCTGCATTAATAGTGGGGGGAAAAGTGCCTAAAGTTCAAAATCCCATATAAAAGTATGTTGACATAGATGGTCACTGTTGACATTTCTGCGGCTCATGTCTAATATTATTTAGCAATTACCTTATTGTACCATATAAAAATTGAGCTCTTACAACTTATTCATGCCTTCACTAGTCAGTCACCACAGAAGTGAGGGTTGCATGCGACAGCATTGTGAACAGGCCTTTACAGCTTTGTGCACTCCTACTTCATTTAGATGTTAATGAGTCACACGAAAATAAAGTATGGAAAAAAAGAATCTGGGTTCAAAACTATGCTCAATGCACTGATTATCTATGGAATTGGAACGAACGTAGACAGGAATGAATGCAGACACATCTGGAATGAACGTAGACACATCCAGGAATGAATGTCGACATACCTGGAACGAATGTCGACAATGCAACAAACCAAAGAATTTCGACTCTCACGCCTGGATGTGTCTACGTTCGTTCTCAGCGATATATAAAATATCATTTCGATTTTCGTTCCAAAAGTTGTCTACTTTGGGAAAAAACGGTAATTTATTTTACTCCTGGAACGAACGTCGAAATGGAAGTTTCAATGTTGCCAGTAATGAATGTTGACACTTCCTAGAATGAACATCGAATTTTTCTCTCTAACATAGTTGACTTTTATTCCAGGTCTGTCGACGTTCATTCCAGGATGTGTCTACGTTCATTTAAGCTATGTCTGCATTAATTCCTGTCGACGTTCATTCCTGTCTACGTTCGTCCCAAATTCCATTATCTATAATCTGGTAGTGGAATGCGAATGTATATTGGTATATTTTCTAAGACATGTGCATCTTTTCAAACGTTTCTTTTCTTGTTCCATCTGCAGGAGGCTGACTAATGGAAGACTTCAGATGGTTTAAAATTACATGCATATACACCATTTCATTTCTAATTGCTTAATTACTTTCTTTAGCTGTAGTAGCTTTCACACACACTAGAAAAAACTAAACACAGGTGATATGACTTAAAAATATAATGATTTGTTTTCATAATAAAAAGTATAGATAGTTCTTTTAGGTAATTTGCCACAATTTCCAATAAGTTTCATATCAGAATTAATGCAACTAAAGTAATCACTATACAAGTTTAGTATTCTGACGGATATAATGAACATATGCAATAGGATATTGAGAAGTTACGAGCTGCAAAACTACATGACGACAACCTTAGTTTAATTGGTGGTTTTTGCAGCTATCAGATATTACTTAGATGTGACACAAAATCATATAGTTTTCTTTTATATTTTTTATTGTAAAGCTAAAAAATAAAGAGGCTCTACAAAAACGTCATGATGTCATGTCTGCAGATCAAATAAGAGTATGCGGTGAAAATGAAGCATGAAGCTTTGTGATGTAGTTGGTTGTTGCGGGACAGTGGGTTGTATCCAATAAAAATATTGCTGATCAGCTGAGAATTACAAAACATTCCCGCCAGTGAGGCATACCATGAGATAGACGAAATTCTTTCATATACAATAGCAATAGTTCCAATTATAAACACCAGTTATTTCTTGCGGTGGTAAAAAATCACTCATTGTTCACATCAGTACATAGAGTGAACTACTTTCTAACAAGAAGATTCGAAGATATTAGACCGCTGGTTAGAGCTATACTACGCTACACTAGAACATGGTCATCACGTTTAGTACATAGATGGTTCAGGGTTAAATTCATCACAACTGTCTCTTCTATGTGAAGTGTCTTCATTCATCTTTGTATGTTTCCTCAGTAGTCCAAACTGCATGTTGGAGCACTGCATATTCAACTTCACGGAATGAGCAACTCATTTCACGGGAAGAATAACTCTTGGTGCATATGATTTGTTGAGTATTGAATCTTTTTTGACAAAACGAGATCCACAGGGTAGCCAGCACATATATCCACATCTATAACATAGCAAAGTTGAGCAATGTACAATGATGCGGGAGAATATGATTAGAGTAAATGAAATTAATTATGCTATTGCAATCTAAATCAAATAGCATAGCATATAACAACAATGCAATGGCAAATAACAATAACGCTTACTAATGTTAACCTAACATGTAATAAGCACTTTTCATTGATTACCAATCAAACTACTATCAATTTATTGGGTCGAGCTGTATGAACTGCCGTACTTATGCTCTGAATGGTAAATTTAATCAATCAATAATGCCAGAAAAATATTGTTGAAAATGATAGATCATAATACAATATTCTTGAAACAGTGCCATTTGCCCAATACTGCTACAATAAAGTCAATTTATTTAATGTTTATCCACTGCTTAATTAATTGATAATAAATCATTAAAATTATCAATAGTATCAATTTTTGTGGACTAATAGTAATAACTATTACTATAAAGAATCTATAATCAGCACAATAAGTGCAATAACAATTAAAAATAATATTCTTATTAATTATTATATAATTAATTGTCATTTGTTTTTGTGGTGTATTGTTTTGATCACTGCTAAACTTCAATTTTTATTATTTTCATTTCACATACTTACATGGTAATTTTTTACTCTTTGCTACTAAAAACAGTAGTCTTATTTAATTATCAATATTAATTAATATAAATAATCATTATCATCATTGAATCCATTGCCACCATGATAATTAATTACTCATCATCATTAGTTATTATTATTATTTACAGTGCTTAATAATAAAGTGAAGTTACTGTAACTACATTGGTGATGATAACAACATCAACACCACAATTTTTACAACAACAATGTTATTGTAACTAACTACGGTTATTATTATTATTATTATCCATAATAATATATTATTATTGTAATAAATAATAATAACAATAATAATTAATAAGGGTTTGAGATCATTGATAATAATCAATAATTATTATTATCAACTTATTCAGCCATGAATAACAATAATTATTATTATTACCATAGTTATGTGGATGAATTAATGCCATGACGATTATTATTACTAATAATAATTAATTAACAATAATAATATTACAGCGATAAAATAACCACCAACGATAAATAATAATAATAATTATTATTATCATTCCTCATCATTATTATTATTATAATTATTTATTAATGTTGCTATTATTATTACTATCTACTATCTTACCTCGAATCTTACCTCGATGATTGTAGAACACTCTAATAAGAAGCCCTAGGGCATATAGGGGAGTGCCTCATATATTAATCATTTGTGAGCAGAAACCAGTGGTTTAGGCAGGGGTAACAGCATATAGCTATCGTTAGGGTTGAGTATTGGGTGGCCCAAGCCTCAGGTCTCTAACAGTCCTGGGCAAGAAACTGTTGTGGTACAGTTTGGAAGAAGCAAAAATTGCTGTTGGTTCTCCCCGCGTAGCAGCTCTTGTCACCATGGTGGCGTTGGCTCGGTTGTCGATGACCTCGTCGTACGCTGAGGATAGGGCCTCATGTCTTTCTTCATCAGAGAGGATTCTCATCAGCAAAGAGAGTCTGTGTTTTTTTCTCCTGTCTTTGAGGGGCTGGAGTTCTAGTTGGGAGCGGGCATCAGTTAAGCCGCGCCTTCCTTTTATGCCTTTGACAAAGCGTATAGCCTTGCTTTGTGTCAGCTCGATTTCTTCTGTTGTAGGGTTGTCAGCTGGGTCCCAGAGAGTGTCAGCATACTCTAAGACAGGCCTGCACAGACTGGTGTATGCCAGCAGTTTGGCTTTCTCTGGGGCATTGTGGAGAGCAAACTTTATACTTCCTAGGACTTTGTTGGCAGTATTCACTTTGGCTGTGATGTGTCTGTTGAATTTTAGGTCTGACTGAAATGTCACACCTAGGTATGTTGTTTCTGGGACAGACTTAAGTGGGACACCGCCCAGCGTGTAGGTGGGCGGCACTCTGCTGTTGTTGCCAAAGATTATGACTTCACATTTGGTTGTATTGAAGGGCATCTTCCATCTTTCAGACCAGTCATGAAGGGAGTCAATGTCGTCTTGGAACTTCTTTTCATCGTCGTCACTCCGGACAACAGAGTATAGCAGAGTGTCATCTGCGTACAGACTAACATTGCATGTCACTGATTCAGGTAGGTCATTAATGTAGATGAGAAAGAGTGTTGGCCCAAGGACTGAGCCTTGGGGAACACCAGATGTAACAGGCAGCTGAGAAGAGCTAGAGTTCTTGACGACAACTCTCTGACTTCGATCTGTGAGGAAGTCCTGTATCCAGTTCACTATATGTGGGTCAATACCTTGGATCTGTCTTATCTTCTGCATGAGTAGGTTGTGGGGCACCTTGTCAAATGCTTTTCTGAAATCAAGCACAACTGCGTGAGTGCTGTGTGATTGTTCTGCGGCCCGTACCAGGTCATGATATGTGGAGCACAACTGGGTCTCGCATGAGAGACCTCTACGAAATCCGTGTTGTCGGTTATAGAGTACAGAATCTAGGGTTTTGTTCAGCTGGTGTAGGACTATATGCTCGAGCATTTTGCACGGGATGCTTGTAAGTGATATGGGTCTGTAGTTTGCTGCTTCATCCTTTGGACCTTTCTTGTGAATAGGGGTTACATTTGCGGTCTTCCACTCCATAGGGAGTTTGCCAGATTTCAGCGAGGCATCGAAGAGATTGGTGAGACATCGGGCAGTAGTGTCTGGATCTATAAGTAGCTCACATTTCCTAATCTGGTCAGGGCCGGGGGATTTGTTGTTCTTCAGTTCATGGATAAGTTTCCTGACACCGTCTGTGGAAATGTCTGTGGGAGGCGCAGCAGCTATGATCGGTCGGAGATTGGAGATGCTCTCGTCATGGCAAAATTGGTCTTTAAAGTATAAGTTTAGTGTTTCTGCACATTTCTGATTGTTGTCAGTTACTGTGCCGTCAGGGAGCTTTAGGGTCATCAGAGGGTGACATTCTTTCTTTGATTGACGTAGATGTTTGTAGAAAGGCTTGCTATTTCCTTTCATAAGCGGTTTGCAGACCTTGTCCACAATGTATTTCTGTTTCATTTTCTTGAAGACTTTCTTGTTTTCTCGCCTCTCTTGCTTGTACCGTGATAGATAGAATGGATTGGCACTGCGCTTGTACTCATTGTAGGTTCTGCGTTGCTTTGTGGTTCTTTTCTCTGCTTCTTTGGTGAACCACGCCGGCTGGTTACTGGCTCTTACCCAGATAGTCTTTGTGGGGACTGATTTATCAACCGCACTTCTGAAATGAGATGAGAATAGTGGCCACATTTGGTCAACATTGTTCATCTCGGAAAGTTGGCTCTCTACTCCTTTCATGCAGTCTTCAAACTTCTCGGTGTCTGCATTTCTATGGATACGGATGTTGCGTTTGCGAGGCTGAGGGGTACTCTCTTTATGGTATTCAGTGATAGTGCCTATACTAGCTGTGACAATATGGTGGTCACTGAGTCCGGGAGCTACAATTTGTGTTGAAGTCACTGAGTATGGATCATTGGTGCATATAAGATCTAGGGTGTTTCCATGAATGTGAGTCGGTTTAAGTATCACTTGAGAAAGATTGTTCTCGTGAAGCGTATTGATGAACTGATTGTGTATGTCTTTGTACGGGGCATTGGGCTTCACTCTACCCGTGGCCCACTCTATTCCTGGCAGATTCATGTCACCCACAAATAGCAACTGGTTTCTAGGGTAACTGCAGTTGATGCAGCTTAGTATATCATTGACTTTGTATATGTTTGCCATCGAGACATGGGGCCTGTAGTAGCAACAGACGAGGAGTTTAGGGGGGATTTTCACAACGATCATCTCTTCCCCGAAGGTATCTATGTTTAATTCTGAGGCTTGTAGGTAGCTTTTGGTAGCAATAAGGACACCTCCTCCATGAATGTTGCGGTCGTTGCGGAAGAAATCGAGGTTGGATGTCTCAATGATGCTTCTGCTGTCAATAGAGTTGTCTATGTGTGTTTCTGTAAGGCATATTATGTCAAAATCTTGTGTTAGAGCTACAATCTCTGTGTTTTTGCCTTTGGCTGATCTTGTATTTGCAAGAAACAGATTTAGACTTGAGTGTTTCTGTTGTCTGAATTTTCTGGTTTCAGTTTCACCCAATTCCCCGACTCTTCAGTTTTCTTCTCAATAGTCAGGCTTCTGATTCTATATTCTGTTTCCTCACCTGTAGATTGTCGCAATGTCCTTATCTGTTGTCGTAGTTGGTACTCTTTGTCACGGGTCTCTTTGTCTACATCAAGCTTGCAGAATATTTTCTCCTGTCTAAGTAAGTTGCAGTTCACTCTCTTAAGAAAATCCCATTTGGATTTTTCATCAGAGAAATGAAGTTTAACGGGCCTTGTTTTATCATCAGTTTTCTGGCTGAGGCGAATAGCAGACTCTGGTGGGTTTGTGCTTTTGAACATCTCTCGTTTCATGAACTCTTGCACCTGTGCAATAGCTGTTGTTTCTGTTTCTTGGAGTCCATAAAGAATTGCATTGTTCTTCCTGGCCTCTTTATCTTTCTTGTCCAGCTCTTTGCTGAGGATGGCCTGTGTTGAGGATGTGACGGCCAAAGCCCGTTTGACATTGTTCGCCATCTCCCCTTTGCTAGCCACCTCTGCCCATGACTTCTCTATCTTCGTTACCTGTTGAGTCGTTTCCTTTTGGTATAGCTCAATCTTCCCGCCTAGATTGGCTATCATCTGTTCCAGGTTATGGAATCTCTTCATATTTGCAGTGGAGTCTGACACTTTGGCACCATCAAAGTTGGGAAGACATGTGTCACAGTACCACTTGACACCCTTCACTGCAAGCTTATTTGTGATCATAGTGACTTCAGCCACCTGTAGTCCTTGACATGTTCCATGGTACCATTTCTGGCACATGTCACACTCAATCCATTTGGAAGGTAACAGCTGTATATGCTGTTTTCCTTGTTTTCCTGTTGAGGTTGTTCCCCAACACTCCTTGTTACTGCAGGTTGTGCAGGTTTCATCTCCAGTTAGGGCTACATCTCCATTGCTGCCGTTGGAGGAAGAATTCCTCTTTTGGGCTGATATGGTTCCCACATCATCATTCGATGGCATAATGAAATGTAAAGGGAAGCACCACTGGTTTTTAAAAGGTTTGGTATTGATTTGAGGCAAAAACTCCCTATTAGAGTGCTAAATCAAAGAGGATTTCGTGCAGATTTCTTTAGAAAATTTTTTTTTCCTCCATGCTGGTCTCGACCTTGACCTTGACTATGACTATTCTATGGCATTGATTTATTCATTCATTCATCCAAAATAATAATAATAATAATAAATCAAACAAATGATCATGATGAATGATGATAAATAATAAATAATTATTATAATAAATAAATGAGTAATATTATATAATATTATTCCACCAAGTTGTTAGTAACCAAACAAACCACTCACCTAGTACACATAGTCAAACATCCATTTGTCATGTTCGTATCAATCCTTCATTTCAGGCCATTTTTGAGTAATTGTACAGAATTAATTAGTCATCTAATATTGGCAACAACATAATTAGCTCAGCCGCCATGCGGGGATATAGGCCTTGCTACACGGTCGCATATTTGGTGCGTTATGCGTTGTGCAGTGTCAACGCACTAAAAGGGTAGGTGCTACACGAACGCAAGTTCTGTGCATTGAACTACGTTGCGTTGAGGAGTTGTATTATCTTAGCTGAAGTAATAACCAATAGTAGTAGTGTAGCTAGTTAGCCGCGGACTTGTTAGTAGTTTTAATTACTAGCGGTTGAATCAAAATCACTGAAGCGCGCCTAGCTGGATTCACTGTAGACTGCTTTAGCCAATCACAATCAATATTGCACGGCCCATCGGACAAAGCACAACGCATAATTTAAACATGTTAAAAGTTTGCAGATCGGACGAAACTGAGGGCAATTAGCAAAATGCGTTGACCTTTCGGAACTCTTGTGCGACAACGCACGGAATTTGCGATCGTGTAGCAAGGCCTTATTGCGTAACTATAGACTGTAGTTTTAGTCATGAGTTGTGGCCTCTGTTACCCCACCCAGTAATCTTTTGCTAATACTTCTAAAGGCCTGGCTACACGATCGCATATTTGGTGCGTTATGCGTTGTGCAGTGTCAACGCACTAAAAGGGTAGGTGCTACGCGAACGCAAGTTCTGTGCATTGAACTACGTTGCGTTGAGGAGTTGTATTATCTTAGCTGAAGTAATAACCAATAGTAGTAGTGCAGCTAGTTAGCCGCGGACTTGTTAGTAGTTTTAATTACTAGCGGTTGAATCAAAATCACTGAAGCGCGCCTAGCTGGATTCACTGTAGACTGCTTTAGCCAATCACAATCAATATTGCACGGCCCATCGGACAAAGCACAACGCATAATTTAAACATGTTGAAAGTTTGCAGATCGGACGAAACTGAGGGCAATTAGCAAAATGCGTTGACCTTTCGGAACTCTTGTGTATGGTGGCTCATAACGTTAGACGGTTTCGTTTTCAAAGCGTATGAACGGATTTGAAATAGTCCAGACGGTTTGCAAAGCGTCTTTTACATTGAAAATAATTGGGTAATTGTAGTAAAATAACCCAAGAAACTATGTTTAAAAACGGGCTAGTTGGTTATAATAAATTAATTGTCGCCCTCAGCAGTTGCAGGATTAATGCTATAAAACTGTATTTCCTGTCCAACAATTGTAAAATCTACAAACCGTATAGTCGTCGTGCAAATAATTCAGACGGTTTAGAAATGATCCAGATGATTTAGGAAATTACAAACCGTATGGACGCTTTAGAAAGAGTATGAACTATTTACAAACCGTATGAATTATTTTGAAATAGTCTGAACTGTTTTAAAATAGTCTAAACTATTTTGAAATGGTTGGAAAAGTTTGCAAGGCACATGGCTTTCGAACCGAAAGCGATCGTCATAATTTTATTTATAGCCTCTATATAACTTTGTCAACATAGACGTCGATCAAAAGACATAGAGCAAGTTAATTAACTGTATAAAATGTTGTTGAATATAATCTCTAAAACGAGTTTTTACATTTACAGTTAGGTTGATTTATTATTTAAAATAATTTAAAGCAAATAATATTTATTAAATAAATTTTTTTTATTTAGAAAAAATTCAACCGTTCAGTGTTTAGGAGAAACATCCATCATAAATGGACTGTAGATCTATGACCAATAGAGCGAACCAGCAAATCGGCTCGGATTTTCTAAGTTCACGAACAATTTCACAAAGCGTTCAGAAGTTTTTGCAAAAGTTCGGACTATTTCAAATTCGTTCAAACGGTTTGGAAAGCGTTCAGACGTTTTAAAACAAAAGACAAAACGTTCTGAGCCACCATACTTGTGCGATAACGCACGGAATTTGCGATCGTGTAGCCAGGCCTTTATACAGATAAAAAGATAACAAAACTATGATAATTTTTGCATTATTTATCAACAAAAAAGTTAATTTTTACCAAATGATTTGAATCTGAAAATCAAATATTTGACTCAAATCAAAAAAAAAACCAAATCAAATCAAGTCAAATCACTGAGGTAGGCAAATCAAATCAAATCAGCAAATCATCAAATCAGCTAATTTTGATTTGTTTCAAATATTCGAATACTCAAATTATCGAGTCAGCCGTGATTTGCCCCCATCTCTGACTACTACTACCTACCATCACCTCTACCACCACTACTACTGATGATGATGATGCCGCTGTTGTTCTTACTTACTGATTAACAATAATTATTACTGACAACTGGTCTACAATCATTAAATTTACTACTGTAACTGTTGTTATTATTATTTATGATTTTTTATTGAAATTATCAACAATTACTTTGTTGTATGGTTAAAAATCATTGGTTATATAAAATTGATAATATGTGCCTCTGTTTTGGTTTTGATATTGTTATGTCAAAATTTTCCACTTTCCCGGAAACCAAATCGTGATGATAATAATGAAAAACTTCCCTTCTGGCCAATCATGGTGTGGTAGACCGCTCACTGTCGGGGTAATTGATATGTAGTATTCCTTCCTCGTGGTGCCCCTGTTCTGTTTGAGACCTAAGTGTTAATATTATTAAATAATAATATTACTATTAGTTATACAAGTGGATGTTGTTCATACAAAACTGAGACCATAGCTCCGTCATAAAGATGGCATGGGAGAACAGGCTAGCTGTTTAGATTTTTCTCTAGGAAGGAGCAACGCTCAGTATTATGGTCCGCTAATGACAAACTTGGCAGTTGTCTACTACAGTCTAGACTCAACATAATTTGGTTTTGTGTAAATTTCAAAACTGTCATGAACGCAACTATATGAATAACCGACAACTGTCTGTGACTCACATCCAAACACAGGAAGTGCAAAGATCAATCACATTGCATTCGTCGCTTCAAAAAATATTCTATTGACAATCATATTGGTGATATTGTAAAGGACCGGCGCCATCTTGAACATTCTATGGTATACTCACGAACATTTCATACTTACGTAGTTCTATCTATTTTAGTATTGTCTATTTGTCTACATGTATCGTTCTATGCCTGCGCTCAAGGGCAGTTCCTTCTATGCATAATTACTACTACTTTTTATTTATCATTAGAACATATATGTTTGCCATGTGCATCCAGTCATGCGTTTATCCAAGGACCACCTCTTATATTTTATTGGCACGCTCTGACCAATTAATTGTGCCAGGCGTGGCATCCTTTGTATTGCCTTTTACTGTTATGTAATCTTGTACATAAATACGGATGTTTTGAATAATAAAGTCAGAGTCAGCTTGCACACTCTCAGAAGTTTCTTTGTACATACAAATAACTTCACTTGCGCTCCACTACTCGAGTAGTAGTATATAGGCAGATCAGTCTGAACCTCTGCTGGCCGAACTTAGCCTTGTCTAAACTTCGCCTTCAATGTTCGACCTCTGCACAGCACTACACAAAGACAGCCGAACCTCTGCTGGCCGAATCTAGTTCCACTAGTTCGCCCTTCAAAGTTCGAACACATTGCACACACAGATAACACAGATAATAGCTAACGCAACCGGCAGTTCACTAGTAACTGAGATGGTCATCCACCATTCTCCAGTCTACTAAGTCGACCTGTGGAAGGGTTGTATCGCTAGCACCATAGACACAGTTGCCATTACAAGTTCGGGAGGTCGTGCAGGTAGGCCGAGCTACCACCTCACACCCCCCCCCCAGTGAAATCCTGCACATTGGTGGCAGCAGTGGGATTGACAGACACTCACAAGCAGCACCTCCCAGAGAAAGAATGGCGACTAGAAGAAGAGCACTGAGTACTGACAGGGATCCTTCCAGCCTGCAGATGATGGGGACGCTCACCGATATCCTAGACCGCATGACAGTAGCCACAGCCAGAGATAGGTTCAGGGTACCACAGTACGATGGTACAGGAGATGTGGACTACTTTCTGCAACGGTTTCAGGAGGTGACCAGAGCAAACCATTGGCCGGCGGAAGAAGCAGTCATCCACCTACGCCAAGCCCTGACAGGCAAGGCCGAGCGGTGCGGTCGAGGTGAGACCACAGAAGAGGTGACACGTACTCTACGGGCGACCTTTGGTATGACCCGCTCGGAAGCCCAAGCCAAGTTGCTAAGCTACCGACGGAACCAAAGAGACAGCCTCAGAGACCATGCCCTCATGGTCGAGCAACTCGTTACGGCAGCCCACAGCACTCTGCCGCGACAGAATAGGGACGAAATGGTGATGCAGACGTTCCACAGCACTCTGGGACACACGTACCTGCAGCGGCACTTGCTGGCAGTACGCCCCCAGAACCTGGAGGAAGCCATCTTAGCAGGAAATGAGTTCCTGCAGGTGCCACACCAACCATTGGGAGGACCCCACATCAGGGCAGTGGAGGCCGACCCCCTGGAAGAAGAGACGACCCCACAGAAAGAGACGGCTCGACACCAAGAGGTACAGGACCCCTTGGCACAGCTGCTTAAAACCGTAGAAGGGTTGAGCAAAGAGATTGCCAGCCTCAAGACGGAAAAGAAGCCTGAGCCACCCAAGAGATGTTGGGGATGCCAACAGATAGGCCACACCCGGAAGGCATGTAGGACCGTCCCTTGGCCTAGCCGCCAGGGAAACGACTACCGCCCGCAGCAGTAGGGAGACCTGCTGGCTGCACACGGGCAACGACACCTCCGAAGGAAAGGGCGCAGGCACCCTCCAGTGGACCGGCGACAGTGCGTCGAGCAACTCCTCCCCTGGACCTCCTGACTAGTCCCCCTATCGCCCTACACAACCGTTTTGCCAGCCTGTCGGCACTCGACAGCTCAGTGGCAGAAGAAACGGACGGCGACGGGACTCTAGAGCAGCAGGAACCAAGGCCCAGGCGGAAGGACAGGCAGACCCAAACGCCCCCGCTAAGGAAGGAAGAGTTCATTCCAAAACCTGTGACCCTCCAGAGCAACCAGATCGAGCGACCATATCGCTCAAGTTACTACCTACCTGGAAGGGTAGAAGGAGAGGCGGTAACACACCTCATAGACACGGGCTGCAACACTAACCTGTTGTCCAAGCGAGTCTTTGATCGGTTACCGAACCACGTACAGCGCAACTTACAGCACTACGATTCCCATGGGATCATGGCCGACGGAACGAGACTTCCGTTCTACGGCTTGCTCGCGTTGAAGGGGAGGATACGGCACGTCAAGTTTGAGGAGACCTTTGTGGTCAGCCAAGTCAACGAAGACGTTATCCTGGGAATGCCCTTCCTGACAAGCCAAGGATGCCAGATGGGATTCGACCGTCCAGTGCTGATGATACAAGGAAAGGAGCTGGCCTGCACCGACCGCCACGGGAGAAATCTCGTGTCCAAGGTGCAAGTTCGACAGGACACCCAGCTTCCACCACAGACAGAAGTGACGATTCCATGTCACTTGAGCTCCAGGGATACGTTCCCCCAGGGAGTGATTGAAAGTATTCAGGGTGGGATACCCATCGCCACCAGCGTCAACAGGCCTGACGCTCAGGGACACGTGCTGGTTAGATGTCTGAACCCGACGCAGGACACCCTAAGGCTACCCGCAGGAGAGGTTATTGGTACCTTTACCGGAGTAGAAGAGGGTGGCGTCCAAGAGCTGACCCCACCAGACGGACGAAAGAGCGAGACGGGAGGAAGAGAGTTACCCCCCCATCTGCACGACCTCTTTCAACAAGCCAGGAGAGGGTGCCAGGACCCATGGCAAGAGCAGCAAGTCAAGGAGCTGCTGATCAAATACCAGACGGTATTTAGTAGCCACAGCGGGGACCTGGGCCGAACAACGCTGGCAGAACACTCGATCCCCACGGTAGAAGGAGCTCGACCCATCCGGTGCCCACCACACCGCCTGGGACCAGAGAAGGAGGCCGAGGCGGAACGCCAGATAAAGGACCTTTTGGAAAAGGATCTAATTGAGCCGGCCGACGGAGCTTGGAGCTCCCCTGTGGTACTGGTAAGGAAAAAGGACGACACATGGAGGTTCTGTGTGGACTATCGGAGGCTGAACGACATAACCAAACAAGATGCCTACCCCATCCCCAGAATCGACGAATCACTGGACGCTCTGGCAGGGAGCAAGTACTTCACTACGTTGGATCTCACTAGTGGGTACTGGCAGGTACCCCTGGACCAAGATGCCAGTGACAAGTCGGCTTTCACCACGAGAAGCGGCCTATGGAAGTGGAAGGTGCTGCCCTTCGGGTTGACGTCGGCCCCCGCCACCTTCCAGAGACTCATGGAGAAGGTCCTCAAGGGTCTTCACTGGAAGACGCTGCTCCTGTATCTAGATGATGTAATTATCATCGCGCCCGACTTCCAGACACATTTACAGAGACTCGGAGAGGTGCTAGGACGACTCCACCAAGCTAACCTGAAGGTAAAACCCTCCAAATGCGAGCTGCTACAAGAAGAGGTCAAGTACCTCGGACACGTAGTGAGTGCAAAGGGAGTGGCCACCGACCCAGGGAAGGTGGAGGCCGTCAGGAGATGGGAGGCACCGACGGACGTAAAGGGGCTACAGGCGTTCCTAGGAACCGCCGGGTACTATCGCCAGTACCTCCCCGACTACGCCACGATCGCTAAACCTCTCACCGTGATGACAGGCAAGGAGACGCCATGGAAGTGGGGACAAGTGGAACAGGCAGCCTTCGATCAACTCAAGGCCAGACTCACTCAGGCCCCGGTGCTTGGATACCCCGACCCCAACCTGCCGTATACGCTGGACACTGACGCCAGTGCGGTAGGAGTCGGTGCTGTGCTCTCCCAAGTACAAGAAGGCAAGGAACGCGTCATTGCATATTTCAGCAAGACGTTGGCCCCAGCAGAGAGGAATTACTGCGTCACTCGGAAGGAGCTGGTCGCTGTCATCAAGGCAGTGAAGCATTTCCGACCCTACCTCTATGGGCGGGAATTCAAGCTCCGGACGGACCACGCCTCCCTTCGCTGGCTGTGCAGGAGAAAGGAGCCATCGAACCAGATAGCTCGCTGGCTAGAAATCTTGGCTGAGTTCCGATATAAGCTCGAACATCGGGCTGGAACTCACCATGGTAATGCTGATGGACTCAGCCGACAGGGGCCCTGTGCGGACTGTAGGCAATGCAGCTCCATCGAACAGAGAGATGGAGGACCCTCCCATGAAGAGCTACAGCGAGAGGCTGGGCAGAGACCTCAGAGAGAGGTGAGGGACGACCTCAACACATCGAACCCGGCACATTCCCCCCAGAGCTCGACTCAGAAGCAGTCGGAGGGACGGAATGCGGTAGGCCGGGCTTGCACCGAGCTGAGACGGCCGGGAGACATGTTGGAGAGGGAGTCTGCAGCAAGAGGAGAGCAAGAGGAGCGGGTTAACCTCACTGTGACAAACCCGGTACATTCCACCCAAACCTTAGCCCAAGAGCAAAGGGACGGGCAGGATGCGGTAGGCCGGATTTATGCCGAGCTGAGACGGCCGGGAAGCATCACAGAGAGAGAGTTAGCCGAGGGGAGTGTCGAGCTGAGGACACTCTATGAACGGAAGGACGCAATGAAGATTCGTCCTGACGGGGTACTGACCATCGCGCTCCACCATCCTTCCAGACCGAAACACTGTGTAGTCTGTCCACCCAGCAGGAGGACGCAAGTCGTCTGGGAAACACACAGGCTGATCCACGCTGGAGTACACCGAACGAGGCAGCGCATCTTACTAGATTGGTACTGGCCGGGCATTTCCCCCCTGGTCAGGAGACTGATAAAGGACTGCGAGGTGTGCCAGGTGGCGAAGAATGGAAGGAAAGCAGAAAACCCCCACAGACAGCGGATGTATGCTGGCCGACCCTTCCAGAAGCTGGCGATTGACTTAGTCGGTCCTCTACCTCTAACCAAGAGGAAGAACCGCTGGGCACTGGTCCTCACCGACCACTTTACCCGCTGGCAGGATGCCATAGCACTGCCCGACGCAACAGCACCCACGGTCGCCGTAGCCCTGGATGAGCGAGTCTTCGCTTACTGGGGTCTGCCCGAGCAACTACACTCTGACCAGGGAGCGCAGTTCGAGTCAGTGTTACTCGAAGAACTATGCAGTCTATGGGGAATCAAGAAGACGCGAACCACCCCCTATCACCCGCAAGGGAACGGAATGGTGGAACGCCAGAACAGGACGTTAGGAGATGCACTCCGTACGCTGATATTGACGAAAGGGCAAGACGAGTGGGACAGTCTGCTGCCACAGATCATGCGGGCATGTCGCAGCACCCCCCACTCAGCAACAGGAGAGACACCCAACATGTTAGTGATGGGACGGGAGGTCCGCCTTCCAGACCAGCTAACGGGCACGCCTCCTACCTTAGACCCACGCAACATACTGGAGCACACGGCAGAGGTGCAAGAGAACCTCCAGAGAGCGCACGAATACCTCCGACACCAGCAGCAAGAAATCAGGAGCCAGGACGACGAGGAACCCTCCGTATTTCAGAAGGGGGAGCTCGTCGTATTAGAGAATAAGAGACGAGTAAAGGGTAGCAACCCGAAGCTACAACCCCGGTTCGTGGGCCCATATGAAGTAACAGAGGTATTCCCGAACCACACTTATAAAGTACAAAGAAACGGACAATGGTCGATTCAGAATGGAATGCGACTACGGCACTACAGGACTTGTCAGGAGCCAGTCGGCCGGGCACCCCCCTGCCGGGAACCCGCCCTACAGCCGAATATGAAAGGAGCCAGGAGGGGACGGCCCCCCAAAGTACGCCCAGCACCCGCTGAGGTCGTGGAACCACTACCACTGCCCTTGCCAGAGCAGTTACCATTGCCGTTGCCGTCCTCCCCACGAGACAGATCGCCGCTCGTCAGAGAGCCACCAACACCACCACTCACTCAGGAAGCCGGAAACCTTCCCCCGAGGGGCGGGCCACCCCGCACACCAGTACCTACACCTCCGCCTTCACCTACGGTCGGTTTCAGCCCTCCGCGAAGGCCGGAAAGTAATAGAGAAAGAGACGATACAAGAGGGGGTACAGAAAGACAAGACAACACACCCCTGGAGGTCACCCAAAGGGCACCCAGTCCTCAGAGGCCCCCTCCCCTAAATGAGGAGGACTGGCCAACTCTGAGCCAAAACCGGACACCCACTTCACCTCTAGAGAGACCTCAAAGAGAACGACACAAACCGAAGAAATTAGACGATTATCACTGTTACACAACAGTGGAGGAACAGCAGCCATCCGGAAACCCATCCACTGGGACAGAAGGGAACCATAGGATAACCTCACCAACCCCAGCCCCCACACCAGTGGACACACCAAAAGAAAACCCGGCCGAAATCGGCTGGGTAGTTGTAAAAAGAAAGAGAAAACAAGACGATCTACAGAGACAGGAGACGAGTTATCAACAAGAGGGGCGAGGGAGAAAGAACGAACAAGAGAACACAACTCCCAAAGAAGATGAAATCGCCGCAGAAAAAATTAACAAACAAGGGGAGATAACGCCAAATTACCATCACCAAACAACCGCCACCCTACGTCAAACCGGAACCACGTGGGGAATAGCGTCAACAGACCACGTGAATATCAAAACCAATCAGAATAAAGAAAGGGGTAGGAGCCGCCAACGCTCAGTTCATAGTCAGCAGCGAGGGTGTTCACTACCCACTCGAAGTGTAGGCCAACTGGACAACTCCCTGCAACCAACGATGGCTCGAACCTCACAAGTACAGAATGACAAGATCGACATAACGTCGACTACTACAGGTGAGGCCCTACCGAACATTTCTATTACTTCATTGACAAGGGCGCTCGATCAGCAGATGAAGCCAGCCGTAACTATCCCCCGCAAGGAGGACATGTTACAAAAGATTACAGCCACACCAGTAATTAATATCCGACGTGTTGCTGTTTCAGAGAAGAGTGACATCGCTACACTAAAGCCTGCAAACGTCGCCAGAGAGATTTGGCTGAGTGGCGACACACTATGGGAAATTAAAGGCATGGCCGAACAGATTGGAGATAGTGACCAATGGAGATGTCGCCGCTGCGATTTCCAACAAGTAAAGAAGAGGGTCACCTATCACGTTCGGCAGCACTTAACTTACTTCTTTTGTAAGTGCGGTAAGAAGAGTGCCTCCAGAGACGCTATCCTTAAACATATCAGGACACAGGGAGGCACAGCCGAGCATGGAGGGAAGAGTAAGCCTCTGTATGAGGTCGACAAAGACAGATATGAAGAGTTCTGTAAAGCGATGGACTGGACATCACCTCCACCCTTTGGCAACCCTACCCCGATCATAGAGAAGGCACCAGCAGAAAAGACTCAAGAAGAAAAGGCACCAGTACATAAGCGGTTGGGAAGACAACCGGAGTCACCTCCTCCAGTAAAGAAGAGGAGAACAACTCCCCCACGAAGATCGGCTTCCCCCAGAAGAGACCACCACACACCATCATACAGTTGGCGAACCGAACGAGAGCGTTCGGCCGAGGCCGAAAGGAACCGAAGAAGACGTGAGTACAGACATCGTATGGAAGCGCTAGATAGAGAGCTGCATGCCGTCACCCACGACGCATGCCAGCTGTTACTCAGAGCCGAAGAGATTAAAAAGGAACTTAACCGACCATTTAGAGATTAGAGGAGACCTACATACCCGATGCCGCCGACGTTGTTTATTGTCCACCATCGACAATGGGACGGAGCGTGTAAAGGACCGGCGCCATCTTGAACATTCTATGGTATACTCACGAACATTTCATACTTACGTAGTTCTATCTATTTTAGTATTGTCTATTTGTCTACATGTATCGTTCTATGCCTGCGCTCAAGGGCAGTTCCTTCTATGCATAATTACTACTACTTTTTATTTATCATTAGAACATATATGTTTGCCATGTGCATCCAGTCATGCGTTTATCCAAGGACCACCTCTTATATTTTATTGGCACGCTCTGACCAATTAATTGTGCCAGGCGTGGCATCCTTTGTATTGCCTTTTACTGTTATGTAATCTTGTACATAAATACGGATGTTTTGAATAATAAAGTCAGAGTCAGCTTGCACACTCTCAGAAGTTTCTTTGTACATACAAATAACTTCACTTGCGCTCCACTACTCGAGTAGTAGTATATAGGCAGATCAGTCTGAACCTCTGCTGGCCGAACTTAGCCTTGTCTAAACTTCGCCTTCAATGTTCGACCTCTGCACAGCACTACACAAAGACAGCCGAACCTCTGCTGGCCGAATCTAGTTCCACTAGTTCGCCCTTCAAAGTTCGAACACATTGCACACACAGATAACACAGATAATAGCTAACGCAACCGGCAGTTCACTAGTAACTGAGATGGTCATCCACCATTCTCCAGTCTACTAAGTCGACCTGTGGAAGGGTTGTATCGCTAGCACCATAGACACAGTTGCCATTACAAGTTCGGGAGGTCGTGCAGGTAGGCCGAGCTACCACCTCACACCCCCCCCCCAGTGAAATCCTGCACAATATGAAGATTGACTTTATTAGTGATACTATATATAGAACATCAAGTTTCTGCTTTTGCACTACGGACTCGTTAAAAGTTGTCTTGTTGTACCCGGAGTTAGAATATGTAAACTGTTGGTTGGAGAATTCAGTTGAGTGTGAAGGCTAACCACTGAGCCATATGTAGCATGCCCTCTCTTACCTTTTAGGGCTTTTAGTTGAGCAGGCAGTCAGAGTAAGGTCACATCTGCTGCTATGAACCTAAAGTGTTGACATTGAAGAGTCTTTATTTATTGATCTGGGGTTGACCAAAACTAAATCCTAAAATTTAGTCCAATTTTCTTTGAACTACCAAAATTAACAATGAGAGAATGCTGTCCTTTTGTTCAATGGATCAGCTTAATTGAACAGTACTCAGTTGGAGAATATTGCAATAGTAAGGAGTGTGTACGCAGTGAGGTCACCCTCACAACAGATGTTGCTGTCGTAATCATAAGGGTAACGTTGTTACAATAACAAAGATCTCTGTGAATTCTTTTCTTATGTTTTAGTAGTTTGAGAGGCAGCTTTGGCTTGACATTTTTCACGCTTTCTCTTCCTTTGACAGCTCAGATAAAGTGCTTGCCTCAAGTTGCATCCAGTAATTAATTATTAAGTGTTCATTCCAAGTAAAAATCGAACGATAGTCGGCAGTCATTAGTCTGTTTAAGCGCTTGAAATCACAAGCCAATTGCTCAGGAGTCAAAATATTATGTATCAGTTGAGACAAGTCAATTTTGACAAAAACATGAGACAGTCTCGATTTAAGGCTTTCTCTCACACTTATATGTAATAATGTTAGTTCCTATGAGAGTCAGACACTGACCCTTGGGCTCTCACAGCTATTCTAGGACGTCTATTGGTTGAAGCATTCTGTCAAGGCTTTTATAGAACTATGAACATTTATTGCATATATTGGAATTAATTTTGTAGCGCATGCCGTCGTCACAGTGATGATGTTGCATCAAAATAATATGGTTTTTGTGACATACGTTAATTTTCTATGTAGAATATCTTCATTTCTGCCAACTTTGTAGATGTCATTATTTAAGGCCCGTGATTGGTGGAATACTCAAGTGAGCGAGGGAGAAGACTTTGACCTGGGTTGTATGGTGGTGGGCAACATCGCTAATGTAGATACAATCACAGCCATTGGTTAGTTTATACTCTCTACCCAGTGAATATCTACAGTTGCTAGCTACAGCTGTGCGTGTATACTATCCTTGCTGCTTTCTAGAACGTATTGCTGTCGGCAGCTATGCTGGAATACTACGAATATACAATCCACATTCATCCCAAGATGGAGGTACAGCTGAACAATTGCTCATTGAACAAAACATGGGTGCTGCTATATTACAAGTCTCTTGTGGCAAGTTTGTGACGTGAGTATACAAAAGAAAGTATCCTGCTTTCGTAGTGTCCATGAAGGGACTAAATAATTAGCCAAATTTCTCATTTCAGTGCTCTAACTGGACACAGTATTGCCGTGTTACATCCGAGGAAACTTAGTGTTTACATGCTGAACAGTATAGCGGGCGCAGTCAGCCATGGTGCTCAGTACAAACTTCAACACGTCTATTCCCACACCCTACAGCGCACTTCATATAACATGTGTCATGGCCCCTTTGGCCACGTGCAAGGTAGGCTAATGCTGGATGGCTGGATGGCTATGACTCACCTATCACATTGCACTAGCTCTACTTGTATATCATGTTATAGACAAAGACTTCATCTGCGTTCAGTCAATGGATGGAACTCTGTCCATATTTGAGCAGGAAAGTTTCTCATTCACAAGATTTTTACCAGACTCTTTATTGCCGGGCCCTCTGTGCTACGTACCGTCCACTGACAGCTTTGTCACCGTTTCCTCTGCAAGGTCTATCGAGTGTTACAAGTAGGTATATCACCCTAGACACGTGAATGTGCTTAAGCTCTAGTGATACATACATTGCACACATCGGTATGTCTGTTGATAGGTACCAGGTGTTAGCAGTCGCAACTGAATCTAAGACTAAAGAGGAAGCTCAAAATCTTACCTCTGGAAAAAGAGTATCAGTAAGAGCTAAACGACCCTATTTATTTGCATACCTTTCTCCATCTGATGGTTCTTTGCTCTTCCTGTCATAAATAATTATCTCTTTTCATCACGCAGTATTTGACATTACATCACCTCCTCTAGAGTACTGCTGATCTCTCTCTTATGTGGGAGTGGTTTAAAGCAATGCAAGCTGCGCCTTCCTTAGTCCAATAGTGTAAAACAGAAATAATAAATTGAAATACTGACAAATTATTTCTTAGCCATGACGTGGTGTGGTAACTGATTACTTGTGCCACATTGTAGGCTGACTGGTCAATGTGTATCGGTGAGCAGGCCGTGTCGATAGAAGTTCTGGATGGAGGTTCTGTCTCAATACTAGTGCTTGGTGTGTATTTGTTACGTTCAAATCTACTCTACTAGCTATACTACTAGCTATACTACTAGCTATACTACTAGCTATACCACTAGCTGTACTACTAGCTATACTACTAGCTATACTACTAGCTATACTACTAGCTATACTACTAGCTATACCACTAGCTGTACTACTAGCTATACCACTAGCTATACTACTAGCTATACCACCAGCTGTACTACTAGCTATACTACTAGCTGTACTACTGGCTATACTACTAGCTATACTACTAGCTGTACTACTAGCTATACTACTAGCTATACTACTAGCTATACCACTAGCTGTACTACTAGCTATACTACTAGCTATACTACTAGCTATACTACTAGCTATACTACTAGCTATACCACTAGCTGTACTACTAGCTATACTACTAGCTATACTACTAGCTATACTACTAGCTATACTACTAGCTATACCACTAGCTGTACTACTAGCTATACCACTAGCTATACTACTAGCTATACCACCAGCTGTACTACTAGCTATACTACTAGCTGTACTACTGGCTATACTACTAGCTATACTACTAGCTGTACTACTAGCTATACTACTAGCTATACTACTAGCTATACCACTAGCTGTACTACTAGCTATACTACTAGCTATACTACTAGCTATACTACTAGCTATACTACTAGCTATACTACTAGCTATACTACTAGCTATACTACTAGCTATACTACTAGCTATACCACTAGCTGTACTACTAGCTATACTACTAGCTATACTACTAGCTATACTACTAGCTATACTACTAGCTATACCACTAGCTGTACTACTAGCTATACCACTAGCTATACTACTAGCTATACCACCAGCTGTACTACTAGCTATACTACTAGCTGTACTACTGGCTATACTACTAGCTATACTACTAGCTGTACTACTAGCTAGACTACTAGCTATACTACTAGCTATACTAGCTATACTACTAGCTATACTACTAGCTGTACTACTAGCTGTACTACTGGCTATACTACTAGCTATACTACTTGCTGTACCACTAGCTGTACTACTAGCTATACCACTAGCTGTATTACTAGCTATACTACTAGCTATACCACTAGCTGTACTACTGGCTATACTACTAGCTATACCACTAGCTATACCACTAGCTATACTGCTAACTATACTACAAGCTATACCACTAGCTATACCACTAGCTGTACCACTAGCTATACCACTAGCTGTACTGCTAACTATACTACAAGCTATACTACTAGCTGTACCACTAGCTATACTACTAGCTATACCACTAGCTATACTACTAGCTTTACTACTAGCTATACTACAAGCTATACTACTAGCTGTACTACTAGCTGTATTACTAGCTGTACTACTAGCTATACTACACAACATGCATTCGACCAATCATCCTTTATGCCTGCCCGTCCTGGTACTCATTCACAACCGGTGAGCAGAGACGGCGGCTAGTAAGACTAGAAAACTTAGCTCTGAAGATTATGGACCCAAGCAGCCGAGACTATGATGAACGCGTTCAAACAGCCGAAATAGTGCCCATTCTTACTCTACTTGAAGACACCAGCAAGAGTTACGTCAATCGCATCATGGGCAGCCCTGAACATTGTCTCCACCAGCTAGCCCATAGCTATACTCCTGCAGCCCCACCTCGGAGATCTGCCCGCCTAGATCTACCTATACCACCATCCACTCGAACCGAACTCCGATCAAAGTGTCCGCTCATTTTCTATCATAACATTTAAAGGTCACTCTCTCTCGATTCCACTTTTTTGTTTTTATATCCAAAGATCAATAATAGATTTTGATTAATTTTTAAAATCTCTGATCAAATATAAAGTTATAGTATAGTATAGTACTAGCTATACCACTAGCTATACTACTAGCTATACTACTAGCTATACTACTAGCTATACTACTAGCTATACCAATAATTATACTACTAGCTATACCACTAGCTGTACCACTAACTATACTACTAGCTATACTACTAGCTGTACCACTAACTATACTACTAGCTATACTACTAGCTTTACTACTAGCTATACTACTAGCTGTACTACTAGCTATACTACTAGCTGTACTGCTAGCTATACTACTAGCTATACTACTAGCTATACTACTAGCTATACTACTAGCTATACTACTAGCTATACTACTAGCTATACCACTAATTATACTACTAGCTATACCACTAGCTGTACCACCAGCTGTACTACCAACTATACTGCTAGCAGTGCTACTAGCTGTACTACTATCAATGTTACTTGATATGTGATGATAATGTTCAACTCGTGTTGTGCAGGTGAAAGAAGTGTGTTTTGTGTGAATGAGTTTGGGAAGTTGAAGTTCTCAAAAAAGCTAGAGTACACAGGCCGATGTATGAAGGTGAACAGACAGTCTGTAGACACCATAAAGTACATGATAGCGACTCATACCAACACCCTTATGATATACCATGACACTATACTTCAGTGGGCTGCACAACTGAATTACACTCCTGTACAGATAGACTACTGCTCCATGGGGTAGGTACATATCGTCTGTGCTAGTTATGTTTTACTACAGTTTCCGTAGTTGCTTCACTTCAGGTCTCTGATACGTAGATAACATTATTAACAGCAATGTACCCGGTGGTGTGCTGATGCTGGATGAGGTGGGACACCTGGGCATACACTATTTGGGTACAGATCCGGCTCTGATGGTGATGCCATCTACGCAGTTCCGCGACACGAGGTATGATGAATATGCTGCTCAAATTCGACAATATCAACAGATCATTAGAGAGAAGTCAGGCAAGCAAGGTGAGTGTGAGGTGTGATTGAAGGTTATATATGCGTGCAGTTACAAATTATAGTATTGTATATACATGTAGTCATATAGTATTGTATATACTTGTAGTCATATAGTATTGTATATACTTGTAGTATTATAGTATTGTATATACTTGTAGTCATTGTTGCTACGAAAGTTCCAGATGATGAGGTCAAATTAGTGATCACTGTGCCACCATCTTTGGATTCACCGTCGGTATGTACATTCCTCTACATTTACTTCCTATAGTATATACTTACTGTTGTGTGTACACCTACTTATCAGTGGATTTACTTACAATATATAATGTTAGTCATCCCCCCCTGTTACTCACTCTCTCCATAGCAAGCTACTGATGTCAAATTTCGTAACTATGACCTCTCTGAGCAAGACTTAGAGAGTCTTGCTGACATCAGTTACGGGGCAGTTTTGAAGAGAGTAAGTGGTCTGTTCTGTCACTATCATTTTCTATCTCTCCATACACTTTATATGTTATACACGACACTGTCTCTCTCTCTCTCTATACACTTTATCTGTTATACATGACACTGTCTCTCTCTCTATACACTTTATATGTTATACATGACACTGTCTCTCTATCTCTATACACTTTATATGTTATACATGACACTGTCTCTCTCTCTATACACTTTATATGTTATACATGACGCTGTCTCTCTCTCTATACACTTTATATGTTATACATGACACTATCTCTCTCTATCTCTCCATACACTTTATATGTTATACATGACACTGTCTCTCTCTATCTCTCTATACACTTTATATGTTATACATGACGCTGTCTCTCTCTCTATACACTTTATATGTTATACATGACGCTGTCTCTCTCTCTATACACTTTATATGTTATACACGTCACTGTCTCTCTCTATCTCTCTATACACTTTATATGTTATACACGACACTGTCTCTCTCTATCTCTCTATACACTTTATATGATATACATGACGCTGTCTCTCTCTCTATACACTTTATATGTTATACATGACGCTGTCTATCTCTCTATACACTTTATATGTTATACATGACACTGTCTCTCTCTCTATACACTTTATATGTTATACATGACACTGTCTCTCTCTCTCTATACACTTTATATGTTATACATGACACTGTCTCTCTCTCTCTATACACTTTATATGTTATACACGACACTGTCTCTCTCTCTCTATACACTTTATATGTTATACACGACACTGTCTCTCTCTATCTCTCTATACACTTTATATGTTATACATGACACTGTCTCTCTCTTTATACACTTTATATGTTATACATGACACTGTCTCTCTCTCTATACACTTTATATGTTATACACGACACTGTCTCTCTCTATCTCTCTATACACTTTATATGTTATACACGACACTGTCTCTCTATCTCTCTATACACTTTATATGTTATACATGACACTGTCTCTCTCTTTATACACTTTATATGTTATACATGACGCTGTCTCTCTCTCTATACACTTTATATGTTATACATGACACTGTCTCTCTCTCTATACACTTTATATGTTATACACGTCACTGTCTCTCTATCTCTCTATACACTTTATATGTTATACACGTCACTGTCTCTCTCTATCTCTCTATACACTTTATATGTTATACACGTCACTGTCTCTCTCTATCTCTCTACACACTTTATATGTTATACATGACACTGTCTCTCTCTCTATCTCTCTATACACTTTATATGTTATACACGACACTGTCTCTCTCTATCTCTCTATACACTTTATATGTTATACATGACACTGTCTCCCTCTCTCTATACACTTTATATGTTATACATGACACTGTCTCTCTCTATCTCTCTATACACTTTATATGTTATACATGACACTGTTGTAACACCTTTTTGTGTACATTTATACCACACAATAACACTTTACAGCACTTGTGTGTTGTGATGTTGTATACTGTGAGGTGTCAAGCTGTACACTTGTAGCACATACACAATTATATGGTTCTATTTATAGCAAGCTGAGGGAGTGGAGTTTAAGGAAGATGATGTGGTGCCGTCTATTACTGTACAGGTAAGTTAACTGTTATATAATTGCTATATGGATATGTTATGTAATTGTTATATGGATATATTATGTAATTGTTATATGGATATATTATGTAATTGTTATATGGATATATTATGTAATTGTTATATGGATATATTATGTAATTGTTATATGGATATATTATGTAATTGTTATATGGATATATTATGTAATTGTTATATGGATATATTATGTAATTGTTATATGGATATATTATGCAGCTTTAACACATAACCGCAGGCTTTGCTCTGCATCATTGACTTTGGTTGAGTTTATTGGGTTTTGTTTATGTTCTTACTAATTACTGCTGCCGCTGCTTATATTGCTGTTTTCAATGCTACAACTCTTTGCGCTACGTAATGTAAACCATGTGAAAAGTTCAAAAATATAAAGTTATCATAGTTGGGACTCAGACTGAGGCCTTTGTACATGATAGCCCCCACCATAATCCACTCCACCAAAGTTGCAATCAGCTACTTGTTAGTTTGTTCTCTGATTTCACTTTCAATGTTGACTAAGGAAGAAAAAGTTGTGAAACTTTATTTCATTAAATGTGATTTATTGCTGATATCACTAACAGTATTTTTCTTCCTATTCATTTAATGATTGTAAAGTATTGGTTTCGAAAAACAAGTTTTTTGTCATATTAAAATCTACATCCTTTTATACCCCAGAAATGTAAATTTGGTTGAGATTTATCCATCCGAAGTAAGCTAAATTGTGGGGAAAGTTAGATTCTTTTAGACATTATAAATGATAAATACTTATATTTAAGTGGACAAGTGTTTCTATAAATGCCTTTTGATGTACAAACTTACAGCTATAACTTCTGTAAAGTATATAGGTAATTGTTGTTCATAGATTGAAGTACATGCCAGGATTTCCCTGTCTAACATCAGAGTCAACATTTACATAGACAATCCGCTGGCCTCTGATCGCACGGAGTACGATTTTCCAACCATCAGTGAGTACACACAGTTGTGTATTACTTGTGTATCGTTCTAGAAGCTTCTCTCCGTGTATACAAACCTTCTGGCATGTACTGCTAGCTCTCTGATCTCTCATCTATAGGTCCAAGCAATGCTGCTGTCATGCGTGTCCCCATATTCATGAGGTACAACTTTTTACCTTCAACACTTAGACTCAGAGCCAGTGCTACGTACGTCAGCTCTTCTGGTACGTACTCCCTCCCCCCTCCCCCCCCCCACCCAGCACGTTGTGTTGTCTCAGCATTCACCTGGCCAAGGTTCCTGACAGATCACATGACTTGTACGATATGCTGTAGGCTCTCCAAGAGTGACTCAGTCTTATTTTACTCTGCCTCTAAAGTTGGTCGTCAAACCAGCTACACCGGTCAAGACTGCCATGTTCAAGGTGACTGTAGACACAAACAAGTCTCCTGTTAACCTCAATGCTCTCTTCCCAGGTTTGTTGGCCTAACTCGCACTTTTCGTTCTAGTATACTCAAGACCTTAGTGCAAGCACACTTGTTTCTACTGCCTGTTATCTACAGAGAGCTATTATTTCCTTTCAGAGTTATTGGGTATGAACGCCGGCGGACAAGGAGCCGCTCTAGGGTTTCAGTTCTATGGAGGTCCAGTCATTACTCTGTTAGCTTCTAAGACATCTCGTAAGTAGTGCTGGTAATAAGTATTTATGGGGCCTAAGGCTTTATCTTGATGCTGGTTGTACACTCAACTACATGCGAAGACCTCTATCATTGGTATTGGACATTTCATGCAGAGACATGTATTGTGGTTGGCTATTGGTCACCAACTTCTGTTTTGTGCTCAGATAGTAACGGGCGTTGTTATTGGCCATTCAAAAGCTACAGTGTAACACAGACTTGTCATAGCTCATTTGTAAACTATTCAACGTTATGTTCTACTCAGAGAGATATCGTATCCAATCAGATGACTTTGCCTCTATGTGGCTCATCACCAAAGACCTAATCGATCGTTTGAAGTCACACTTTGGCCCCAAAAGTGGGTTGATTTGCTCACATTCCGCCTCGCTGCCTCTTCAAGAGTTCTTTGAGTCTGTCGATGCTCATTTTGAGGTTTGTTCACAGCTGTAACCTGCATATATAGTGTATGTATACATTTAGATGTATACATGTGCTGTGTGGTATGTATATATTTTGGTATATATTGTACAGTACCGTATACACTCCCTCAAGTACAAAGAGCTGCTGGAACAGAAGGCTATGCAGTTTAGAGCGATACAGCGAAGGCTTCTCTCCAGGTTCAAGGACAAAACACCTTCACCTCTGTCATATCTTGATAACTTGCTTGAGGGAACATTCCGGCAGGTGAGTTTTCTTTTTCTAATCCGATGTTTGAAATCTTCATCCATCTTGTTTCCTGTTGAAAGACCCTATCCTTGCCCCGTCTCTGTTACTTCTATCTTCTATCCCAGCTGTACATGGAGTCTGTGTTCTGTCTGTAGCTACTGGCCATCGCTGAGCACGCAGAAGATAACAAGAAGACGTTACAAAGGGCATCCAGTAACCTCAGCAGTGCGGTCAATCTCCTCAACTACCTCATCGCCATCACCTACAACCTCTCGGAGGAGGACTGTCGGGTGTTGCACTCTATACTTGACCCTAATGTGACAGATAACGGTGACCAGGTAAATTGGCTGACTGAGTGTACATCTACTGGCAGCGTCACTTGTCTTATGTGACATTTGAGTCAATACGGTGTTTTCTTGTTAAAAAAGATACTTATCTTGTCCCAATAATGCATTGCCTTCGGCGAGCGTCCAATTATTATGCCAGGTTGTTTCTAGCTAACTGTCTCTGGGAATTCAAACTGCTATCATACAGGTTTTACACAATTGTGAAATGTGAGGAACAAATTGAAACCTGCAAAAGTTGAAAAAGAGCTACGCAGTTTTAGCAGTCAGTTACTTGTATAGTCTTCTACAGGTTAGAAGTCTACAGTGCATTGTGGCAGCCTGTCCAGTTGTCTAGTGGTCTACAGTACATTGTGGCAGTCTGTCCAGTTGTCTAGTGGTCTACAGTACATTGTGGCAGCCTGTCCAGTTGTCTACAGTACATTGTGGCAGCCTGTCCAGTTGTCTACAGTACATTGTGGCAGCCTGTCCAGTTGTCTACAGTACATTGTGGCAGCCTGTCCAGTTGTCTAGTGGTCTACAGTACATTGTGGCAGCCTGTCCAGTGGTCTACAGTACATTGTGGCAGCCTGTCCAGTTGTCTACAGTACATTGTGGCAGCCTGTCCAGTTGTCTAGTAGTCTACAGTACATTGTGGCAGTCTGTCTAGTTGTCTAGTAGTCTACAGTACATTGTGGCAGCCTGTCCAGTTGTCTACAGTACATTGTGGCAGCCTGTCCAGTTGTCTAGTAGTCTACAGTACATTGTGGCAGCCTGTCCAGTTGTCTAGTAGTCTACAGTACATTGTGGCAGCCTGTCCAGTTGTCTAGTGGTCTACAGTACATTGTGGCAGCCTGTCCAGTAGTCTACAGTACATTGTGGCAGCCTGTCCAGTTGTCTAGTGGTCTACAGTACATTGTGGCAGCCTCTCCAGTTGTCTAGTAGTCTACAGTACATTGTGGCAGCCTCTCCAGTTGTCTAGTAGTCTACAGTACATTGTGGCAGCCTCTCCAGTTGTCTAGTGGTCTACAGTACATTGTGGCAGCCTATCCAGTTGTCTAGTGGTCTACAGTACATTGTGGCAGCCTCTCCAGTTGTCTAGTGGTCTACAGTACATTGTGGCAGCCTGTCCAGTTGTCTAGTGGTCTACAGTACATTGTGGCAGCCTGTCCAGTTGTCTAGTGGTCTACAGTACATTGTGGCAGCCTGTCCAGTAGTCTACAGTACATTGTGGCAGCCTGTCCAGTTGTCTAGTGGTCTACAGTACATTGTGGCAGCCTCTCCAGTTGTCTAGTAGTCTACAGTACATTGTGGCAGCCTCTCCAGTTGTCTAGTGGTCTACAGTACATTGTGGCAGCCTGTCCAGTAGTCTAGTGGTCTACAGTACATTGTGGCAGCCTGTCCAGTAGTCTACAGTACATTGTGGCAGCCTGTCCAGTTGTCTACAGTACATTGTGGCAGCCTATCCAGTAGTCTACAGTACATTGTGGCAGTCTGTCCAGTTGTCTAGTGGTCTACAGTACATTGTGGCAGCCTCTCCAGTTGTCTAGTGGTCTACAGTACATTGTGGCAGTCTGTCCAGTTGTCTAGTGGTCTACAGTACATTGTGGCAGCCTATCCAGTAGTCTACAGTACATTGTGGCAGCCTATCCAGTTGTCTAGTAGTCTACGGTACATTGTGGCAGCCTCTCCAGTTGTCCAGTGGTCTACAGTACATTGTGGCAGCCTCTCCAGTTGTCTAGTAGTCTACAGTACATTGTGGCAGCCTGTCCAGTTGTCTAGTTGTCTACAGTACATTGTGGCAGCCTGTCCAGTTGTCTAGTAGTCTACAGTACATTGTGGCAGCCTGTCTAGTTGTCTAGTGGTCTACAGTACATTGTGGCAGTCTGTCTAGTAGTCTACAGTACATTGTGGCAGCCTGTCTAGTGGTCTACAGTACATTGTGGCAGCCTGTCCAGTTGTCTAGTAGTCTACAGTACATTGTGGCAGCCTGTCTAGTTGTCTAGTGGTCTACAGTACATTGTGGCAGCCTATCCAGTTGTCTAGTGGTCTACAGTACATTGTGGCAGCCTGTCCAGTTGTCTAGTTGTCTACAGTACATTGTGGCAGCCTATCCAGTTGTCTAGTGGTCTACAGTACATTGTGGCAGCCTCTCCAGTTGTCTAGTAGTCTACAGTACATTGTGGCAGCCTGTCTAGTAGTCTACAGTACATTGTGGCAGCCTGTCCAGTTGTCTACAGTACATTGTGGCAGCCTGTCCAGTTGTCTAGTGGTCTACAGTACATTGTGGCAGCCTGTCCAGTTGTCTACAGTACATTGTGGCAGCCTCTCCAGTTGTCTAGTAGTCTACAGTACATTGTGGCAGTCTGTCCAGTTGTCTAGTGGTCTACAGTACATTGTGGCAGCCTGTCCAGTTGTCTACAGTACATTGTGGCAGCCTGTCCAGTTGTCTACAGTACATTGTGGCAGTCTGTCTAGTAGTCTACAGTACATTGTGGCAGCCTGTCCAGTTGTCTAGTGGTCTACAGTACATTGTGGCAGCCTGTCTAGTGGTCTACAGTACATTGTGGCAGCCTGTCCAGTTGTCTAGTAGTCTACAGTACATTGTGGCAGTCTGTCCAGTTGTCTAGTAGTCTACAGTACATTGTGGCAGTCTGTCCAGTTGTCTAGTAGTCTACAGTACATTGTGGCAGCCTGTCCAGTTGTCTACAGTACATTGTGGCAGTCTGTCCAGTTGTCTAGTGGTCTACAGTACATTGTGGCAGCCTATCTAGTGGTCTACAGTACATTGTGGCAGTCTGTCCAGTTGTCTAGTAGTCTACAGTACATTGTGGCAGCCTGTCTAGTGGTCTACAGTACATTGTGGCAGCCTGTCTAGTAGTCTACAGTACATTGTGGCAGCCTGTCCAGTTGTCTAGTGGTCTACAGTACATTGTGGCAGCCTGTCCAGTTGTCTACAGTACATTGTGGCAGCCTATCCAGTTGTCTAGTAGTCTACAGTACATTGTGGCAGCCTGTCCAGTGGTCTACAGTGCATTGTGGCAGTCTGTCCAGTTGTCTAGTGGTCTACAGTACATTGTGGCAGCCTGTCTAGTGGTCTACAGTACATTGTGGCAGTCTGTCCAGTTGTCTAGTAGTCTACAGTACATTGTGGCAGCCTGTCTAGTGGTCTACAGTACATTGTGGCAGCCTGTCTAGTGGTCTACAGTACATTGTGGCAGCCTGTCCAGTTGTCTAGTGGTCTACAGTACATTGTGGCAGCCTGTCCAGTTGTCTAGTGGTCTACAGTACATTGTGGCAGCCTCTCCAGTTGTCTAGTAGTCTACGGTACATTGTGGCAGCCTGTCCAGTTGTCTAGTGGTCTACAGTACATTGTGGCAGTCTGTCCAGTTGTCTAGTGGTCTACAGTACATTGTGGCAGCCTGTCCAGTTGTCTAGCAGTCTACAGTACATTGTGGCAGCCTGTCCAGTTGTCTAGTGGTCTACAGTACATTGTGGCAGCCTATCCAGTTGTCTAGTGGTCTACAGTACATTGTGGCAGCCTGTCCAGTTGTCTAGTGGTCTACAGTACATTGTGGCAGCCTGTCTAGTTGTCTAGTGGTCTACAGTACATTGTGGCAGCCTGTCTAGTTGTCTAGTGGTCTACAGTACATTGTGGCAGCCTGTCCAGTTGTCTAGTAGTCTACAGTACATTGTGGCAGCCTGTCTAGTTGTCTAGTGGTCTACAGTACATTGTGGCAGCCTGTCCAGTTGTCTAGTAGTCTACAGTACATTGTGGCAGCCTGTCCAGTTGTCCAGTGGTCTACAGTACATTGTGGCAGCCTGTCCAGTAGTCTACAGTACATTGTGGCAGCCTGTCCAGTTGTCCAGTTGTCTACAGTACATTGTGGCAGCCTGTCCAGTTGTCTACAGTACATTGTGGCAGCCTATCCAGTGGTCTACAGTACATTGTGGCAGCCTATCCAGTTGTCTAGTGGTCTACAGTACATTGTGGCAGCCTGTCCAGTTGTCTAGTGGTCTACAGTACATTGTGGCAGCCTGTCCAGTTGTCTAGTAGTCTACAGTACATTGTGGCAGCCTGTCCAGTTGTCTAGTGGTCTACAGTACATTGTGGCAGCCTGTCTAGTGGTCTAGTGGTCTACAGTACATTGTGGCAGCCTGTCCAGTTGTCTACAGTACATTGTGGCAGCCTGTCCAGTTGTCTAGTGGTCTACAGTACATTGTGGCAGCCTCTCCAGTTGTCTAGTGGTCTACAGTACATTGTGGCAGCCTGTCTAGTGGTCTACAGTACATTGTGGCAGCCTGTCCAGTTGTCTAGTGGTCTACAGTACATTGTGGCAGCCTGTCTAGTGGTCTACAGTACATTGTGGCAGCCTGTCCAGTTGTCTAGTAGTCTACAGTACATTGTGGCAGCCTGTCTAGTGGTCTACAGTACATTGTGGCAGCCTGTCCAGTAGTCTACAGTACATTGTGGCAGCCTGTCCAGTAGTCTAGTGGTCTACAGTACATTGTGGCAGCCTGTCTAGTTGTCTACAGTACATTGTGGCAGCCTGTCCAGTTGTCTAGTGGTCTACAGTACATTGTGGCAGCCTGTCTAGTGGTCTACAGTACATTGTGGCAGCCTGTCCAGTTGTCTAGTAGTCTACAGTACATTGTGGCAGCCTGTCTAGTGGTCTACAGTACATTGTGGCAGCCTGTCCAGTAGTCTACAGTACATTGTGGCAGCCTGTCCAGTAGTCTAGTGGTCTACAGTACATTGTGGCAGCCTGTCCAGTTGTCTACAGTACATTGTGGCAGCCTGTCCAGTTGTCTACAGTACATTGTGGCAGCCTGTCCAGTAGTCTACAGTACATTGTGGCAGCCTGTCCAGTTGTCTAGTAGTCTACAGTACATTGTGGCAGCCTGTCCAGTTGTCCAGTTGTCTACAGTACATTGTGGCAGCCTGTCCAGTTGTCTACAGTACATTGTGGCAGCCTGTCCAGTTGTCTAGTGGTCTACAGTACATTGTGGCAGCCTGTCTAGTGGTCTACAGTACATTGTGGCAGCCTGTCCAGTTGTCTAGTAGTCTACAGTACATTGTGGCAGCCTGTCTAGTGGTCTACAGTACATTGTGGCAGCCTGTCCAGTAGTCTACAGTACATTGTGGCAGCCTGTCCAGTAGTCTAGTGGTCTACAGTACATTGTGGCAGCCTGTCCAGTTGTCTACAGTACATTGTGGCAGCCTGTCCAGTTGTCTACAGTACATTGTGGCAGCCTGTCCAGTAGTCTACAGTACATTGTGGCAGCCTGTCCAGTTGTCTAGTAGTCTACAGTACATTGTGGCAGCCTGTCCAGTTGTCTAGTGGTCTACAGTACATTGTGGCAGCCTGTCCAGTTGTCTAGTAGTCTACAGTACATTGTGGCAGCCTGTCCAGTTGTCTAGTGGTCTACAGTACATTGTGGCAGCCTGTCTAGTGGTCTAGTGGTCTACAGTACATTGTGGCAGCCTGTCCAGTTGTCTACAGTACATTGTGGCAGCCTGTCCAGTTGTCTAGTGGTCTACAGTACATTGTGGCAGCCTCTCCAGTTGTCTAGTGGTCTACAGTACATTGTGGCAGCCTGTCTAGTGGTCTACAGTACATTGTGGCAGCCTGTCCAGTTGTCTAGTGGTCTACAGTACATTGTGGCAGCCTGTCTAGTGGTCTACAGTACATTGTGGCAGCCTGTCCAGTTGTCTAGTAGTCTACAGTACATTGTGGCAGCCTGTCTAGTGGTCTACAGTACATTGTGGCAGCCTGTCCAGTAGTCTACAGTACATTGTGGCAGCCTGTCCAGTAGTCTAGTGGTCTACAGTACATTGTGGCAGCCTGTCTAGTTGTCTACAGTACATTGTGGCAGCCTGTCCAGTTGTCTAGTGGTCTACAGTACATTGTGGCAGCCTGTCTAGTGGTCTACAGTACATTGTGGCAGCCTGTCCAGTTGTCTAGTAGTCTACAGTACATTGTGGCAGCCTGTCTAGTGGTCTACAGTACATTGTGGCAGCCTGTCCAGTAGTCTACAGTACATTGTGGCAGCCTGTCCAGTAGTCTAGTGGTCTACAGTACATTGTGGCAGCCTGTCCAGTTGTCTACAGTACATTGTGGCAGCCTGTCCAGTTGTCTACAGTACATTGTGGCAGCCTGTCCAGTAGTCTACAGTACATTGTGGCAGCCTGTCCAGTTGTCTAGTAGTCTACAGTACATTGTGGCAGCCTGTCCAGTTGTCCAGTTGTCTACAGTACATTGTGGCAGCCTGTCCAGTTGTCTACAGTACATTGTGGCAGTCTGTCCAGTTGTCTAGTGGTCTACAGTACATTGTGGCAGCCTGTCCAGTTGTCTAGTGGTCTACAGTACATTGTGGCAGCCTGTCCAGTTGTCTACAGTACATTGTGGCAGCCTGTCCAGTTGTCTACAGTGCATATTAACAGCTTAAAACACTTTGCTACTCAGCTTTGAAATTTTTTTGTGACTTTATTCAAAAAATATTTGATAAATAATTTTTAAACAACTTGCCAACTCAATGAAAAAATTGGAGATATTTCAGTTGAGTTAGACAAAAATTTTCACTACCCTCTTCATTAGAGTGAGTTTGAAGTACAAAGTTTGTACGTGTCTTAGAAGTATATATATACTTGACCTCAATACATATCCCTGTATTGTATATCCGCTGCCATTGCTGACTTGTACAGGGCTGGGAGGAGATGGTGGACACCACAATAACACAGCAGCTACGTACTAACCTAGCCAAGTCTGTCAAAGATCAAAATGTCAACATAGAGATGTTGAGTGTTGGCAGCGACACCAGTAAACTGAAGAAGCACATTGCAATATTTATAGAGAGGATGTCTAAAGGTGTCTCACTGAGCAGTGAGAACTCTACTGGTGAGCTTTTGTATACTGCACATCGTCTGTTGTATGTATATTATATACTGTACATCGTGTGTTGTATGTATATCATATGTTATACGTAGGGTGTCGGATATATTATATGTTATGCGTAAGGTGTCGTATGTAAAACTATCATTGCACAAAACCGTCTGGAACAACTGGTTTATTTTATGCAGTAAAAAGCTCAAAAGCCTCTGATAAGGTGATGGACAAACGTAACATTGCGGAGAAGGAAAGAGAGAAAAGTATTATGGGAGCATCAGACATTCCTATTGGCTCTAAGCTGGGCGAGAAGACAAGTCCTCGTGGGACACATCAAGCTATTCGACACAGAGAGTCTATTTATAACGGAGGATCAGACGCTGATGTAGCGAGTCAACTCCCTCCACTTCAAAGTATGTATATATATTATGTAATATGTATATTGTGTGCTGTATATATTATGTTATACCTCGAGCTAGTATTTACATAACAATAGCTGTCACTAAAACTAACTCTTTAGGCGGTGCGAAACTGAAACCTCTGCGAGCTAGTAAAAGTGAAGTGCCAGATTTAGATGAATTGACCAATGATATTCTACATTGAGTTGGCCAATGACAATGAGGTATTAGGCGAGTTGACCAATGAGGTGTTGCACTGCGTTGGCCAATGAAATTCGGAGATGGGCATTGCAGTGTGATGGAGAGTATCATCCGTCCATGCGTCCAACCACGTACAGAGCTATCAGTCAACCATGCAGTCGACTACTGGCTAATCTATTTATTTATGCATTATGTCTGCCATTTCTTCTCTTCATGCGTTTAGTTTTAACTTCTTGTGCTCATACAGCTGATGGCAATATAATACAGTTCTTATATGCAATATCAATACTTGTACTTGTATATATGTATAAAGTGTACGGAGAGGTTGAGTGATGAAACAGTCCAATCAGCAGAGGGGGAGTCTCCTCATTCAGAATATGCTTCTTTTATTCTTCTTCAGCGTCCTACAAAATGTACTCGTGTGTAGATGTATGTATTTACTGGTATATAGATGTAAGTACTTACTGGTATATAGATGTAAGTACTTACTGGTATATAGATGTAAGTACTTACTGGTATATAGATGTAAGTACTTACTGATATATAGATGTATGTACTTACTGATATATAGATGTATGTACTTACTGGTATATAGATGTAAGTACTTATTGATATATAGATGTATATACTTACTGGTATATAGATGTAAGTACTTACTGGTATATAGATATACGTACTTACTGATATATAGATGTATGTACTTACTGGTATATAGATGTAGGTACTTACTGGTATATAGATATACGTACTTACTGATATATAGATGTATGTACTTACTGGTATATAGATGTAAGTACTTACTGGTATATAGATGTATGTACTTGCTGGTGTATAGATGTAAGTACTTGCTGGTGTATAGATGTAAGTACTTACTGGTATATAGATGTATTATAATTACTAAACTAGTTTCATTACCCATCCCCACCAACTCTACCCCCGCTGTCATCCCTACCCCCTCCTCTACCCCCATCCTCTACCCCCCTCCTCTACCCCATCCTCTACCCCCTCCTCTACCCCCATCCTCTACCCCCATCCTCTACCCCCATCCTCTACCCCCTCCTCTACCCCCATCCTCTACCCCCATCCTCTACCCCCATCCTCTACCCCCATCCTCTACCCCCATCCTCTACCCCCCTCCTCTACCCCATCCTCTACCCCCTCCTCTACCCCCATCCTCTACCCCCATCCTCTACCCCCTCCTCTACCCCCATCCTCTACCCCCATCCTCTACCCCCATCCTCTACCCTTCTAACATTCCCCACAATTCCATCCCCATTTATATCGCTCCCCCAATCTCCCCATTTCTGTATTCCTACCAGTCATTGCCCCTCTCCCACCTTGTGTGAACCCACGCTGTCCTCTGCGTAGAGTCAAGCTATTCACAACAGTTCTCTTACTCTACCATTATCACTCTGTTGTATTTCAGTAGCACAATGCTGTGGGCTTGAAAGTTTCAGCAAACAAATGTGCTATAGTTTTTCTATTACTCTTCAAATTTGAAAATTGTAATGGAATAGCTACTCTGACATGATATGAGATTGTAATGGAATAGCTACTCTGACATGACATGATAGATTGTAATGGAATAGCTACTCTGACATGACATGAGATTGTAATGGAATAGCTACTCTGACATGATATGAGATTGTTACAAAATAGCTCTATGTTAGAGGTAAATGGAGGATACCACCAAATGTTTGAGATGGCTGGTGCATATTTGATGCATGCTAATTTACGGACAAATGTTTGAGAATTCTGCAATTCAAACATTCCTTTGTCACTTTCATTATGTGTGGTTCATAAGCTAATGAACCATCCGAGTGATTATGTATTGTTGTAACTCTGCTAGCTCATATAGCAGTTGTAATAACTCGTTGACTCTTCCACCTTCCTTGATCGGAATAACTTTGTCCTATTTTTTTTACGCACTAATTTAAATTTGACATCAAACATGGTAACAGTTTCTTTATCGAGACATTTCTAACACACAACATCACCAGGACAAGAGGCATGCAATAACAGCAGCCACCACTTGGCAGCTTATCAACCAATCAGGTGAGCAAGCTGGCTTAGCTTAACTACAGAGGAAAAGCACAACTCCTTTTTATTTTTTTGAAAATTGCTCTAGTGTATAAGCACCTTGAAATTAAAGCCATAAAGCCGATGCAAATGACTAAAGCATTGCATATGTTTTCAGTCTTGCGAGGAAAGCTGTATAAAAGTTACACTTGAACACTTAGAAATCTATTTCTTTTTAAATGTCCAACATTTTTATAATGGATCAGTTATGTCGGATTCTGACCTATTTTTATAGCACATGCAATGCATCGGTGAGTTGGCATACGTATCACCGAGATTCATTCTTCTGCTATTAGCTAATTCTGCTTTTTGTGCTTTGTCTCCCCTGAAATTGATTTAGCATAAAATATTATTTCTTTGGTTTTGAAATGAGGATAACTTCAATTATGAATGAAAAAAAATTGAAGCATTTTAGACCTCTGTTCACATTTAGCTCAAGTCAGGTTGCCGGTGTACATTTTTACACTCCAACATTTTGTGGAAGTGAAAAAGACATTTATATAAGATAAGATGTATGCTAAAATTTCCAGCTCTACAACAAATGAAACCTCACTGAAAATTCTAACGCTGGAACTCTAGATCTAACCCTAATGTTGTGGATAAATTATAATGCAGACATTTCTTATGCAACTATCTTTGGCACGTTTGCTTTGTTACATAACCTTGACCTTTTATGAGAACTAACAAATAAAACATTAAATTCATTTTTTCAACTTTTAGCGCAATTATTGACACAAAACCTTCCCTGTGTCACCCTTCATATTGTTTTTTTGTTATTAGCTTAACAAGTTTGTAGTCCATAAAATTTAGTGGAAATATGCTTTTATAACGGTCATCCAACTCAGTTTTGAAGAGACATGGAATGTAATTTCAAACTGCTTGATATATATTATATATACGTGTTATTTACCAACTAATATATACACCTACTCCCTGATATAATAAACAATAACATATATAATAATATATATAACTGTAATAATTAATTAAATTATGTATACATATACTCACCCGCTTGGGGGATGCTTGCTTTCCCAAAGTTTCTTTTCTTCGATAAACGCAACTCTTCTCTTTTCAAGCTCTGTTTTTCGATGTTCCAGGTCTTTTTTCATTTGTTCAGCCTGTTTTTGTTGCTAAGAATGAAAAAACTTACAACTAAGCATATAGGTGCCAAATCATGAAAGATATCAAAGAGCAGTATAAAGCATTTTTATGCACAACTCTATATGCATACACCGATAGGAAACCCAACATCGTAAGGTAAATGAGATTGCAATTAGCTGGCTAGAAATGCTGCCTGTACTTACATCAATCTCTGAATTCTTTAAAACTTTCATTTTTTCTTTTACTTTTACGTCAAAAACTTGTTCCATTTCAGCTTCCATTTTGACCATCTTTTGTTTGTGCTGCCGTCTCTGTTCCTCCATTTGAGATATAGGGTCCCTACATTCATGTGTTCACATATATAGTACAGGAAGTCGTCTGAGATATAAGGTCCATACCATAGAGGTACAGATCGAGGCATAGATCAACAACGTGCCGTTAATTGTATTTCCGGTTTGTCAGGGTGGTGGTGGAGTATATAATGCACTCAATAGCACTCTAATGACGCTCAGTTTTATAGCCTTTAGTACAGAGATATAGCCGGCCTCTCTTTATCTAAAGGGTTGTTTCTATACTCGACCACCAATCAATGATAACAATGAACAAAACAAATTGTGCTAATAAACAATTTTTTGATATAGTAAAATTGCAATTCATAAATTCATATTGATGAAAAATTATAGTGGTGTACTAATTAATGAGTAATTAAGTTATAAATGAAGAAATATGATAACAAAAAATTATAATATTACTTTGAAAACCTTATTACCATAGTTTTGTTATGCAGAGCAAATAAGGTAACCGGAAAGAATTGTTCAATTCTATTTCCGGTCAAAAATTTATAAATTTGATAAAATTTGCCTTGAAAATAATTTTAAATTTTTTTTCAAAACTAATAATTTTTTATTTAGATATTGTAAATGATGAACCACAATCAAAATAAGGTGTATTGTCATCGCGCAAAACTTTGGCCAAATCTAGGCAGGCCTCTATTTCTACTTTCCTGGCCCCGCACACTAGCACAGGAAGCCGTCTGCACAAGTAAAACTATAGTCGTTGTATAAGAGTCAAAAATTGTGTCAGAGTAAAACTTTGGCATTTACCCAAACAGATGAGGCAGCCGTTGTAGGAGTGCCACAAACCTACACACCAACAGCACCACTTGTTGGAAATAAAGTGATGTACAAACATACTTAAAACTGTCATTGACTCTTCCTGTGGGAGTTGTCATATCCCTCAGTCTCCTGTATCTATAGTTTTCATAGTGAACATTATCTGTGACATCCCTCAAATCTTGGGTGTGGGTCCTACAGTACATATAGTGTGATATGTAACATATGAATATAACATACACTGTGTATTATATACAACATAACACCACATTGTATAACATAACACAGTCACCTGAGAAGCATATCGCGTAGAGCCACAAAGTCGCTATGCTCCAAGTTATCGATATCAACAAACCCCCAGGGATATTGTCTGCCTCTCACTTTCTTACCATTAACTTCCACTAGTTTGTTACTGCCAACCACCGCAAAGGGGACACGACTCTACAAACAGAAATATCTCCCGAAGTTCTAACATAACCGTGATGTAACACAAGTTGATTAACTTTCTACCATTTACCTTCAGTGCATTGACCTCTTCATCGTCCTCTACATCCGGAAAGTCATAAATTCTTATCTCGTGTTTGGCTATTTCATTTAAAATCTGTAAAACGTAGAATAACAAACAGCCGAGTGAGTATATATGAAAGTATACATTGGTGTACGTAACACATGCAGGTAGCGTCGCTGTACCTACCGTTTTTTTAAACTTTGCACATTCCTCTGCAGTGAGGGTGTCAGCTTTAGATATCAATGGAATTATGTTAACTTTGTCATGCAATTTCTTCATGAATTCTATGTCTAGTGGTTTTAGGCTAAAAGCATATAATGTGTGCTATATATATGTTGTTGTGGGGTGGAAAGATATCACGCAATGTACATAAACATTTATACAGATGCAAGCATGCAGTGAAACAACACCAATCCACCTATGCATGTTTAAAAGGGCGATGAAATAACAACAGCCTACCTATGTCCAGTGGGGGTGATGAAATACAAGCAACATTGCACTCGATTGTCTGCTGTACTTTTCCTGTTCACTTTTGATTCTGCATTGAGATAATCTTCAAACCGAGCATCTATATAGTTAACCATAGGTTGCCAACTAGAAACCCCAATGAATGGTGTGTTAGTCAACTAAGCTCAATATTTGTGGTATATTAGTCACCTACACTTATAATTATGTGGTGTGTTAGTCACTTAAACCTACAAGTATGTGGTGTATTAGTCACCTACAAGTATGTGGTGTATTAGTCACCTACACCTATAAGTATGTAGTGTATTAATCGATTATACCTGTCAGTGTATGGTGTATTAGTCAACTTTACCTATAAGTATGTGGTGTATTAATCAACTACACCTGTAATTATAAGGTGTTTTAGTCATCTACACTCTGTATAAGTGGTATGCTATTCATCTACATACTGTACACATGGTATGTTGATCAACTGCTTTCTGTATATCTGGTATGATAGTCACCTATACCAGCAAGTATGTGGTGTATTAGTCAACTATTGTCTGTATTGTGGTTAAATAGTCCACATTAGAATGTGGTCAGGTCTAACTATAGTACACACCAATTTTTGTTATTCACAGCATCGCCAAAGCCAGGGGTGTCTACTAAAGTTAGTTTTAGCTGCACTTTGCCTTCCTTCAGTACCATCTGATTCGACTCTATCTACATCACAAGCGTACATTTGATTAAGTTGCCATAACAACAGTAGTGTGAGTAGTTGTACCTGTTTCTACCTATAAATCACATGAAAGCAGCTGAACACACGTTAGTAGAAACAACAAGCAGTTCAGTTTAGTAACTTTTGAAAAGTCAAACAATGAGAAATGCTGAAAAGAGCGAGGTTACAAAAACTATATTTGTAAAACTTGGTACTTCCTGCACCAACATCAGTTTGGCAGCTTTTCATTTGAACAAAACTATGAAAAGAGTGTAAAGTCGGAGACGAATTTTTAGATAGCTGACGCAAGTGCTTATAGCTAGCCTGTGTTCTATAGTTGGATAACATTCTCATACTTGGTCCTATTTACTAAATGATAGATAAGGCAGAGTGTGTCAATAGCTAACTGTTTCTCAACATTTGATTTAGCCATTGGAGTTGTCTTCTCCTAAGCAACTTGGAAAGTGTTTCTTTCAGGTGCTCATATTTGGAGATAACACCAATAAGGTATTTGATGACCTTACATTTTATTGTTCATGGATATGACAAACAACATTCATACCAGCTAACAAACAGGAAGCCATCACTCATAAACTTAAAAAAAACATTAAAAATAGTAAAAAAAAACTTGAGTTTGTAAAAAAACTTTGCGTCCGCTTATGCCAGTAGTATATAAGGAGCAGAACTGCTCCTTGTAGACTACTTATGCCTTTATAAATTCTTCGCTCAGTCGGATTGGCTAGTTTTTATTCACACTCATTAATAAAAAAAGGGCTTTTAACGAAGTATTAGGGCTGCAATCAGTTATATAAGTATTAGGTAGTACATACCCGCAGAGTTTGCCTGAGTGGAGATACAACTCTTGGGTGACAGTAAATATCAGTAAAGAAGAGAGAGTTAAGTAGAGTAGATTTGCCTAAACCGGAAGCTCCTACAACACAGTACCACAGTTCAGCTTACACAATGTTAGTGTATTACTTTTGATATAGGGTATTATATGCATCCCTGAGGGTATTGTATGCATCCCTGAGGGTATTGTATGCATCCCTGAGGGTATTGTATGCATCCCTGAGGGTATTGTATGCATCCCTGAGGGTATTGTATGCATCCCTGAGGGTATTGTATGCATCCCTGAGGAAACAAAAGTGTCATACGTACTAACCAACAACCATTATTGTGAACTCAAAGCCTTTTTTCACACACTTCCTGTACACTTGGTTGGGGAGGTTAGCAAAACCAACGTATCCATCCAAAGACCTGGAGATGCAACCAGCTTGTTCATCTGCCTTTCTCTCAAACCTCAACTTGATAGAGTGACCGTCGTATTGGTGGCTGTGGGCGTCACTCTTGAAGGAAGCTTCTCGTTTGCTGATCTATAAATAATACCTGCGAGAACTACGACTAACGAGGTGTAAAAATAAACCATAGAATATACTCTGTATATTCTGGAAAACCTCATCAAATTTCATGTATTATCTACCTGTAACACGCTTAAAAATGCTAAAAACGCATGCCTGAAGTGAGAAATTATGTTTGCCAAAACATTAATATTCTGTTATATTATGTAATCAACTTCACTAGATGTAAGAATAAAGTGCTTCTCCACTTCACATCATTCACTGTAGCAGCTGATAAGAGACTCTGAACCATCAGCTTTAAGTGCATTCCATCGAAGAATGGCCAAACCGAACTGTTTTCTGGAGTATTCTACTCAAAGGACGTGTTTTTACTTACTACAAAAGATAACACAAAAATAAATAGACCCAAATAACAGAGTGATAGGTGGCACAGCGAATCAGTAACACCAACTATCAAAATAATAAGTTGGTCAACCAGCAGCAGTATTACAATCATGCCACATTTCAAAATTTAAAGCAACATGAATGGGAGTTATGTTCTCTTTATTCATTCTGACATTAATGGTCCAGCCCAACAAGCAATCCAATAGCTGACTACAAATGTGATTCTTGTACTGCATTTTGTTTATTAGCAAATGGTTCAAAGTTACAGAAGCAATCATCAGCTGAGTTGTTGAACTGATACTACTACAAATACCAACAGTTTTATTAACTAGTTTTATTATTTGTAGCACAGTTTGCGTGAAATGCAGGAATTATTAAATCAGCAACTCTAATAAAACCTCACCTTCAACAGTTGCAGGTGACAAAATGGCACGCGATTAAATTTTCACTGAGAACAATTTCCGATAACTCATCATAAACTGGCTCATGGGTTTACAACTTCAACCTCTACTATATACTACACGCCACAGCAAAGGAGACAAATAGGTCTAATGTAATAGTTCTAGTCTGATCAAGTTGGTCTCTGGATGTGATCAGTGAAAGTTGCAATAGGATAAATAAATGAATACAATGACTGTATAAATTAAAAGCTACGGTATTGTGTTATGATACATACATCTCATATAGAGGTTTTTTCCTCTAGGCTATGCATTTACAACCATGGAGTTGTCTTTTTTTAAGGAAGATAATTCCATGGTAGAGAGCAGCGGTAAGCTAAGTGCGGAAATTTCTGCACTTGGCGGTAAGTAGTCTACATTTCTTGCCAAGTCGTCAAGTACAATAGTCTGAGTTAAGAGCTGTAATAACCAAGCCAAGGAATTTCTCTATAAATACTTCAACTTGTGTATTATTTCAGCCTATACAGGGTAATGACCCTATGTAATAGCAATCTTGCGCTGCCAAATAAAAAACATCTCATCATTGGACAATAGAGCGTATACAGCGTTTTTATTGGTTCATTTACTATAATTTCACAATGATGGGGCAATAGCTTATAATGATAATAGAGAGCGTGATTGCGATTGCATCAAAGATTTTTATTTTAGTAAGTAATGAAGTGAGAAAGCAGCAATGGTGTGATTTTATTGCAAATCGTGTGATAAAACATTTCACTATATTTATTTTACCACAGCCGTTATTATGATTTATATTTTGAATTTATGACACGATAAAATTCAAATTGATATTATTATTATAATTATTATTATAATAATATAATTAATAATTATTATTATTATTTTATTATTATTTATTATTATTATTATAATAAATAATAATGATAATATATATAATATAATTATAATAATAATTGTTATTATTATATAATATTGTTTATTATTAAATTAATAATAATATTATAATAATTATAATTATAAACAAATTATAATTTAATAATAATAATAAATAATGATAATAATAAGGATTAATAGTTATTATAATTATTATAATAATTATTATTATAATTGCTATTATAATTATTGTAATAACTGTTATTCATTGATTGTTATTAATTACTACTATCACTATCATCATGGTTGTTGTTTACCATTATTATTTATTATTATTATTAATGTTTTTTAATTAATGGACAGATGTTGAAGTTGTTGATGTTGTTGCTGTTAGCAAATTCATTCAATACGTAACTTAGTGTTCTGGTTTGTTATTATTATGTTACACAGTATTAATTAATTACTAATAACATCTAAAAAAAATCAAAAATACTGTATAAAATAGAAATAGTAGTTATGAGAACCAGAATGATAGCGCGCATCGCAATTCATTTTTAGGATTGTTTTTTAGGACTATTACTTATTATTAGTAATAATATTAAGTAATAAAATACATATATTTATTTATTATTAGTTAATCATAATGTTACTCCTATATCAATGAATATAAATAATATCTATATTAAATTATTATTTTTAATAATAATTAATAATAATTGTTAATATATTATTATAGAATTTTGTGTATTTGTTTTATTATTTTATAAATTTTTAATTTATCACTGCCATCATCATCATGAAAAGCAGTTATTGTTATGTATATTATACTATCAATCTAATCTGAAACTTGATTACCATATTGATGAGAAAATGGCAGCGCCAGCAAAACTCTAAGCTGTATTAAATTCTCACTCCATGGAGCTTCAGAAAAAGCTAAGTTGTTGGCTTACAACAGCCTCTGCAGACCAAGTCTTGAATACGTCAATGTCTTATGGGATCCAGCTGACAAAGGCACCATTGAAAATCTTGAAATTGTTCAAAACAAAACAATTCGTTTCGTCAAAATTGTAAACGGTAGATATGGTGTCACAGAAGCACGTACTCAACTAGCCCTACAAACACTTCAAGACAGGAGAAAAAGCATCGTTTGACACTTCTAATGAAAGTACTTTCTAGTGAAAAACAGCATGTTATCCCATCTATCGCATTCGACGAGATGATAACTTATAGATCCCAGACTACTGTGAAAAGACAACAAGGTCAGCCTCCAGAGGCGAACTAACACCCATTTGTGCTTCAACACAGCTGTACCACAACAACTCCTGCCTCGCACTGTTCGAGGTATGAGGATAGGGCCCGTTCATAAGCAACTCCAAAGCAGCTAAATGCTGAACTCACGTACAACCATTGACCCCAACAAAAACAAATAATATTAAAAGCGCTCAATTTTATGCCCTATGGCTACTGCTAGAGCATTTATTATCATTGAGGTGAACCATTATTTATTCAATGTTGTATGTAAACATGATGTATTATCTAAAGTGAAATTAATCCCAGCTTCCTAATGAACCAAATAAAGGTCTGGTTGATTCTCTGTGAATGGACCAGAAGTAAGCCTGGTTTATCTAGAATTAATAAACTTTAATTATTCTGTTATTCAACTTACTATATAATAGACAAGGTTCTATGGGTATCTTTTGTAGTTTTAGTTTAAGGAGTTGTCTTCTCAATGCTCCTCTGAAAGGGTACCAGGCTGTAATCGATTTTCTCATATTGTGCACAAGTCAGTAAATTTATACCCTACTTGAAAAATGCAAAATATGCTCGCTGTTATGTATATTTGTATGCATGTGTGCAAATTGTCCAAAACTTAATAACTAACACGCCAGGAGCCCAACTGATAACTGCTTTGTACATGTTTTGCAGAAATATGCAGCGATGAATACTTTTCTCGACAATTCCTTCATGCACAGCATACCACACGTGCACAAGTACAATATGCATGTCTTTAAAATTATGATTTCATCAAAAAGTAGCATCCATTCAGCAATTTAATTTTTGCACGTTTCTGCAGCTTCTGCAGGCTTTGCCAGCTGCACTTGACTACTGGTTAAGTCATTAGTGTTCATAACTGGGACACCTGCTGGGCATAACACAAAGTATAGTCCTAGGCAGGTCTGCTTTTTAATATGTTTTGAGTGGTCAAAAGCGCACAAAATGTAGTTACACACTTTCCAAAGCTGTTTAGCTTATAGCTTGTTAGTCGAGTTCTGTGCTTACTCTTAGAAGTGCATGCTCCGTGTACAAATGTTTGAGCAGTACTAAAAATTTGCAGGAGTACAAAAAAGAGATTTGCAGCAAAAATAATTAGGATGAAGGAATGTCACTTTGAATATTGCATTTTCTATTTTTTGGTAGATAGTGAGTGGGTGACACTTGTATGTGATACAGCATCATCTATATTTTATCATACACTTACTACGCAGTTCACTGCAGATGAGTTTTAGATTTTATTAAGTTGTTTGTTATTGGGTACTACTGAGTTCAAGCTTCAATCACCAACATGTAACGAATACAAGCATCATAACACTTCGAAAAGCTTTAATCGCTATCACCCTCCCCCCAAGAATCCGTGGCCTATATTTCACCGTTATGAGGAGGTCAGGCTAGTGATCGACAAGTTGTAAAACACAGCTGCTTTCTAGAACGCGTAGCTCCAGGAGACCAAGTATTAGCCAACAGAGGTTTGCCATTGCTGGAAAGAGTTAATCTAGTACTCCCTCCTGTTGCCAAAGAGAGAGCACACATGACCTACTGATGTAGCTCAGGCCAAAACAGTGGATGTCAAAATTTATGTTGAGCAAGTGATTAGAAGAATTAAAACTGTTCGCATATTATCACAAATCATCCTCATCAGTCTGCTACCTCTTGCTGATGATGTTTTTTTCATATGTTGTGCAATAGCCAACATGGGAGCCCACTAGTGAGTCCACGGGATAAAGTTGACCTCAAATTTAACCTAATGAACAATGTATGTTGTGGCAGCAGCTGCCCTCTACCTTTATTTTCATATACTACTTCAATAAGGAAGGAAATGTTCCAGCTCAGCTGCTTTCGATATGCTATCTCTCATATTCATCAATATCAAAAATACATGAATAACAACAAGATGAGCTGGCATAGCCGCAATTGTAGACAACAGTTTGTGTTTTTCCTCAGCATAAAAAGTTAATCGCTTAGCTCGGTAATATATGAGGTATCTGTCTATTTGTTTTGCACCAAAGTACTATGAAGCAAAAGATGGTAAATCTGCAATGAATAAAATTGATAACATAAAAAGGCAGTCACTGAGTGCACTGACTAAACCATAGCCAGACGAGCATACATACATGTAGATGCATCAGTCAAAAAGCTCTAATTGACAAACCAATGATGGAACATAACACAAGAGTGGCATAACATTCATAGGTGCTGTCAGATATCTTCTTTTACACCACACATAAACTGACCAGCTTTGGAAAGCGTGTAACTACATTTTGTGGTACTTTTGGCCACTCAAAACATATTAAAAAGCAGACCTGTCTAGGACTACCCTTTGTGGAATGCCCAGCAGGTGTCCCAGTTATGAACACTAATGACTTAACCAGTAATCAAGTGCAGCTGGCAAAGCCTGCAAAAGCTGCAGAAACAGGCAAAAGTTAAATTGCTGAATAGATGCTACTTTTTGATGAAATCTTAATTTTAAAAACATGCATCCTGTACTTGTGCACATGTGGTATGCTGTGCATGAAGGAATTGTCAAGAAAGGTTTTCAACGCCGCATATTTCTGCAAAACACGTACAGAGCAGTTATCAGTTGGGCTCCTGGTGCGTTAGTTATTAAGTTTTGGACAATGTGCACACATGCACACAAATATACATAACAGCGAGCATATTTTGCATTTTTCAAGTAGGGTATAAAACCACTGACTTGTGCCCAATATGAGAAAATCGATTACAGTCTGGTACCCTTTCAGGGGAGCATTGAGAAGACAACTCCTTAAACTAAAACTGCCAAAGATACCCATAGAACCTTGTCTATTATCAGCCACCTTTAGAAGTAGTAATGCAAATGGAGATTTACCCAAAATTGGACTTGCACTCACCATGCACCTGTATAGCCAATAGACTTGTGCGGCTAAACTAATGCATGTGCAGTTAATACTATGAGTCTTAGGTTTTATAACTGCTGCGAGTGAGTGCAAATAGATTTGAGGGATCCCAGGTTTTTTAAATTACAACACGAAACATTCGCTGCCATCTTTGAGACAAATTATTAAAATTCAGGTTTAAATAATAATTGCAATCAAAATTCTGTGCCCGACCAGACGAGATTAAATTCGTTTACTACATTCTTTGTTAGAAAAGGCTAACAGTAAAATTATTTGTACTGGTACTAGTTAAATACATGTTATAATACATTTCCTGTGTATTCTAGATGATTCTTAATCTAATTTTAATAGTAAAATAAACCAATAGCATGTCATGATAAATAATTGTAATAGCATATTACACAAAGGTATAAAATCCTTGTTAAAATCATATGTAATTTTCTTAGTGTCGACTGCACATAATGAAACCACTAAACTTAACCGCTTGCTATAAAATAGGCAACATCAGCGTTAAGATACTGGCAACAACATGTTTTATTGTTATGAGTGTTTTTGGCCGCAATCACCAAGGCTACATAGTAGAAGAGGTCATGACATATACTGTGATGTACTTCATATCAACAGAGAAGGAAGCAAACCACAGGCTGCAGATGCACTCTTGTACCATCTCTATACCAACAAAGCAGCGGACAGAACACAGGCCAAAGAAAGATCTTCATTCTTTTCCGTTCTCCAAACAATTCCCCGAATATTCCTACAGTCATCACTGAAGCCATGGGTGGTACAGTATGCGGTGTGGCATCCAGCCATTCCAGATTCACAGCAACTATAGCACAAGTCCTACATTCCAAGATTGTACCAACACAGCCATCGGTTTTGGCTGACAATCATATGACTTAAAAAAAACCCACAACCTTTCCTTCTGACGGCCGCTAAAGATTTTGCCTTTGCTTACGCTCACATTCAGATTTAGATTTACGTCATACCATCATCATTAAGATGATAATTATCAAAAGCATTCATAAATAGAAGCGTTAGCCATACTAGGCACACTGTATCTCTATTATTATTGCACCGTCATTGGTAATAATCTCGGCAGCCTGTTGTTGCTACCATGACGATTTTATGGTAATCCTGTAAGTTAAATTAAAAAGTAGTACGGATGGGAATTGCACTGACTCCGGGTACCATAATCTGAGACTGCACCTATCGCTCATTCTCTGATATACACTTAGCATAACTTTTCAACCAATAATGAGCACTTCTGAAGGCCTAAATATAAGCCTTCTTGCTTTCATGCTATTTTACGTCGAAGTCCCCATGTACATCTACCAATTATGTTTCCGGCTAAATCGCCAAGCAATAGGTAGCATGTTTTTGAAAGTAATCGGCAGGTTTGGATCCACATCAAAAAATTTGTAAAAAATCCGTGATTTGACCAATCATAACACTGCTCACGGTTTTAATGTTTCCAATAAAATTGTTTCTCAAGCACAATTATTTATGTAAACAAGAGTCGTTCAGAGTCTTTCATAACCATACGTACCTTCCTTGTAGTTTCAAAGCATTTTATGGCTAACTATGACATCAAATACAGCGAGTTTAACTGGTATTGCATGAAAATGGGAAGTAGAGAACAGAGTGGGTGAAACACCCTGACGTCATTTCCGATCGATAGGAGCTAATCGGTAGATATACGATAAGCTTAAATCATTCCAATAATGATATAGGAAAATTATAAGTTGTCAATATAAGTGCACACAGTGCAAATATGCAGAGAAAACTTTTGTGGCGCCACCAATTTTTTGCACCTATTGGTTGGTCGTATTCAAAGGCTCTTATAGACTGGGCGAACAAGCTTACAGATGGGGCTTCCTTTTATTATTCACTTAGTTATCAGAAATTTAATACAAATTTATCATTTTGATCATATCGCCTCACTTTATCGTGTCTGACGACAACATCTCAACTAAAAGTAATCGAGTACAAAATCTTGCTCATTAATTAGCTTTTTATTTGAAAATCGACAAAAATATGAAAGCCTCTCAAAATCAGCTCAATAAGGTCGTACATTATTCAGGCTTTCCTTCTGGTCAACAATGATTAGAGATCAAAGTAATGGAAGGGATTTGACTTTTTTCACTATTCTGTTGTAGTGTCATTGTGTAATATACTGGATACCTCAAGTTATACCAAGTGCTCATTGTTAGGGCTAGGGGTAGAAGCCAATGAGATTGTTGTCTAAGCTTAAATCCTGTTGTTGGTTCAGTCACTACTGCAAGGGTGAGTGTTAATACTTATGATTGCTTTTGTTGGCCAGAGATCAGTTTGTTACTTCCCTCTGGTAATATCAAAAATGTCTTTCTTCGATGATCTGAAACTAAATACATTATGTGTAATGACTTGAAAAAAATGAAAGGCTCTGACCAGATGGTTATAAGAATCCAGTAAATGGTATACTACTCTGTCAGTTGGGGAAATAATATTTACATTCATTACACACTTGTCTTAAAACGTATAGTTTTTTGTCATTGATGATTGATGGAAACTAATGGAGAACTGTCACAAATCAGGCATCTACGCTGTAATTCAATGAAATTTTGAGACGGAAAGGTAAGGGAAAAGTGGCGCAGTATTCCATCAACTGCCAATGGGACTTACCATGTTTGTGATTGCAGCTAGTTGAGTGAACATTTTCCGTGAAAGTGTTTACTTGATATTAAAAGAACAAAGATTTCGTATTTAGTAAGCAAGCTGTTAGACTTCACTAATCGTACAGGAAGTGTGCTGTAGATGAGTACATTAGATAACTAAATAAGTGGGTATTGACAGCTGGCTGTCTTGTACAGACAGCGTTGATGCCATGTCTGCTCCCCTTTGCTTTGTGCTGACTCTCTTATCTAGCTGTCAGCAAGCATACTTGATGCTTATATCTATGTGTGTGTGCAGCGGCTTTTTCAAACACTCCTACTGGTCCAGATAAACAATTGTAAATATTTTAATAACAAATTTTGTATTTCAATTTGGCGCCGGCTGTCAGCACACATTTTTCTGCAGTGATACCAATAGTGCCAATGGCTGCCTTTGTTGTGATTGTTTGTAGTGATGACTAACTGCAGATGTTATCTACCTGCTGCCATATGTACTATTTATTTATCCTCTAGTTCTACTGATAATTGTTCTTTTGTGGCTGTACCTACTCCTATCATTGTGTATCTTTGCACATGGAAGCATTCTTGGCTAACTGTCTAATGAGCATAACTTGTGCCGTTGCCAATTTGGTTGGGAATTAAAATCAATGATATCTTACATAATCTGCAAACCCCTGATAAAATATTCTATCATCATAGCTAATACCCTGTTGTCGTAACAAAAATGGGTTAAAAGACGACTGCTGTTACTGTAAATAAAAACATAAAATATATGAAAACATAAATAGTGATTTGTGTGCGAGCTCACCCATGTCGGAGAGGCCTCTGGCACTTCTGTGGTACGGCACAACCTTCTCTAGCCCCAGTTCTTCATCCTTCGCGCGTCGCGTTTTTCCTTTTTGTCTTTCGCTATCCGCTTGTGAGTCTCCGTTTGCCAAGGTTTTAGGTTTGTCTTGCCCCTTCTCTGATGCCTTCACTTCTTGTCTCTTACTGTTTACTATATCTGTCGCCTTGTTTGTGCTGGGTGTATTGTGGTTAACGTCATGTTCTGTCAAACTATCGCTAGATGTCTTGTGACCTTCACCCTTTGGTTTTGTTTTCTCACTAGTGGCTAGTTTCTTCAGTGACTGCGGTACGGTTTGCCCTTTACTGGGGTTGTTGTCTGCCCTCAACTCTTCTCTCATGACTGACTACCTGTGAAACTAGCCTGCAGGCTTGAGCTGATGGCCCTTTGTAAATGGTGTTGATCGCCTCCACCAACCTGCTTCAGCCTTGCTCAGTAGGTCAAAGGTTAATGGCTGGCACAAAGAGCCAATCATGAAACACCATAGTCGTCTTATCACACATCATCATCTATAGTCAACAGGTGATTACGTAATCCCATTCATCTACTAACACGATACGCTGATACGACAGCGGTTTATTATTTCTTTACATGTAGCAGCAGCTGATAGGGTCCCAGTGGGAGGGCTTGCTGGACCCAAATTATTTATAGGTCTTATCTAGGTGAGTACGGTATGTTAAATGAGCAGCTATCTTCTAATGCACGGCATTGTTCACATGCCTCAGGTGGGTAGCTCTGTGTGGAGAGCTCTTGGTAGACAATAAATGCTCTTAGCTTTATCTATTATGTCCTTGTTTACAGTAATCTAGTCATTTTGTGTGGCAGCTAGTAATTGTGGTGTATATCACACTGATACAGTCCATCAATATTGGTATATATGTATTGCAATTATTCTTACCGCAATGATATACTTCCATGAATTTGTGTGTGCTGTGCAATCCATATCCATACATATACTAGTGATAATGTTATCTCCCCAATCACTTTTCGATTCTTCTACAATTTTTTCTTTTTCCTGTGGCAAATCTGACATCAGATCCTGTCTGTCTGTGCTGTTACATATTTTCTTTGTTTGCTTGGTTCCCTCGATCTCCTCCTGTGTCGTTGTGAGTGACTCAAAGTAGCTTACCTCTGCCGCCCTCTATGGTTCCGTAGTGTTTTCTGCTATTGTAATTGTCATTTTGTGGTCAAGTCATTCTGAATACAAAAGGTCTGCTACAGTATACAGTCATAGCTACAGTATACAGTCATAGCTACAGTACACAGTCATAGCTACAGTATACAGTCATAGCTACAGTATACAGTCATAGCTACAGTATACAGTCATAGCTACAGTATACAGTCATAGCTACAGTATACATTCATAGCTACAGTACACAGTCATAGCTACAGTATACAGTCATAGCTACAGTATACAGTCATAGCTACAGTACACAGTCACAGCTACAGTATACAGTCATAGCTACAGTACACAGTCATAGCTACAGTACACAGTCATAGCTACAGTATACAGTCATAGCTACAGTACACAGTCATAGCTACAGTATACAGTCATAGCTACAGTACACAGCTACAGTACACAGTCATAGCTACAGTACACAGTCATAGCTACAGTACACAGTCATAGCTACAGTATACAGTCATAGCTACAGTACACAGTCATAGCTACAGTATACAGTCATAGCTACAGTATACAATCATAGCTACAGTACACAGTCATAGCTACAGTATACAGTCATAGCTACAGTACACAGCTACAGTACACAGTCATAGCTACAGTATACAGTCATAGCTACAGTACACAGTCCTAGCTACAGTATACAGTCATAGCTACAGTACACAGCTACAGTATACAGTCATAGCTACAGTATACAGTCATAGCTACAGTACACAGTCACAGCTACAGTATACAGTCATAGCTACAGTACACAGTCACAGCTACAGTATACAGTCATAGCTACAGTATACAGTCATAGCTACAGTATACAGTCATAGCTACAGTACACAGTCACAGCTACAGTATACAGTCATAGCTACAGTACACAGTCATAGCTACAGTATACAGTCATAGCTACAGTACACAGTCACAGCTACAGTATACAGTCATAGCTACAGTACACAGTCATAGCTACAGTACATAGCTACAGTATACAGTCATAGCTACAGTGTACAGTCATAGCTACAGTGTACAGTCATAGCTACAGTACACAGTCATAGCTACAGTATACAGTCATAGCTACAGTACACAGTCATAGCTACAGTATACAGTCATAGCTACAGTACACAGTCATAGCTACAGTATACAGTCATAGCTACAGTATACAGTCATAGCTACAGTACACAGTCATAGCTACAGTACACAGTCATAGCTACAGTATACAGTCATAGCTACAGTACACAGTCACAGCTACAGTATACAGTCATAGCTACAGTATACAGTCATAGCTACAGTATACAGTCATAGCTACAGTACACAGTCATAGCTACAGTACACAGTCATAGCTACAGTACATAGCTACAGTATACAGTCACAGCTACAGTATACAGTCACAGCTACAGTATACAGTCATAGCTACAGTATACAGTCATAGCTACAGTATACAGTCATACCTACAGTATACAGTCATAGCTATACTATTTACTTCATATGACTATGTATTCACCAAATAAGTCATTCCACTTATTTGCTGTTGCTATTTTCAGATTCTCTCACCAGTCGTAGCGGATCACTTTTCTTAGGAAGTAATCTTGGAGTTATGTCCACCATGTCTAACCTACACACAGCCAGTGATAGGAAAGATAAAAGGAATCTCTCAGTGTTTGGTGCAGACTCTTTAGATCTGCAGAAGATTCTTCAGCAGCTCAAACCTGCCAATTTGTTTGACTGTGAAAACATCGGTGAGTTTGGTGTTTCTGCACTGTCAATGTCTTGTACAGTGTGTATGTAGTACATACATGTGTTGTACTGTGTAAATGTGTTATATATGTACATGTACTGTGTATGATTACAGCTGACTCCCCTGAAGTAGATGAATCAACAAGTGTAGGCAATCTTGCAGACTTACAGATATCAACTGCCATGTCCTGTACTACTTGTGCCATAGTGTTTGATGACAGGGATGAGCAGGTAGTTTTATATCTAGTATATTGTGTACATACTGTAAATATACTGTATACATACTATACATCATGTACACGTGTATACATCTGTAGCCAACTGCATGGTTTAATAAATTTTTGTTATTCTCAGAAAGAGCATTTTCAAACAGACTGGCACAGGTATAACCTGAAACAGAGATTAAAAGGTGCCAATACAGTAACGGAGATGGACTTTGAAGATTTGGCAGGTGAGTTGTAATATAGAGGGTAGATGTGTGGGAGAGATGTAGGGGTGGAGAGAGGGATAAGGAATGGTGGAGGGAGAGATGTAGGGGTGGAGAGAGTGATAAGGAATGGTGGAGGGAGAGATGTAGGGGTGGAGAGAGAGAGATAAGGAATGGTGGAGGGAGAGATGTAGGGGTGGAGAGAGAGAGAGAGATAAGGAATGGTGGAGGGAGAGATGTAGGGGTGGAGAGAGAGAGATAAGGAATGGTGGAGGGAGAGATGTAGGGTTGGAGAGAGAGATAAGGAGTGGTGGAGGGAGAGATGTAGGGGTGGAGAGAGAGAGATAAGGAATGGTGGAGGGAGAGATGTAGGGGTGGAGAGAGAGATAAGGAGTGGTGGAGGGAGAGATGTAGGGGTGGAGAGAGGGATAAGGAATGGTGGAGGGAGAGATATAGGGGTGGAGAGAGTGATAAGGAATGGTGGAGGGAGAGATGTAGGGGTGGAGAGAGAGAGATAAGGAATGGTGGAGGGAGAGATGTAGGGTTGGAGAGAGAGATAAGGAGTGGTGGAGGGAGAGATGTAGGGGCGGAGAGAGAGATAAGGAATGGTGGAGGGAGAGGTGTAGGGGCGGAGAGAGAGATAAGGAATGGTGGAGGGAGAGATGTATGTATATAATGTGGACACTTGTGGACTGTGGTGGACTGTGTAGCCAAGCCTTTACTTGGTAAATGAAACTTTTTGTCTCCAGATGATATCTCCAGTATATCTGGGTCTGAAGAGAGTGATGGTAGTGAAGACCTCAGTGATGCCGACATTAGCAGCAGTAAGTATGTACTAGTAATCACTAGATTACCTATGTGTCTATGGTGGACATACCAGCATAGAATACCTGCAGCCATATAATAAAGTGTTACTGTGTGCTTGTACACCTGATTTCTTACAGGGCAGAAAATTAATCTTGGACTTGTTTGTTTTATTTTGTAAGTATTGTTACTTGTATACTTCTACAATAAAATATATTATGCGTAGTATCTGAAAATAACAAAGGATTAACGCCAGCAGAAATAGTAGTATCGGCTTCAAAAAATTCCGTGCTTCATATGAGAACATCTGATGGTAACCTGCTGTCTGTGTACCGAGCGGTTCTCTACTGCAAGAAGGTAAGATAGTTATACAGTAGTAACTATACACATATGTATGTTTGATCTCTGCCTCAATGACAACTCTTGTGGTCTCATCTCTCACACAGGAGTACCCTGAAGATGTCTATGACATTCTCAACAGAGTCAAACGTCTCACATCCAACAACGTCTGGATCATTCTTATGATGAGCGGAGGTCACTTCGCTGCCGCTGTTTTTGAAAAGTAAATAATTGTATCTGAAATAATGACATGCTTGTGACACCGAACATTATAAATAATTTATTTATTTGTACAATTTCAGCGGCTCCGTGCTCACTCATAAGACGTTTCACCGATATGTGGTGCGAGCAAAGTGCGGTACTTCGCAGTCTCAGCATGACAAGAAAGGGTCACATGCGCAGTCTGCAGGTGCCAATCTACGCAGATATAATGAGGCTGCCTTGGCCCAGGTGAGTACCGCTAGCCCATGTCTATGCTCTGGTAGGTAGAGAATAGATTATACTTGTGTCACTGTCTGTGTTGTTGTTGATAGGAAATAACTGAGCTGCTGCAGTCGTGGAAGTCTTACATAGATCGCTCTCACCTAATCTTTGTGAGACTCTCTACACACAACTACAGGTATGTGTTCAGTAAGAAGGAAAGTTCACATCTGAATAAGGATGACAGCAGGGTTAGAGCAATTCCCTTCCCAACGCATCGGCCGACATTTAAGGAAGTGAAGCGTGTGCATGCAATGTTGAGTTCCGTCACTGTCACTGGTAAGCGTTATATATGTGTATACAGGTGTTATATATATGTATACATGTGTTATATATGTGTATACAGGTGTTATACGTATGTATACAGGTGTTATACATCTGTATACAGGTGTTATATATGTGTATACATGTGTTATATATGTGTATACAGGTGTTGTATATGTGTATACAGGTGTTATATATGTGTATACAGGTGTTGTATATGTGTATACAGGTGTTATATATGTGTATACAGGTGTTATATATGTGTATACAGGTGTTGTATGGCGTTATACATAAGTATTGAAGTGTTACACGCATTGTTTGTAGAGGGAGATGAGCGATTGACAGAAACTGACAAGCTTGCAAATGAAAACAAGTCAACAAAACCAAAAGAAGTTAAACATAAGACTAATCAAAAGTCCCCTCAAGGTACAATTCTTGGCACTGTGGTGTGTTGTCTCTTGTGCGTTGTCTCTTGCGCGTTGTCTCTTGTGCGTTGTCTACTGCCTGTTGTGTGTTCTCTGTTGTGTGTTTTCTGTTGTGTGTTGTCTCTTGTGCGTTGTCTCTTGTGCGTTGTCTCTTGTGCGTTGTCTCTTGTGCGTTGTCTCTTGTGTGTTGTCTCTTGTGCGTTGTCTCTTGTGTGTTGTCTCTTGTGCGTTGTCTCTTGTGCGTTGTCTCTTGTGCGTTGTCTCTTGTGTGTTGTCTCTTGTGCGTTGTCTCTTGTGTGTTGTCTCTTGTGTGCTGTCTCTTGTGTGTTGTCTCTTACGTTATGTATGTTGGTCACAAGTACTCTGTACATTGTATGTTATACATAGATACATATAAAGATGAGTTGCGAGCAGAGAGGGTGAGAGACACCTCTCCACTTACACCCACTCGTCAGCGAAAATCGAAAAAACGATCTACTCCAGAGCATCTGTCTGCACAAGAATCTTCTGGTACATCAATACAAAATGAGTGCCTGATGGCGATCAAGGACACAGTGCAGTGTGAGTTGACCAGCACATACTACTATACTGGTTACTTTCACTTCCTGATTATGAAGTGAAAGTGCCACCATATACGGCTATAGATTTGTGTATGATGGGTGATGTTATAGGTTTGCCAATGCGGAGTGAGTTTTATACAGCTTGTCTAGTGGGTGACGAGGAGAAAGTGAAACAACTGGTTGACAGACTCAGGGATGAAAGTGAGGGAGAGAAGTTATCTTCACTAATAAGTCGTCCCGTTAGCAGCAGTGGACAGACCATGTTACACCTTGCTTGCGAGAGTGTACACCCAAATATCATTAGGTACCTTCTGGAGGTTGGATGTGACCCTTCCGTCAGGTGTGTTTGTGTTTTATTTGTTAGTTCTGTATCTTATGTATGCTCTATGTTATATCTATTAGGTGTGTTCTGTATTATATTATTCTACTATTTTTATTTTCAAATTTTGAGATGTTAAAATGCAAAAGATTTATCCTAGAATTGTTCCAAACTATCGGCATTAGGGAAAACTTTTCGTCTCCATTTTTCTTGTACACTCTGATGCTTAGAATGTTATTGCCCAGTGATGGCGTACCACACTATGGTATGGACACTGCTTGGCACATGTTTTGTTCTGATGCTATTCACTGCTTTATTCATACAGCGACCAGAAGAATGTTGTGCCTTACCTCAGTACCAAAAACAAATCAGCTCGGAATCAGTTTCGATTGTTCATGGGACATTTCCCCAACAAATATGACTACAAAAAAGCACAAGTAAGCTTTCGCCATGCTTCGTTAGATATTCGTATTGGGTGCTAGTCAAATATTTGTAAGTACTGCAATATTTGGTCAGTAGAACTATTACTATGAGGTAGATAATCAAAGTGCTATAAACATTATCAGGTCGGCAATCAATTTAATCAAAAAATAATAATTTAGTTTGGAACTCGTGGGTCAACAAAAAGTAGCTCACAGAATGAGAAAAATAATCAACAAGCATTTATTTATATTATTCGCAATTTGCAAATGAAACTGAACACTAATTGAAGTATAGCGAGAGAGTCTATTTTTTTCATTTCCATTGTCTGGTTTGTATCCTCAAAGGCGACATGAGATGCTACGATTGTGAAAAATATACCAAATAAGAAAGATGACTTTACAAGCTATTGTTGTTTATAACAGTCTTTTTGATCACTTTAAAAATTTGGAGTTATCTTCTTTATGATTTGTTCTACAATCTATAAGAATTTATTGAATAATTATGATGTTCTAAACTATTGTTCTGTTCCATTGCATACGTGACGTATTGACTTAAGAACACCTATTATTTTTTGTCCTTTGTTTGACAAACACTCCGCGGATACTGTAGATTCCTGGACCAATCGATGAGGAAAAGGCAGCAGAAATAGTTGCCTCAGAGCGAGCGCGGAAACAAGAGGCCAACAAGAAGAAAAGGGAGCACTTGAAAGTACGATTCTTGTCTTACGCGGTATCATGTTCTGTTTTTTTTTCCGCAGGAAGTTATGACAAACACCTGTTCGATGGTTGATCATGTTGAGCTTTATTGTTTAGGAGAGAAAAGCAGCACTTGCTGTAAAGCGTCAAGAAGATGAAGAAAAGGCAAGATTTTTGGCTCTGAGTGACAGAGAAAAGGTACGTTATGACATTGATGGTGTTGTTAGTGAGATATGTGGTCATGTGATGTCATATAATATATGTGCACACATAAAGCCGCGTTTACACTAGGCGACTGCGACTCTATTGATGGTCGCAGACGCATGTTGGCTTTACACTGCTGCGACGCCCAAAATTTTCGAGTTTTGCGACTTCGGAGTTGCCCAACCATCTTAGCTAAAATAATTTATTGCGTTCCTGCTCACGCAGTTGGATTGATGAGTTGTGATTTAATTATTACCAGTTTTCTACCAGGCAGTAGTACTCTATGCGTCTTGTGGATTTTTTATTTACCTATAATATGAAATTTTAACTTATCTATAAATAATAATACCACTTACTGAAATTAAATGATAATTTAAAGAAAATCTAACGTTCTTTTTGTGTTTGCATCCAAAATAATAATGATAACTACTCCGAATATGAATTATTTATTATTGTTGAACATACATAGTTTGATTCTTTTGATAAGAAAAATAATAAACACACATGTTAAAAATGCTGGTAATAATTAATTATTTAATAATAATCTTACGATCTTATAACAATCATTGTTTACATTATATCCAGGCTAGAATAAACAAAATATTGGAGCCGCTATATAGAGCAACTCAATTGGTTAAACTGTGTCACGTGGCTATGAAGAATCTGCGACTTGACGCTCGAACCCAACACTACTGGGTTGCTGCGTCTCAGCCTCCGACAACCCTGCATCTCCACCGGAAGCTGCGCCAGTCTCTCGCGTCGAGACGCAAACGGCAAACTTCAAAGGAGTCGCAGTCGCCTAGCGTAAACGCGGCTTAAGTCGTACATATATGACATATAAATAAGTTGTATATTTGTTGTAGAGAGCTTTAGCTGCTGAACAAAGGTTGTTGCAGTCTAGAGAGCAATCTGGTGCCTTGCGCATTCCACTCAGGTATTACTTACGTACTTGTACTGTGCACGTGTACTGTGTATGTCTACTGTGTATTATATTGTATATCATATGTAGCCGTTTTATACAATGTATGTTACATATATTCTGTCGATTGTGTGTTTACAGCCGATGTCACCGCTGTGCTGTAGATATTACTGGCAAAGTTCCATTTGAATATTCTAATAACGTCTTCTGTTCACCAAAATGTTTAAAAGAACATCGTCTATCACAACGCTAGCGAGCTCATGTTAGACATAGCCTTAGATATCTATCCATCACAACGAAATACAACTCTATGTTTACCTCTATTGATCTGTTACCTCTATGTACAACCTCTCTCTGGTGCTTGAAAGAAATTAATAATGGGTGTCCATTACACAGTCTACTGTTCTTGCTCTCATGCAGGAAAACATGCCAAGTCATGTGTTGTTGAGCCAATTATGTTTTATATGATGTCCTGGCTGGCCTTTGTTACATGTCACATGTTGTTACATGTTGTACATGAAACTTCATCCAAGCTAGCTTTCATACAGTATTATTTATTTTTGTTGGGAATTTCTAACCAATTTATTTCTAATCAGTTTTTTTGGGGAAAAATATATTATTTTCTAATAAAGTTTGTTGTGATTCAGCTGCTAGTTGTCACATTTGTGCGCTGCCGCACGTTGACCTAGCTTTGTAGAAGTAACAGCAGGCGAAAGAATCGGAGCAAAGACATTGCTGGAGACCTACCTGGACTAGTCCATTATACTTATACACCACACAGTTGACATCTACGTTACAAATCTGCGGTTGTCTCTATATAGATAGTAAAAGACATCAGTCTAGAGACTAAGGGCCTATAGCTGTGAACTAAGCTCAAAGTAAGGGACGGTGCGTATGTCCACCTTATATTCTATCCATTCAGGCCCCTGAAATGACTCTTGCTTGTTGTTCATGTCTGTCCATATTCCTTGGGGGAAGTATATCCATCTGCTACCTACTCCTTTCTCAACTACTGGTGCTACGAGTAGGGAATCTCCTGCAACAACAGCCATATGATTAGTAAGATGTGTCTGTGTGGTTGTGTAGTAATACATGTCTATAGACAGAGATACACTCACCCAGAAGGAATTGATCCTCTATGTCGTATGTCACAGAGTCTGAAGGTGAATGCCACCACAGGGGTCTTACTATAGGGGTGCCATAGTTCACTGCATCTTTAGCTAATGACAATATGAGGGGTGCCAGATATAACTCCCGTAGTTTGGTCAGTTCCAGGGCTATAAATAAATGGGGACAACACTAAACAAATTCATTCAACTTGTTGCTTAAACAAGTAGGTTCGGGGAGACAAATACCACTAAATATTGGGAAGAAAACTCCAAAGCATACTTGATGACAACCAACAAAAGCTCTTGGAGAAAAACTCCAACCTCAATATGCCGCCGCTGGCAGTCTCAGTGACATTTCAGTGCATTGACGACCATGCAATTTGTCTTCTATGACCAATTGTATTACAAAAACGCAGCCCTTAGCTATGAGAGATATTTCAGGTGCCCGCTACACGAATCATTGTACTAGCTGGTAACTAACCAATGTTAATATAAACATACTAATGTCAGTTGTCTCCACATCATACTGCCATGGACAGATAGATACTTGCATAGACTGTAGAAACGTTACCAGCTGAAACCATCTGATGTATAACTCTTTCTCAGGTAGAGCTGAATCTTTGAATAAGTTTTCGCCATCAACCATAGCGTTTCCTCCTAAAAGCAGTACTTACATCGTACAGTAGCAGTGTGTTGTCTGGCACACTAAAGTCAACATAGTACATTTCATTCACGTGTATACAAATGCACTGCAGTTCAGCATTTTTCTTCTTCACAGTTTCTAAGAATTATTGTTAAATTGTACTAACAAGTTTCCAGCGAGTTTTAGCAAACTTCACGCGAAAAATGTTTTCCCTCTGAGCAGTTTTTACTTTCTTTTAAGGCAGTATTTTTCTCTGGTGGCTATGGTCATTCACTGTTAGGAAAACAGTTGCAATAGTCTGAGGTACCTACCTATCATATCGGGTAGTATGAAATGATAGCCTGTGATACTTAGATGTAGAGCACTTGGTATCATAGACCTGAGACCATTGTCAAAGCCCCAGTAAGAGTGTTTGTCCATCATTCTCACGTATATTCCGCTGTCTTGGTTTCTATACGCTGACCTTGTCTCTGTCAATCCTCCAAACTGAGCAGCAAACTGCACGTACTTTTGGGTGAGCAGGTTAGGATTGTAGTGTATATCTGGTATATAGAGTATAATATACTGTAGTGTATATCTAGTATATAGAGTATAATATACTGTAGTGTATATCTGGTATATAGAGTATAATATATTGTAGTGTATATCTAGTATATAGAGTATAATATATTGTATTGTATATCTAGTATATAGAGTATAATATATTGTATTGTATATCTAGTATATAGAGTATAATATATTGTAGTGTATATCTAGTATATAGAGTATAATATATTGTAGTGTATATCTAGTATATAGAGTATAATATATTGTAGTGTATATCTAGTATATAGAGTATAATATACTGTAGTGTATATCTAGTATATAGAGTATAATATATTGTAGTGTATATCTAGTGTATAGAGTATAATATATTGTAGTGTATATCTAGTATATAGAGTATAATATATTGTAGTGTATATCTAGTATATAGAGTATAATATATTGTATATCTAGTATATAGAGTATAATATATTGTAGTGTATATCTAGTATATAGAGTATAATATATTGTAGTGTATATCTAGTATATAGAGTACAATATATTGTATTGTATATCTAGTATATAGAGTACAATATATTGTATTGTATATCTAGTATATAGAGTACAATATACTGTAGTGTATATCTAGTATATAGAGTACAATATATTGTATTGTATATCTAGTATATAGAGTATAATATATTGTAGTGTATATCTAGTATATAGAGTATAATATATTGTAGTGTATATCTAGTATATAGAGTATAATATATTGTATATCTAGTATATAGAGTATAATATATTGTATATCTAGTATATAGAGTATAATATATTGTAGTGTATATCTAGTATATAGAGTATAATATATTGTATTGTATATCTAGTATATAGAGTATAATATATTGTAGTGTATATCTAGTATATAGAGTATAATATATTGTATTGTATATCTAGTATATAGAGTATAATATATTGTATTGTATATCTAGTATATAGAGTATAATATATTGTATATCTAGTATATAGAGTATAATATATTGTATATCTAGTATATAGAGTATAATATATTGTAGTGTATATCTAGTATATAGAGTATAATATATTGTATTGTATATCTAGTATATAGAGTATAATATATTGTAGTGTATATCTAGTATATAGAGTATAATATATTGTATTGTATATCTAGTATATAGAGTATAATATATTGTATATCTAGTATATAGAGTATAATATATTGTATATCTAGTATATAGAGTATAATATATTGTAGTGTATATCTAGTATATAGAGTATAATATATTGTATTGTATATCTAGTATATAGAGTATAATATATTGTATTGTATATCTAGTATATAGAGTATAATATATTGTAGTGTATATCTAGTATATAGAGTATAATATATTGTATTGTATATCTAGTATATAGAGTATAATATATTGTATATCTAGTATATAGAGTATAATATATTGTATATCTAGTATATAGAGTATAATATATTGTAGTGTATATCTAGTATATAGAGTATAATATATTGTAGTGTATATCTAGTATATAGAGTATAATATATTGTAGTGTATATCTAGTATATAGAGTACAATATATTGTAGTGTATATCTAGTATATAGAGTATAATATATTGTAGTGTATATCTAGTATATAGAGTATAATATATTGTAGTGTATATCTAGTATATAGAGTATAATATATTGTAGTGTATATCTAGTATATAGAGTATAATATATTGTAGTGTATATCTAGTATATAGAGTATAATATATTGTAGTGTATATCTAGTATATAGAGTATAATATATTGTAGTGTATATCTAGTGTATAGAGTATAATATATTGTAGTGTATATCTAGTATATAGAGTATAATATATTGTAGTGTATATCTAGTATATAGAGTATAATATATTGTAGTGTATATCTAGTATATAGAGTATAATATATTGTAGTGTATATCTAGTATATAGAGTATAATATATTGTAGTGTATATCTAGTATATAGAGTATAATATATTGTAGTGTATATCTAGTATATAGAGTATAATATATTGTAGTGTATATCTAGTATATAGAGTATAATATATTGTAGTGTATATCTAGTGTATAGAGTATAATATATTGTAGTGTATATCTAGTATATAGAGTATAATATATTGTAGTGTATATCTAGTATATAGAGTATAATATATTGTATATCTAGTATATAGAGTATAATATATTGTAGTGTATATCTAGTATATAGAGTATAATATATTGTATATCTAGTATATAGAGTATAATATATTGTATATCTAGTATATAGAGTATAATATATTGTATATCTAGTATATAGAGTATAATATACTGTAGTGTATATCTAGTATATAGAGTATAATATACTGTAGTGTATATCTAGTATATAGAGTATAATATATTGTAGTGTATATCTAGTATATAGAGTATAATATATTGTAGTGTATATCTAGTATATAGAGTATAATATATTGTAGTGTATATCTAGTATATAGAGTATAATATATTGTAGTGTATATCTAGTATATAGAGTATAATATATTGTATATCTAGTATATAGAGTATAATATATTGTAGTGTATATCTAGTATATAGAGTATAGTATATTGTAGTGTATATCTAGTATATAGAGTATAATATATTGTAGTGTATATCTAGTATATAGAGTATAATATATTGTAGTGTATATCTAGTATATAGAGTATAATATATTGTAGTGTATATCTAGTATATAGAGTATAATATATTGTAGTGTATATCTAGTATATAGAGTATAATATATTGTAGTGTATATCTAGTATATAGAGTATAATATATTGTAGTGTATATCTAGTATATAGAGTATAACATATTGTAGTGTATATCTAGTATATAGAGTATAATATATTGTAGTGTATATCTAGTATATAGAGTATAATATATTGTAGTGTATATCTAGTATATAGAGTATAATATATTGTAGTGTATATCTAGTATATAGAGTATAATATATTGTATATCTAGTATATAGAGTATAATATATTGTATATCTAGTATATAGAGTATAATATATTGTAGTGTATATCTAGTATATAGAGTATAATATATTGTATATCTAGTATATAGAGTATAATATATTGTAGTGTATATCTAGTATATAGAGTATAATATATTGTAGTGTTTATCTAGTATATAGAGTATAATATATTGTATATCTAGTATATAGAGTATAATATATTGTATATCTAGTATATAGAGTATAATATATTGTATATCTAGTATATAGAGTATAATATATTGTAGTGTATATCTAGTATATAGAGTATAATATATTGTAGTGTATATCTAGTATATAGAGTATAATATACTGTAGTGTATATCTAGTATATAGAGTATAATATATTGTAGTGTATATCTAGTATATAGAGTATAATATATTGTAGTGTATATCTAGTATATAGAGTATAATATATTGTAGTGTATATCTAGTATATAGAGTATAATATATTGTAGTGTATATCTAGTATATAGAGTATAATATATTGTAGTGTATATCTAGTATATAGAGTATAATATATTGTAGTGTATATCTAGTATATAGAGTATAATATATTGTAGTGTATATCTAGTATATAGAGTATAATATATTGTAGTGTATATCTAGTATATAGAGTATAATATATTGTAGTGTATATCTAGTATATAGAGTATAATATATTGTAGTGTATATCTAGTATATAGAGTATAATGTACTGTAGTGTATATCTAGTATATAGAGTATAATATATTGTAGTGTATATCTAGTATATAGAGTATAATATATTGTATATCTAGTATATAGAGTATAATATATTGTAGTGTATATCTAGTATATAGAGTATAATATATTGTATATCTAGTATATAGAGTATAATATATTGTAGTGTATATCTAGTATATAGAGTATAATATATTGTAGTGTATATCTGGTATATAGGGTATAATATATTGTATATCTAGTATATAGAGTATAATATATTGTATATCTAGTATATAGAGTATAATATATTGTATATCTAGTATATAGAGTATAATATACTGTAGTGTATATCTAGTATATAGAGTATAATATATTGTATATCTAGTATATAGAGTATAATATATTGTATTGGATATCTGGTATATAGAGTATAATATATTGTAGTGTATATCTGGCATATAGAGTATAATATATTGTAGTGTATATCTAGTATATAGAGTATAATATATTGTATATCTAGTATATAGAGTATAATATATTGTATTGTATATCTAGTATATAGAGTATAATATATTGTATATCTAGTATATAGAGTATAATATATTGTATTGTATATCTGGCATATAGAGTATAATATATTGTAGTGTATATCTAGTATATAGAGTATAATATATTGTATTGGATATCTAGTATATAGAGTATAATATATTGTAGTGTATATCTAGTATATAGAGTATAATATATTGTAGTGTATATCTAGTATATAGAGTATAATATGTTGTAGTGTCCGGCTGTCTGTATGTTTATGTATTTGTATGTAATTTCAGTTGAATGGTCACCCAAACCGCAAGGCTGACAGAGATAAAAACTGCTGTAAAAACAGTCCATTGAATCAATCTTATGCATGGCGGAATTTTTTTTGCGATTCATTCCAAAACTGAATATATTTGTAGATTTAACATTTTTCCAATAACCTAGGTGGAGACGACTAACATTTTGCTAATACAGGATGATAATTCAAGTGACCAATGGGTATATATTTATAAACCACTGTGTTGAGAGATATTCAAACTGCCTTAAAAATAGTCTGTTGGATCAATTTGATGAATGGCTGGGTTTCTCAAATTTGAGATATCCGTAGGTTGTTTCATTAATTCACTTTTCAATAATGCATGTGGAGACAAATCTCAAGAAGTTACATTCTGCTAACACCAAATGGGGCGGGTGAAGGCGGAGGTGGGGAAAGAATGAGACAGGAATAGGGTGGGCTGACATTATGATATTTGAATACGACAGGTAATACTGCTAGTATTGTGTATACATCTACCTGCGGGCATGTATACATCTACCTGCGGGCATGTATATATCTACCTGCGGGCATGTATATATACTCCCCGCCATCAAACTTAAAGCTGTCGATGCCCTTATCTAGCAGGTGAGATAGTTTGCTGCGGTACCACTCTACCGCATCGTCATTGAAGAAGTCAACCATTGCACCGATACCCTGCCACCATCTCATTAAACCTGCCACATCTCTGTTCTTATCCTTGACTAAATAGCCTTTATCAGCACCTTCCTACAACACATCTTGATGGGAGGTAGTAGCAACCCCCATAGTACCAGAGACTGCAACGCATGGAACATAGGCTATAGAGTTATACCTGAAATGCTTTGCTGTCAGTATTTACAAAAGGGTGAACCCAAGAAGTTACCCTGTAATTCATCTCTTTCAAACTCTGTAACATCTGGTGTGGATCCGGAAACCTGAGCTGGTCAAAGATCATGTCACTATAGTTGGTGGTGTATGTATCATCTATCTCTATCTGGCTAGCCTTAAAACCATAATGTTGGATCTCTTGAGCGAAAGACAGAATAATTGATTGGTTGATTCGAGTTTTGTAGCGAGCCCATGTGGACCATATGGGATATTTTATGATTAGTTCGTCAGCCATTTTTGGTTTTTTAAAGAATCTCTCTGAGACAAACTGGTGACTACTTTTTATAGTCTTTCCGCTCTTACATACGACATATTCTATGTTATCATGCGATCCAAGGATGATGCCATTTTCTGATACGCCATAGTGAAGGCTGGCATCGTCGTCAATAAAGTAAATGGCTACTCCTGTAGTGGATAACCAATAGCGCTCTAGAATGGAACCAAATGCTGTCGGGTGAGAGAGTAGATCATCCGTTACATAGCGTTGGTATGGAATAAGATGTTTGTCTACAGGCCACCTCGCTGTGTAGTACTGTGGCCCACCGTACCATCTCCCAGAGCTGATTGTGTGGTGTACTATGTTACCACTGGCTGGCTGAGATTTGTGGGTAACCATAACACAATGCTCCTCAAACTGTCTCGTCTGAATAGATACAGAAGAGGGCTCAATTGTAATAAATCCAATAACGGAATTGTTCTCGTCTTCTATATTCATGACGTGTTGAGTGGCTGTTGTGACAGAAAGGCTTCCATTCCTGCTGCTTAGCTTTGTCAGACACGGACAAGTTGTTAGTACATCTGGTACTAGGGTTGCAATCACTCCAGCTACTAGTATCGGTACTGCCACAGCTATAAGCACGTCTGTTAACCATCGATGCTCCATTTACAATATTGTGAATGCAAATCTAGTATCGACTGTCACCAATAACACAATACCTGCGCGGTATAATATGACATCCGAGCTACAAACTGCTTGAATGCTGAGTGTTACATACATCGGCTGCGGGTAAAATTTTAACCTTTTTGCACGCTTCACTGACCTTTTAACTAGCCCCAAGCTTTCCTTGTGCAGCCAGCAAGCCTGGACTCTATACATATCACTGGGTGCAGTGTAATAGAGTTTATTACCGGTTAAATAAATCGTACAAATAATATACCAATGAGAAAAAGTATACAAAACTTAAAACATGATTTGCAGTTTAAACGATGTAAAATTTAAAATCAACGACTAGGAGCCTATTGCTTGCACTTCTAGTAAGGTAAGAAAACTCTTGTATAATTGTGTTGCTGTGGTGGGTGTACCTGTGTGCTGGTTGACGACTGCAGGTATCGACTAGCAAGGGACAAAACCAAATTTTAAAACAAAATTACAATATTATGAAAGTTGTAAAAAAGGCTCTGATAGGTATGAGCAAAAGTGAGCGTTACAGTTTATAGAGAGTGCATAGGTAGAAGAGAGTCACTGAGGGCACTATTCAGTGTATATACCATATACTGTTCCTACAGCAAATAGATACTTGTTTCTGTACTCAAAGCTGGAGAACATATCTACGCTGGCATCCCAAAGGCAGCGGCTACCAACGGTCATTCCTTGATCATTACTGGACCCAATCGTAATCAGGGTTATTACTTTAAATCTTGGTATTTGCAACTCTTTTACTCTTGCCTTTATCACCTGTATAACAGCATTATGTTTCCATGGTTGCAAAGATAACCTCATATAGGTTTATAGTAGGAGTTATGCTCTTTTTGTCTTTTACACTATGACATGTTGACATGATAGAATAACTCCTAATACAAAACAAACTAACTGTTAGCTATTCTATGCACCTACCTCTGACAGAGTTTTCGTCATTTGCCGACATATTTCAGGCTCGTACCGCTGATCTACCAGGTAACTTTCTAACACATCCTTTATTATGTTTTTGATAACTGCTTCTGGAAACTTCTTCTTGGCCGTCAGCTGATATGTGTTCTCAAATTTGACGTGTGACTTGATATCCTCATGACCTCTGTCATCTTGGTTAGACACACTACTGTGTGTCCTGTAGACAGGCAAGACATTTTATTATATGTACAAGCATGTTCTGTGAGTGAGCAATTCCAGAATATTAATTCAAGCGAACTAGCGTAACATATACATACACGTGATACTTGCTGGGGTGATTTGAGTGGGCAGTGTGTCTTACTTCACTGTTGATAGTTGACTGGCTCCCTCTCTTTTTCAGCAATCTAGCTGCTTTTTCTTTTGCTATTTCTCTGTCTGCCATTGTGGTAAAACTATGAAACTTCCTAAACAAACCACAAACCAAAAGAAAATAATTGTGTATACATACTTTTATTGCAATAGCTTGACATAAAATTTGATTTTAGACTTTGTTTTGCTTTTGACTTATGCAAATAGTTTATCCCAATGGATACCATTGTTTAAACAACTCCCAATTTTCTGAAATATTAATTGTAACTTAATCAACTATATGACGATGATCATAAACAATAATTTTTTTATGCTCTTTTTATACTACTGGTGGCGGTAAAGTAGTGATAATGATAATATTTATGGAAATTCAATCACTTCATTGACAAGAAAACAATTGAACGCAGTTACTGAATTGAAGGTGCCACTTTTCTAGCGTCTTATTCATAATGATAGATAAAATAATCCCTACAACCATTTTTACTACCAACCTACAGTTTTAGAGTGAACGCCTATGCAGTTTTGATGTTGCTACGGGAAACACAGCGGTGCAGATTGCACCGGCATAGAGAAATCACGCATGCTTATGAAGCACTCTCGCGTGCGAGCTACTATTTTGAGACTACAACCAAAGTGTTAGACCAATCACACCGTCAATAGATTGACCTTAGTTTTGTCCTTGGACGTGAAACGAAAACACAGCTGATGTTCAGAAAATATTATTATTATGCCGAGTAAACACTTGTCAATTGATATTTTGCGCGTTTTAGTATACACAAATACATGTATGTAACCACTTGTGCTTTTCCATGAGTGATGTATTTTCCTTTTGGTTTGCCACAAGAATTCCGTTTTCCCAAAGCGACAGATCACCCTCAAGAGCCAGTTGAAATTTGTAGCAACAGAGATCGATCCTTAATTTTGCTACTCACCGAAGACACTCTTCATGTATGGTTTTGCAAAGTAAGTGACAGTTCAAGTTTTAAATTTTTTTCTAATAAATGTTTTATTATTCAGTTTGTTTTTATCGCAGTAAACCTTGATTAGCCATAAATAAATTTTATAGATAATAATAAATTATTTATTTCAACATCATCATCTTCAAGTTCTTCTTCGTCATTGTTGTTGTTTCTGTCTTTTATTTATTAAATAAAAGACAGCAACGATGACGAAGATAATATTGAAAAACAATTGCAATAATAATAAGTTAGTTCCTATTTAGTATTATTATGAATATATTATTATTATCATCAAAATAATTATATTAATAAATAATTAAAAGTATTTATTTAGTAGTTTTGAGATATTACAATTATCTGATTGTAATAAAGAGAGCTGCTTTGTTTATTCACAACATACCATAGGCAATCACCAGCAGACACTCATGTTTGTCTAGCAAACTTTTGTTATCACACGTTGAACAAGTTGTAAACTAAATATTGAGCCACTAGTCAAAGCAATAGCATGCAAAACTTTAATAACCAGAAGAAACTAGTGAGAGAGTAACCCCCTTAAGAGAGCTTCAACCACACAGGCTATTTGAATGTTGCACACCCAGTGCTAGCTCGCTTCTCCTCTCACAGCCATAATGATGATTGCAATGTTTCTATTAAACCAAACAAGTTAAGCAGAGATTCATCATACCTATGAGTGCAGTAGATTACGTGGAGATGAAAAAGTCTTTATACAGGAACCTTTTCGTAGGTTTATGCCAAACTGCATGTTTTTTAACCTGCAATTACTATTTGAATTGTATTAAAATTTCGATAAATTGAGAGGGTCTGATTTGCGCCACTTTCTATACAAGCATTGTTGTGGTTGAGCTGTATAGAATAAGCATGCGCTTTAGTCTGAACGGGCACTTCAAGTATCAAGTGTTTATCAATTTGCTAAGGGTGAACGAATGAAGCCATACAGATGTCAGAATTAAAATATTTTCACTGCTGGAGTTTTTGCAGACACATCCATGTGTGAGAAGAATTGGGCGACGGGCCTATTTAACTAGACAGTGTTTCCTTCAACCGCTGGCTGCACTTTCTCTCTTCTGTTGTAGCCATGTGTACAAATCGCTGCATTACAACGCTCCAAACATTCCGTGGAAGAAAGAGGAAAGAATTGCAAAGCTGTATGGAAATCAGATGCGACCACAATTCTAGTTGCGGTAAGATTTGTCTTAGCGTAGTTATACAGTAGGCAAAGTTTTGTGTGAATATTTTGATATGTGTATTCGGCTATTTGAGATATTTTTTTTGCGCTCAAATGTTTTGTTGAATCTTGAGTTTAGTTAAACGTGAATAATCATATGGTTGCTGAATGCTTGATTGTGTGTTGTAGACGGACAAAGGACGCCTGCTCTTCTTTAAGATTGAGGTAGATGAAAGTAGCCAGGAGAGCCTTTATCTCAAGAAAGGTTACTCCAGGTATGCATTTCTCTTACCTCTATTCACTATAGTATAATATGTATTGTTGAAGACTTTTGGTTAGGACAATGCTACCTAAAAGTATCAAAACAGTTCAATAGATTTGGATCTGCACATTGATGATAGCATATTTCATTTATCCATGCATGCGTATTGTTTGCTTGTGGAAGTTATTTACTTTTGGTGGAGAAATCGGTAGTTATGTTACTTTTGATTAAAGAAAATAAAGACTAACTTTAAAACATTTAGCAAATCACAAAAAACCGATTCAATAGTTTCAATGGTTAGAGAGTTGCTTTGGCTGTTGTACGGTGTTTGTGATAAGTTTTAATTTATTCTGTTATTCAAATAAATAGTAATGGCTCCCTATACTCACAGCTATATCCGAAAGTGAGCCAAATTCAAATTTAAACATTGTTTCAACATTAGGAAGGTTCACCAGCAATTGAATTGTTTTACGCACACCTGTAAATAAATTAATGGAAGGAAATAGTTCAGAAGAATAAAAGATTTAAAAGAGTTGTAATCGTTTGATTGGTTGAAAAATCCATCTTAGTTTTTTTCACATTTGTTGCAGCATGGCACGCAATAAAACGCTGTGACTGGCATTTTAAACTTATAGAATTCGCCCTCGGCAATCCTACATCAAACGAGATACCCTCTAGGAACTTTTGTTTATTATGTAACACATCTGTCTTTAATGGGGTTGTGACTGGGGTTATCCCCCCTTATAGGGGGCGCTGGTGTAAGTCCAACCGGAAAATGCCGAAATTTTTATATAGAGTACAATGCAGAAATACGGAGTTGAGATGTTAAACTAGAATAAACATGCTATTGCAATGCGATTGATATAATTGAACAAGTCACGGAGCTCACAGGGCTATAGCATATTACACGTACATAAGTTTTTAATCACACAAGTGTAGCTATAGAGCATAATAATCATTAAATAACCACGATGCGGTCAGCGATTATATACGATCGTTGGTACAGTAGTTAATAAATACGATGAAACACTAACGATAATTAACTTATTTAACGCAACATTTATGTGTAAATGGATTGTCTGGTATCTGTGCGGGAAATAATAATAATAATAATACAAGTAATTAATCATTAGCATCTATCTACACCTCTATGAAACTATTATTATAAATGACAATGAGAATTTAATGTGGTGACAATGTTTTATAATAATGAAATCAATTATTCATTTTTTTATCATAATTGATTTAATAATATAATAATTATAAATAATAATATAATAATAATAAGTTGTTACTTACTACTATAATTATTATTTATTATTATAAAATTATAAGAAGCATCATTTATAATAATTATTATTATCTAATAACAATTCAATAATAACCTTAATAATTACAATAGCAATCATAAACAGTAGAATCATAATTATAAATGATTATAATAAATAAAAAAAGATCTCACTAATAACTATATAAAAAATAGTTAGAATAATGATAACACGGGCATCAGAGGCTTGCCAAAAAAGAGAAGGAAGACGATGCGCCCGTTACTAAATGTGTTAGTAATAACCTAGCTTTTTCACTCAGTTTCAACGAATTGGGTTGTGATATTGAACTTTTTGCAAGCAACCGGATATTGCTACGAATAGTTTTTATTACAGGACGCATCGTCTCTGCTATTTTTTTGGCAAGCCCCGGAGTTCCGTGCATAACAACTGTAATAAATAATAATTGAAAAAACTGTAAAAAAAATATAAATCTTTGTTGCTGCAGGTAGATTTGATGCTGCTGTCTTTAAAAATAGTCTAAAGTGTTTTTAGGGACATGTCATTATAGTATACAATTAACAGCATGGAAGCTATCAGAGAAAAACTGTCACGAGTCTGCATGAAGTAACTATATTTTATACTACGAACAATGGTAACTTCCGGTTGGATGTAGAAAGTTCAAAGAGAAATAACTCTTAATGTCACAACCCCATTCTTTTTTGTAATCGATTGGTGATGCTGTTACTTTAATTTTGTGTAGAAAGCAGCAAAAGGCATTTGATGCTCTATTTTTGGGTGAAGGAATTCCTGCCTTATCTATACAAGAGCTGCAGTCATTCAACATCAATGAGCAAGTATCCAGGTAAACATCTATTTCTGTGCTGTGTTGTAGCTGTCACCCGTTGTCACCTGCTGTCACTTGCTGTCACCTGCTGTCAATTTCTATCACTTGCATATAGCCGTGTGTCACATGGTGACACCTCATATTTGAACAGTGCTGCTAATGTTGCATTCGGTGTCATTTACGTGTCACTAGATGTCACAGGTTTGCATATTTTTGTGTCACCTGTCTCTTAAACAGCCCTGGGTGTCACACTGTGACATTATGGAAGTATTACCGTGTATAGTATAGTATGTACATGCTATCTGCTATTTGTGTTGCAGCCTAGCTATACTGAGAGATGAGCTAGTTGTAACTACCACACAGGGGGGTTTGACTAGGGTAAGATGGAATGGTACCATTAATGAAACCTACAGTGCAACTCTTGCAGAGGTGCAATTTAGTTATGACCTACAACTATCTAAAGGTGACTAGGAGTTGTGTTCTCCTTATATTTAGTTGTCCCATATCCATATACACAATATATGGATATTATATTGTTATATAACCTGGACAGGTAAACACTTGAAAGCAAGCAATGAGTATATAACTGATGTGGAGTTTAGTCCCCTACTTGGTGGATTTGTAACTGTCCTATCCGGCGGTAGAGGTTTCTTTCTCACAGCTCCAAATGCAAAGTTTGACAGAGAGGTAAGATGGCGTCTAGTTTGATTGAATATCTTGCAAGGTATTATCAATGCTGTGACTTCTATCTACCTGTACACTGTGGTACTTGTGACTTCTATCTACCTGTACACTGTGGTACTTGTGACTTCTATCTACCTGTACACTATGGTACTTGTGACTTCTATCTACCTGTACACTGTGGTATTTGTGACCTCTATCTACCTGTACACTGTGGTACTTGTGACTTCTATCTACCTGTACACTGTGGTACTTGTGACTTCTATCTACCTGTACACTGTGGTACTTGTGACTTCTATCTACCTGTACACTATGGTACTTGTGACTTCTATCTACCTGTACACTGTGGTACTTGTGACTTCTATCTACCTGTACACTGTGGTACTTGTGACTTCTATCTACCTGTACACTATGGTACTTGTGACTTTTATCTACCTGTACACTGTGGTACTTGTTACTTCTATCTACCTGTACACTGTGGTACTTGTGACTTCTATTTACCTGTACACTGTGGTACTTGTGACCTCCATCTACCTGTACACTGTGGTACTTGTGACTTCTATCTACCTGTACACTATGGTATTTGTGTAGAACCTACATGGTGTTTGGGCTCCTGATCTGAGAGATGCAACGTGTGTACATGCCAACCATAAGTACAGGCTTATAGTGTTCGGATGTGCCAGGTTAGTGTGTATAGCACAGTATGTGTTATGTAATATGCTAAATGATAATATATATCAATTACATAACACGCTAATTATATATTGCAGTGGTAAAGGCATCGTGTACCACATAGATGCTGCCACTGGAGCTTTGGTAGTCTCTCATGAGCTGTCAGTGTCTACCAAAGAATACCCAGGTATATTCACTCAACTTTGTACATATAAGTTACGTGTACAAGTTACGTGTACAAGTTACATGTATAAGTTATATTGTACACTCTGTACTGTCAGCGTTTGTCTGTGCGCAGATGCTGGTCTCGTTGGTGGAGCCATATCACAGCTGGCATGGACTCCAGATGAATGTGCTATTGTGGCAGCGTGGAGTAAAGGTGGTATCGCTGTATGGAGTGTGTTTGGTGCGCTGCTCTTCTGCTCCCTCAAGGCCAACTACGGGTCAGTTGCTGTGTCCTCTCTGTACTGTGTTGTTGGTTATTGCTAAGTACTGTGTTGTTGGTTATTGCTAGGTACTGTGTACAACAGGTAGTACAACATTTAGTGCAACATGTAGTTCAGCATGTAGTGCAACATGTAGTGCAACATGTAGTACAACATGTAGTTCAGCATGTAGTGCAACATGTAGTGCAACATGTAGTGCAACATGTAATACAACATGTAGTGCGACATGAAGTACAACATATGGTGTAACATGTGTTGCAAAGTGTAGTACAACATGTAGTGCAACATGTAGTACAACATGTAATGCAATATGTAGTAAAATATGTGGCGCAACATGTAGTACAACATGTAATGCAACATGTAGTGCAACATGTAGTACAACATGTAGTGCAACATGTACTGCAACATGTACTGCAACATGTACTGCAACATGTAGTACATTTGTGTGTTTCTGTGTTACAGTGTACCAGGTCCTGCTTCCCATAACAGTCTCATAGTTAAGGCAATGGTAAGTAGAACTGTTATATTTACTACTGTATACTACTGTATACTACTATATACTACTGTATACTACTGTATACTACTGTATACTACTATATATTACTGTATACTACTATATACTACTGTATACTTCTGTATACTACTATATACTACTGTATACTACTGTATACTACTGTATACTACTGTATACTACTGTATACTACTGTATACTACTGTATACTACTGCATACTACTGCATACTACTGTATACTACTGTATACTACTGTATACTACTGTATACTACTGTATACTACTGTATACTACTGTACACTACTATATACTACTGTATACTACTGCATGTGTCTATCTCTATCCCAGGAGTGGGGGGCTGAAGGCTATCAGTTATGGCTCTCTGCAGAGAATACAGACAAGATCATCAGCTCTGCCAGTCTACACTCTAGTGATAACCATTCCACCTCTTCCTCGTCATCAGACCCTGCCTCCTCGCCCGAACCTCCAATAACAGAGAGCTCCGCTAGCAGAGGTTGCCACGATTTTATTCAGATACACTTTGTAAAGTCACCACTCACAGTCAATCCTTGCCTGGTACGTCTGTCTATACTATATCTATGTAGCCACATTGTGAGGGCACACGGTGCATTGAGCTATATATCTGTGTATAGCCACATTGTGAGGGCACACGCTGCATTGAGCTATATAGCCACTTTGTGAGGGCACACGCTGCATTTACCTATATATCACTTGCTTCACCTTGTAGAGCAACCATAAGCACCTGTTTTTGCAAGCTGAGGACAAACTGTACATCAACCTCGGCAGCGATAAGACAGATGATGATGCAAGCAACGTGCTGATTGCGAACAAGCAATGGCGGGTGGTTCCGATTCGTTACACATACCTCGGCAGCAATTGGCCCATTCGAGTGAGTCACTTCGAGTTGGTGTCTTTTTACAAGATGTCTGCCGCTGCTGTTATAGAAACAATTAAATTACTAATTGATGTCTATGCATAGACGTACGTGTACAAGCCCAAAGTTAGTGCTCCATAAAACACTAGGCATTGTTCTATTCTCTAGTATTCGGCCATGGACGATGCTGGACTATCTGTGGCTATAGCTGGCAGGACTGGCTTGGCTCACTACTCACTGCTGCGCAGGAAGTGGTTCCTTTTTGGTAATGAAGCTCAGGAAAAAGGTATGGTTGTCAGCGGAGGCCTTATTTGGTGGAAAAGTTTCATCTGCGTTGGTTGCTTCAACCTCGACTCTGGTAAAGATGAGGTTAGTATACTCTTATTATATAACTATTGGTATGTTACCTGATTACATAACTAGTGGTATGTTACCTGATTACATCACTAGTGGTATGTTACCTGATTACATAACTATTGGTATGTTACCTGATTATATAACTAGTGGTATGTTACCTGATTACATAACTAGTGGTATGTTACCTGATTGCATAACTAGTGGTATGTTACCTGATTACATAACTATTGGTATGTTACCTGATTATATAACTATTGGTATGTTACCTGATTATATAACTAGTGGTATGTTACCTGATTATATAACTATTGGTATGTTACCTGATTATATAACTATTGGTATGTTACCTGATTATATAACTAGTGGTATGTTACCTGATTATACCCGTTGTTGGTGTTCTCCTGCGTTACTCTACTTTTATGCCTTGTGCATCTTTTCTTTAATCTTGTCACTTCATGTTTAAATGAACTCGAGTGTTTTGTCGTTAGAACCCATGGCTGTTCATTTAGCCATGCCCACAGTTATTCTCTGTTGTCGTTTAGGCCTTGATTGTCACCTCAAATATGGAGTTGTCTGCAACTGTTCTAAGCAGACAACTCCATATTTTCAACACAATTTAGTGTTTGGTTGTCATGTTTACTGTGGGTACAATAAAATGCTTTACCAAAGATTCACAGATAGAGAACATATATGTCACTGTGTAATTACTGTCAGTCCTTTGCTTTGATGATGACTTGAGAACATCATGTGTTTCTTCAGATGCTTTTGAATCAAACTCGTGGAAGTAAAACTCGGTTGTATTTTAGATCAAAGTGAGGGGCACTTTTGTGTGTAATAAGAATATCATATGAATAAGGATATAGTTTACTTGTATATAGTATTATACTTACTATGTCTAGTATCTATTGTACTTGTATATAGTATTATACTTACTATGTCTGGTATTTAGTATACTTGTATATTGTATTATACTTACTTTGTCTAGTATTTAGTATACTTGTATATTGTATTATACTTACTATGTCTAGTATTTAGTATACTTGTATATTGTATTATACTTACTTTGTCTAGTATTTAGTATACTTGTATATTGTATTATACTTACTTTGTCTAGTATTTAGTATACTTGTATATTGTATTATACTTACTATGTCTAGTATTTAGTATACTTGTATATTGTATTATACTTACTATGTCTAGTATTTAGTATACTTGTATATTGTATTATACTTACTATGTCTAGTATATAGTATACTTGTATATTGTATTATACTTACTATGTCTAGTATTTAGTATAAACCACACGTGCATACAAATATATTATTGTAGATACGATTCTACCCGACCACAAGTAAACTAGACAATGCATTCTGTGCCACTACCAAGGTCCCCTATGCAGTATTACTCATCAACACATTCAGTAACTACCTCATATGTTTGTGTGCCGATAGACATATCATGATATTCTCTATACAGCTCACTAACCAACAGAATGCAGGTTAGTTTGTTATACCAGTGTTGTTGTACAAGTGTTATTGTACAAGTGTTATTGTACAAGTGTTATTGTACAAGTGTTGTTGTACAAGTGTTATTGTACAAGTGTTGTTGTACAAGTGTTATTGTACAAGTGTTGTTGTACAAGTGTTATTGTACAAGTGTTGTTGTACAAGTGTTGTTGTACAAGTGTTATTGTACAAGTGTTGTTGTACAAGTGTTATTGTACAAGTGTTATTGTACAAGTGTTGTTGTACAAGTGTTATTGTACAAGTGTTGTTGTACAAGTGTTGTTGTACAAGTGTTATTGTACAAGTGTTATTGTACAAGTGTTGTTGTACAAGTGTTATTGTACAAGTGTTGTTGTACAAGTGTTATTGTACAAGTGTTATTGTACAAGTGTTGTTGTACAAGTGTTATTGTACAAGTGTTATTGTACAAGTGTTGTTGTACAAGTGTTATTGTACAAGTGTTATTGTACAAGTGTTATTGTACAAGTGTTGTTGTACTAGTGTTATTGTACAAGTGTTGTTGTACAAGTGTTATTGTACAAGTGTTATTGTACAAGTGTTGTTGTACAAGTGTTATTGTACAAGTGTTGTTGTACAAGTGTTATTGTACAAGTGTTGTTGTACAAGTGTTATTGTACAAGTGTTGTTGTACAAGTGTTATTGTACAAGTGTTATTGTACAAGTGTTATTGTACAAGTGTTATTGTACAAGTGTTGTTGTACAAGTGTTATTGTACAAGTGTTATTGTACAAGTGTTATTGTACAAGTGTTGTTGTACAAGTGTTATTGTACAAGTGTTGTTGTACAAGTGTTATTGTACAAGTGTTATTGTACAAGTGTTATTGTACAAGTGTTACTGTACAAGTGTTGTTGTATAATTGTTATATTATTGCAAAGGCTCTATGTTGATAAATGGAGTTGTTGTTGCAGTGCCACAGGTAGATCTACGAAGGATACAAGATGTCAGTGTAAATGGTTTCATACCTCATCCAATGTGTGTGACATTTATCACCCTTTGCTCTCTCAGCGCTGAGACCTGTAAGTCGCTATTAAAACAGACTTTTGTATAAAAGCTTCTACAGATTGGTCTATGAGTCTACTGCAAACGTAATATAGTACAAAGTAAAATTCTCTTTCTCAGATCAGCAATCAGACGACAGGATCTCTCATTCTCAGGAAATACCAGAAAGTATATTGATGAACGTCGCTGGACATCTTCTTATGTTTCAGAGAGATTGGAGCGGTCCACAACCCAAGCAAGCTTCTAATAAATACAGAGCTGTAAGTCATATACCTACATCACTTTAGGTATAAGTTATATAATACACTTTAGATATAAGTTATATAATATACTTTAGATATAAGTTATATAATATACTTTAGATATAAGTTATATAATATACTTTAGATAAAAGTTATATAATATACTTTAGATATAAGTTATATAATATACTTTAGATATAAGTTATATAATATACTTTAGATATAAGTTATATAATATACTTTAGATATAAGTTATATAATATACTTTAGATATAAGTTATATAATATACTTTAGATATAAGTTATATAATATACTTTAGATATAAGTTATATAATACACTTTAGATATAAGTTATATAATATACTTTAGATATAAGTTATATAATATACTTTAGATATAAGTTATATAATACACTTTAGATATAAGTTATATAATATACTTTAGATATAAGTTATATAATATACTTTAGATATAAGTTATATAATACACTTTAGATATAAGTTATATAATATACTTTAGATATAAGTTATATAATATACTTTAGATATAAGTTATATAATACACTTTAGATATAAGTTATGTAATATACTTTAGATATTAATACATATTTTACTTTTAGGTGCCGTTTTGCAATCCCATGAAAGTTGCGTCATCAGTGGAAAATGTATGGATACCAGCCGTGAATATGGAAGAAAAGAAACAGTTGTGTGACTCACTATGGTTGAGCTCAGGTTCTCTTGGTATGAAGGTGTGGTTGACACTGTCCTCCCAGGTATGTATGCTGCGCCTTGATGCCAAGTTTATGCGTTTGTCCAATCACTGATCCGTTTCATATCCAACCATTCCGTACGATATTACTATAGAATTCAGTGCCCACCCACTTCATGGCCAAGCGGATTATGTTACCTTTTGACGTGGCCATCTGTCCGCTGGCTGTCCTGGCAGAGGATGCTGTGATATTGGGAGCTGCCAGTGACCACTCCTCCAATGATATACTTATGTCTTCTGTGACCACTCCTGGCAGCCCTTCCTCAGGGAATAACCTGCAGAGTCTTGACTTCTCTGTACTGGAGAGAACGGTATGATCTCTGCATGCTTACATGCTTGTAGGACCTCTGTGTAGTAGAGAGAATGGTATGATCTCTGTACGCTTACACACATGTATGACTTTGTGTACTTGACAGAATGGTATGATCTCTGTACGCTTACATACTCGTATGACTTTGTGTACTTGACAGAATGGTATGATCTCTGTACGCTTACATACTTGTATGACTTTGTGTACTTGAGAGAACGGTATGATCTTACATACTTGTTAACATTTGTAGTGCTAATGTATAGCCTATATATCTATCTATATGCAGCCTATACAGATGTTATTCATGCGTATTATTGTTTTGTTCCTAGAGTGAAATATACTTACATCAGGTGCTGAGGCAACTCCTCAAGAGAAAGTAAGCTTTAGATTTCACACTTCTCTTACCTTTTGCCTTTCTCTCTTTTCTTCCCTTCCCACTTACCCCCATTTCTCCTTCGATCTCTCACACAGCTTTCCCTGCCAAGCTCTCCCCTCTAATCTGCTCTTTCTATCATTTCACATCTACTTGTCATTGTTTATGGAAGTTGCTTGAAAACGGCCTTGTGTTAGACTAAGTTATCTATTCAAATTTTAGCCTTGGATATCATGCTCTACAGTTAGCGAGGTGTTTTACCGGTCTTCCCTATTTTTCTCACATTTTGGAACTATTACTACATGAAGTGCTGGAAGAGGAGGCAACTTCTAAAGAACCCATTCCAGGTTAGCTCTCGCTTGCCTTATCCAAATATGTCACAAATGATTTATTATATAGTGTAGTTAGTATGTACGGAGCACATGTTAGTTATCTCTGGTGTCATCTGTACGTCTATGTAACATTGTAGACCCCCTACTGCCTAGGGTGGTGCTTTTTTCTAAAGAATTTCCTCAATATAGAAAAACTGTTGCTCATTGCGCTCGCAAAACAGAGATTGCATTATGGGAGCACCTGTTCTCTGCTGTCGGCAGCCCCAAAGCACTATTTGAGGTATGTGGGAAGTCAGCGAGGGCTTTTTACCATCAGCTCTATCACTACTGTTACTACTACTGTTACTACTACTGTTACTACTAATGTTACTACTACTGTTACTACTACTGTTACTACTACTGTTACTACTACTGTTACTAGTACTGTTACTACTACTGTTACTACTGCTGTTACTGCTGCTGTTACTGCTACTGTTACTGTTACTGCTACTGTTACTACTACTGTTACTACTACTGTTACTACTACTGTTACTACTACTGTTACTACTAATGTTACTACTACTGTTACTACTACTGTTACTACTACTGTTGCTACTACTATTACTACTGCTGTTCCAGGAGTGTTTAGTTAACGGAGACCTTGACACTGCGTCTTCCTATCTAATCATCCTACAGAATCTGGAGAAGTTTTATGTGAGTCGGCAGGTGAGTGAGAGTGTATCTCTCTATATCTAGGCTTGTATCTCTCTACATCTAGGCTTGTATCTCTCTACATCTAGGCTTGTATCACACCTATATACCATTTGTACTTGTAGCATGCAACCCTCCTGTTGGAGTCGGCTTTAGAGAGCAGGTCATGGCCGTTGGCTCGTGATGTTGTCAGATTTCTTAAACGAATTGGTGAGTAAAGTTTATCTTTTTATATCCTATAACTCCATATATATTCCATTTATTTATATTTTCTCTATCTATATCTATACTTTATCTACAAGCCCGCTCTACCTACATATACTGGATATCTATTTGTATGTGTTACGTATAATTAGCATGTGTGCACACATTTCTATGCTTCACACGTGTACTGTTCCACCCACCAACATGATCTGACCAGAAACTGTCCACCCAACCAGGTTGTATGTGCAGTGAATGCTCCATCAATTGTCTCGTTTCTATCAGCCAAATATTTTACTTTGTGCCCCAAAGTCTACCTATAGTCCTACTTCTGCTCATCAGATATAGACCACCCTACCAAAGGTAATATGCATGCTTATCTCAAGGCATTCAGGCTTATATGTTGGCACCAGACCTGCCTTTGTCCTTTGTTTGAAACAAACCCCAGCAAGCTTGGCATTCTTAATATGCATGTCTAGTGTAATGGTGAGCTTGTCTAGCCTTAGGAACAGCTTGTGTAGCCTGAGAATCTGTTGTGCATTAGGTCTACAGCTGGTCTCTTACTGTCTGCTCCTCATTGCTCAAGTGTGCGTACTTTACTGCCATCAGATGTGAGTTACCACTCTATAAAAGATAAAAACAGTGTCTGCTTAACTGGATATTAAATTACCTACAGCATTTTTTAGCAAATTTATCGGGCTAATAAATATATATAATTTTCTGTTATAAGTTTGTTACCTAAAATCATGATGATTTACCGTTTACCTGCTTGATAGACGTTTCAACGAGAGAAAACATGTCAGGTAAGCGTTTAAGCAAAAAAGTTTAAGCCATAAATAAAAAATGAATGCTTTCAACCCACTCAAAGTAGCAAAGTGCTGGACTGTTTACCAGACACAGGTAGTATTTCCATCACTTCTCTTTATATGAAATGTATATTTGCAAAATTGAAGTTATCTTGACCAATTACCAGTAATCTATTCAACTTCTAGTGTCTCAAACCCAGTCGGTTTTGAATAATATTCTAGTTAATTGCATGAGAAATAAAATGGACCGATATCCCAATATTAAAAAACAATTCAAAAAAGGTAAGGATAGCCTGGGAACCTATAGTACTGTATGTTGACCTCATGTACCTACCTGCATGGCCACAGTCTAAGGTTTGTATACCCCGCTTCATTGTTTGCCAAGTCATTTGCTCGTGTAACATGGAGGGTACGCGTTAACCAATCACTGCTGCTTTGTATGTTCATTGTCAAGGTCAATTGTATGTCAGTCACAGTTTCCTAGGCTATTGTGTATAAAACGTATGTTACAGACCCTCATGAAGCTGACATTGACCCGGTTACCCGTCCCCTTCCATCTCGATACGGGCAACGCTACACCACCCCTCCTCTGGATATAGAAGAGAGCGATGGATTTAGTCTAGCCAAACCCCCTTTAGTCAGAAATACTAGTCTTTCCTATTATGAAGCGGAAAATAGAATGAAGGAAAAATCAAGTAAAGCAGAAGCTTCTAGAAACATCAGTAGGAAGTAAGTGTTGGTGGTGGGTAGGGATGACTTGATTGACTTTTGGTGGATCCTCTCCCCTGCATTGTTTGACTTTTCAGACTCAGCGGCTCTCTATCATCAGGGGTTAAGGTAGAGGAAACAGAGAAGCACGATGTAGAGGTGTTGTTATATCGCCACGCTAAGAAACTTTTGTCCAGCTATAGAATACGAGATCTCGGTTTGTTTGCTGCTAACCTAGAGGAGTATGAGCTGGTGGGGCTGCTGAGAAAGGAGAGGTAAGAGTGAGCCTCACTGTGTGCGTGTATGTAGCCAGCAATGACCTCTAACAACCCTCACTATGTGCGTGTATGTAGCCAGCAATGACCTCTAACAGCCCTAACTGTGTGCGTGTATGTAGCCAGCAATGATCTCTAACAGCCCTCACTGTATGCTGTGTATGTAGCCAGCAATGACCTCTAACAACCCTCACTGTGTGCGTGTATGTATCCAGCAATGATCTCTAACAGCCCTCACTGTATGCTGTGTATGTAGCCAGCAATGACCTCTAACAGCCCTAACTGTATGCTGTGTATGTAGCCAGCAATGACCTCTAACAACCCTCACTGTATGCTGTGTATGTAGCCAGCAATGACCTCTAACAGCCCTCACTGTATGCATGTATGTAGCCAACAATGACTTCTAACAACCCTCACTGTGTGCTGTGTATGTAGCCAGCAATGACCTCTAACAACGCTCACTGTGTGCATGTATGTAGCCAGCAATGACCTCTAACAGCCCTCACTTCTCATTGTATGAGCAGGTTGCGTGGTGCTAGAGTAGAGGACGCTGTGCAGGCAGTCAAACAAGTACACACAGACTTTGGTTGGCCTCTACCAATACTTACACACTCTGCCTTCTACAAGGCTCTACGCAGTACGTCTGCATCTCTATGTATTTATCTAGATGTGCAGGATTTCCTTGATGTATAGAATGAGTGTATATGTCACCCGGATCTATAGAATATATTACTTGTACCTATAGAACGTATTACTTATATTTATAGAACATATTACTTGTGTCTATAGAATGTATTACTTTTGTCTATAGAATGTATTACTTGTGTCTATAGAATATAGCTCTCGTCCAGCCAAACTGCCCCTTGGTCGTGCAAAGGCGCTGGAAGAGCACTTGACAGAAGGAGATCTCGGTGGTAGTTGTGAGTCATCTAAAGAGATAGTTCTTTCCCCAGTAAAGTTTAGTATGGGTAGGTCCTCACTCTAATCAGACATTATGTGTAGGTCCTCACTCTACTTCGACATTATCGATATTTCTTGTATGTTTATTCTGGTATATATTCAGCAGTATATGACATCTGTTGTAGCCACACCTGACATCTCTGAAGATGTTAGTACTGAGGCTTCAGACGGTGCAGTAAATGCCGAAGTGCAGAGTCACCTGATCAATCTGGCCGGCGACTTATCGCGAAGCAACAGCGAGTCACATTTGCACGATTTATCAATGGAGTTGGCCAATCGTGGACCCAAACAATCTGAGCTGGAACTCAGGTATATATCTATATCGCTTGCATTCACCAAACTTTACTAAACACACAACATCTTCATCAGAGATAGTCTTGACTATTTTCGCTGTTTACCTTTTTCTCCTTTTTATACCTCGTGTACGGTACCTTATTTCACCGGTTGGACACATTTATACCTCGTGTACGGTACCTTATTTCACTGGATGGACACATTCGTACCTCGTGTACGGCACCTCATTTTAATGGTTGGACACATTTATATCTTCACTCCGTCAAACTGCTGAAATGTGTTAAAAAACTGAATGGAAGATAATTGTTTGCGGAGTACTCATAGTAGAAGTTGTCCCCACGGATACTTCTTAATATCTTAGTGGCAGGAGAGGACAACACACTTGAATACTTAAATGTTTTCTTACATCTCATCCGCTTATTACCCCATACAGTGTGAGATAGAATCTAAGGCTATGTTAATACTACATAAAACAAATCCAAAATCATTAACTCCGATATATACAAGATGTGTGTAAGATTTTCGCAAAGCATGCTCAATACAACGATGTAGAGCATAGGTAAAATTAGGAAATCAATCAAATCAACTCGACGTGTATATTTGTTGACCATTTGTTTAGAAACTAGATTCGCTGACCACACACTTTTGATATGGCACTTGAGCTAGTGCTGTCACCTGCTGATGGTTTTCAATCAGATTAATCGTCATTGTTATATTTTTTACTCTTCAACCAATAAGTTAATTGTTCTTGGGTTATAAACAATGTCTACGATCAACCCATTTCATCCATTTAGTTAGGAGGATCATACGTTAGTTGAAAATATAGGCCTCCTAGAGCTAAATGTTCTTGTGATGTGATTTGGACATAACATTGCAAATAGCGTAAGTTGCACAATTTTGTCTTGTAGAAAAAATTCCGTTTAGCATTGTTTGTGCCTTAGTTTTTGCCAAGGTTTCCTTTTTTTGTGTTAGCTCCGTAAAAACAAATGATTCATATTTAAGAAAACCATAAAAGTTATTTCCAAAATGATATTAATTTTGCAAAAAAATAATCTCCATCTTAACATGATAGTTTTCCATTTTTAATTAACTAGATTAAAGGACAGGACTAACTTGAGCGCATGCATGCCTTCACTCTGTTGTTTGTTGTTGGTTGTTATATAGGTATGTTATATAGGTATGTTATCATTTTGCTTCTTTACCGAGCGCACCGTATGAGGTATTTGTTATCGTTTGTTGAAACATGAAGAAATAGATAATATTATTTGCAGGTATTTGTTTGAGGTGATGGCTGAAGCCGAGTGCTACGATTGGTGTTTAGTTTTAGCCTTGGTCCTAAGAGACCCGCCCCTATTTAGTAGAACTATTAGCCTAGCTAGTTCAAAGGCTCCAAAAGACATTCAATACGTAACGAAACTCTCAGCCGACATGAATGAGGTAAATGTTTGTTTCTTTGCCGAGTGTGAGCATTAGTAGCTTTCTGCTACTGTATTATATGAACCATCTGTTACTTTCGTTTATCAACTAATAACCTTGACCTTTTAGTTGGATGAGTGGATATCAGAAGAGTGTCTTGGCTACAAACCATTTCTAACCAGTATGGCAACAGACATAACCAGTTTACACTCCTTGTGTAAGAGACTGGCTCCTGATACTGCCTCATCCAGAAGTCGCCACAACAGCAGACTCAACAGCATCGCCTCCACCGACTCTGCTGACAGCGATGGAGGTGATGGCAATGTGCCAACACCTCCCAATGAGAATGCTCAGGTGCAGACAATTCCTCAATCAGAGTCTTGTGTGATCTCATAGTACAAGTTTGTGGCAGCACCTTTGCTGCTGACCTTCTAGTTTTAACGAAGTATTCCAGTAATCTATGTAGATAATTATGTAGCATGTAGTTGGATAGACTATATACAAATAATAGTAGCTGGGTTTGCTCAGTGTAGAGCCTAGCAACATGTAGATGTGTCGTCTACAGTACAACACTGGAGTAACCTTTTCTAGATTGTATACTTTCTAAATAAAATTAGTATTATGAACGCATTGAAGAAAATAAATTTCGTTCCCTCTACATGCAGGTATATTAAAAATAGGCGTTAATGTTGAAGGTTAGTGACCAGAACTATATGAGGGAGAAAACAAGGCAATGAGCATCAATGTAAAGAGCATCAATGTAAAGAATGGTGTAAACACCACAAAAACACAAAGATAAATAAACCGATAAATAAAACCTAAAACAAAAAAAAAGTTATATGAATTCAACAAAAAGGAAATGTTAAACATAACATAAAAAACTACATTTCCAAAATGCAAATGACACAAATACGCACAACACACATTATTCCTTTTCATCCAAATTAGGAGTGTGCAGCTTGAGATATTCTGCTACTTTGGTATGGCCAGACTTGACAGCTTCATCCAATGCTGTTTGACCCCATCTGAAATAGTATTGAATAACGTAGTTGTGCTACAGTGTCTACTATGACATCTGTCAAATACCTGCGCTACAGTGTCTACTATGACACCTGTTAAATACCTGCGCTACAATGTCTCTACTATGACACCTGTTTAATACCTGCGCTACAGTGTCTACTATGACACCTCTCAAATACTTGTACTACAGTGTCTACTATGACACCTGTTTAATACCTGCGCTACAGTGTCTACTATGACACCTGTTAAATACCTGCGCTACAGTGTCTACTATGACACCTGTTAAATACCTGCGCTACAGTGTCTACTATGACACTTCTCAAATACTTGTGCTACAGTGTCTACTAGGATACCTGTCAAGCACCTGTGCTACAGTGTCTATTATGACACCTGTCAAATACCTGTGCTACGGTGTCTAGTATGACACCTGTCAAGCACCTGTGCTGCAGTGTCTACTATGACACTTGTCAAGTACTTGTACTGCAGTGTCTACCATGACAAATGGAAATTAATATACTATATCAGACTCGATCTGATATTCATGACACATGCAAGATTTTACCTGTCTGCAACAGAAGTTTTTACACGGCACTTTTCTACTAAGAATGTCACGGCCTCCATATGACCTTCACTGGCTGCCACGTGCAGGGCCGTACGATTATCATAATTTCCTTGACTCATGTCTGCTCCAGAGAGATTCTGCCTGCAATCAACAACCACAATATGGCATTAATGAGGTGACACAATAAACAGCGCAGGGCGTTCCATAACCAACAATCTGATCAAAGATATATGCACACGTGCGTGCGTACCTCATAAGATATGTAGTATCGTTGTTGAATGCTGCATACATAATGCTAGACACTCGGTTGATGTTTGACTCAAGAATTCGCTTGCGAGGGTCTGCTTTGGTTTGTGTATGTCTGAGATTATCATAGTTGTGGAAGTTAAACTTTGAGACTAGAAGTTCAGAGAACTTGACGGCCCTGACGCTGTTGCCTGCAGGTAAACACACCAGTCACAACAATCATAAAGGAATAGTTTGTTGGGTGAACAATAGTGCTATACCACAGACAACAATGGTGCGCACATGTTGGGTGGAAGGAGCATATGCCATGCCATGACTGTGCATTAACTCTTTGCAGGTATGCTAACAGTTTTTATGTAAAATGAAACGAGGTTGATTTTTTTCAAAACAACCTCAGCTCAAAGATAGAACTCCTGAGCTCTGAGCTGTCAAATTGACAGACACCAAAAGTAAGAACAAGACTATTACGAAGATAGACTTCCTAAGCAGGCCATAGACATAGAAACTTACCAATTAGGTCTAGGGGTGGAGACCATAGACATAGAAACTTACCAATTAGGTCTAGGGGTGGAGACCATAGACATAGAAACTTACCAAGTAGGTCTAGGGGTGGAGACCATAGACATAGAAACTTACCAAGTAGGTCTAGGGGTGGAGACCATAGACATAGAAACTTACCAAGTAGGTCTAGGGGTGGAGACCATAGACAGAAACTTACCAAGTAGGTCTAGGGGTGGAGACCATAAACATAGAAACTAATACCCCATGTACATCTACCGATTAGCTCCCGATTTGCCTTACCGATTGAGGATTTCCTTGCATCCGTTTCCTGTGTGACGTAATAAAATAATCGGTAGCATTTTATTTGAGGCTATCGGTAGGTTTTGCTCGTGGTCAAAAAATCGGTAGATATTTTGTGATTGGACCAATCATATCACCGTTCGTGGTTTTAATGTTTCCAACAAAACTGTTTCTCAAGTGCAATTATTTTTAGATGAAGAATCGTTTTTTAGCGTCCCGTCTTTGTTGTTTTAAATTACTTTATGGCTAACTATGGGAAAAATGTAGCGAGTTTCACCGGTATTGCGTGAGAATGGCAATTGGAGAAAAAAATAGGGGAAACTCCTTGACGTCATCTCCAATCGGTAAGGACAAATCGGTAGGTAATCGGTAGATGTACATGTAGCATTACCTAGCAGGTCTAGGGGTGGAGATCATAGACATAGAAACTTATCAAGTAGGTCTAGGGGTGGAGACCATAGACATAGAAACTTACCCAGTAGGTCTAGTGGTGGAGACCATAGACATAGAAACTTACCAAGTAGGTCTAGGGGTGGAGACCATAGACATAGAAACTTACCCAGTAGGTCTAGTGGTGGAGACCATAGACATAGAAACTTATCAAGTAGGTCTAGGGGTGGAGACCATAGACATAGAAACTTACCCAGTAGGTCTAGTGGTGGAGACCATAGACATAGAAACTTACCCAGTAGGTCTAGGGGTGGAGATCATAGACATAGAAACTTATCAAGTAGGTCTAGGGGTGGAGACCATAGACATAGAAACTTACCCAGTAGGTCTAGTGGTGGAGACCATAGACATAGAAACTTACCCAGTAGGTCTAGTGGTGGAGACCATAGACATAGAAACTTACCAAGTAGGTCTAGGGGTGGAGACCATAGACATAGAAACTTACCCAGTAGGTCTAGTGGTGGAGACCATAGACATAGAAACTTACCTAGCAGGTCTAGTGGTGGAGACCATAGACATAGAAACTTACCAATTAGGTCTAGGGGTGGAGACCATAGACATAGAAACTTACCAAGTAGGTCTAGGGGTGGAGACCATAGACATAGAAACTTACCAAGTAGGTCTAGGGGTGGAGACCATAGACATATGCCCATCACATTTGGTATGACTAAGAGAACACAACCTGACACACCAGACTTGGCAGGAAGACCAACCTAGAAAAAATGTAACAAACGAACATTGAGCACAGCGGTGGTCTCAGGGAGCAAGCTGTAACAAATTACCCAGCATGCATTGCTGAGATACTCGATATGGCTAATGGAACGAAAACCACATTTACAGTCATAGATGGATAAAAAAACTTTGCTTTAGATAAAGGTGAGGAGGATGCAACTGAAATATCATTTTTAAATGAAAATTACACTGATGCTTACATGGCTCCTTTCAAGCATTTCGTAACTTCGCAATTACTTTGCAAAAAAGTTATTTTTATGAAAATTGAAGCGTTGCAGTAGACATCTTGCACCATCATAAGACAATATATACATCAGGCCAAGTTGTGAAGCAGGAACAAAACTAATACGGAGCAATACAATGACAACCTCTGCCTTTGATTCTAAGATGGTTGATACTAATTTAGCTGAGTTCAAGGACTATAGCCTTGACCCCAACTGATCAATCGGAGAACCCTTACCTTAAAGGCAAATTGGCCCGAGTAGTCATACATGCCACACGAATACATCAGAGAGAGGGTATTCCTCACTGACTCAGATGAAAGCACCCTGTCACCAGTTGTAGGGCATATTCCACCGTTGGCTATAGAGGCAGCGATGACTGAGGCTGACCTGCATGTCACCTCTACAGAGCAGCACTACAACATACAGATACAGCGAGATGTATCCAAGACTGCAGATCTCACATACTGGTACAATATGCTAACATACTGCCAAGACTGTCTCACCTGAAAGTAAAAGTCTAGTACTTCCTCCATGTTCACTCCTTCTGGAAAGCACTAGAAATAAAATGTAAAGAAATACAATCAGTTAGATGCTAGTCACGGCCCAAGTACACTGCAGGCCTAGTGCAAACTGTATGCATGGTCTGCAAATCCTAATGAGAAAACACGTTCGATATTTCGCACATTGAAAATGCTCCGACCTGTTGGTAAAGTTCGACAATATGAGCAAAAATGTTTTCATATGTTAAAGCAGACGAAAATCATCAAGCATCGTAACCTTTTGACCATCATGTGTGGCACTAAAGGAAGGCAGCGCATATATGATTTATTTTACCATGAGTGTTAGAAACAGCCAGATGTCAGGGTTAATAATAATTGGAAAAAATGCAGTAACTCCAGGTTTAGTTTGTTTATTTCTATTATTATTTAAATATTTTATTTATATCAACATTATTGTAACTTGAGAACTATAATTATTATCGCAATAAGACTCATGTCGGTAATAACTGTTATTACATTTGTTAATTATTATTTATTATCATTAATTATATAATCATAATTATGTTTACTAGACTGAAGCAGAGGAATGCATTTTCAGGGAGAGGATAACTCCACACACAAGCCGAGAAGTACTTATATGTATATGACTGCAATACTGTTCACTCACTTTGTTTTCTTTCATAAACCAAGCGAGGGCGTAGTTGCGATCAGCAGTAGCTCGTTCTGATAAGAAGGTTGAATTGTGAAAGCCAACATATTCAAGTCCAGCGAGTCTTCGAGCTTGAACACTGAACTGGAGTAGAAAAGTGAACAGTGCAGCACCTTGCCTGTCTTGTCACAGGTGAAATGAGCTGAACTAATACTATTACTTGTACTACCTAGTAATACTACTACTACTGCTCACAATCAATGACTCACATAGTCAAAGCGGTCTGGAAGCAAGAGGTTATTCTTGAGTAAGGAGGTAACGATGAGGGCCCCAGCGTTAATCATAGGATTGTGGGGTTTATTGCTGGCATCGAGTACTAACGAGTTGAACGCCTGTCCACTTGGCTCCTGGCCAACATATTGATGTACCACATCAGAGCCGAGGTTGTTGACTGCCATTGAATAGGCCAGGGGCTTGGCACAGCTTTGAAGGCAGAATGGTATATTGTCATCTCCGATAGAGTGCCTGCGGCATACAACCTCGCATGTATATAGTATACAATATATTGTATATAGTATACAGCGTAGCGTATATAGTATACAGTGTAGTGTATATAGTATACAGTGTAGTGTATATAGTATACAGTGTAGTGTATATAGTATACAGTGTAGTGTATATAGTATACAGCGTAGTGTATATAGTATACAGCGTAGTGTATATAGTATACAGCGTAGTGTATATAGTATACAGTGTAGTGTATATAGTATACAGTGTAGTGTATATAGTATACAGTGTAGTGTATATAGTATACATTGTAGTGTATATAGTATACAGCGTAGTGTATATAGTATACAGTGTAGTGTATATAGTATACAGTGTAGTGTATATAGTATACAGTGTAGTGTATATAGTATACAGTGTAGTGTATATAGTATACAGTGTAGTGTATATAGTATACAGTGTAGAGCATATAGTATAATCTATTATACAGCCAAGTACAAGACATACCTCTGTCCATCTATAGTACATATAGAAACTGCCCAGTAGTCAGGACTGTATCTAGACAATTGTGGAATGTAGGTGGCCACCTGTAATACACAACTAAATGTGTAATACGGTTGACCATACAAGGGCATGTGCATATATATATATGTATAATACAGTTCATAATACAAGTACATGTAATACAGTTTATTGTACAAGTACACACACACGCACACGCATATATAACAAGCGTACACAACATAAGGCATACCTTCCCACTATGTATGCTCTTACAATGCCAGTACACACACACACACGCACACACATATATAACAAGCGCACACAACATAAGGCATACCTTGCCACTATGTATGCTCTTACAATGCCAGTACACATCATCTGTTTTCTTAGTGAATTTGTCAAACTCGGGGATAATAAACTGGTTGGTGAGAGCTCTCTTCAATAGCACAAAGTCACTGCTGGTACAGCTACAGTTACAAGATGTATAAAGAGTGAATGGATAAGGTAAGAAGCAGAGAGTAATAGATAGGGATAGAAATGTGTAGTGAGACAGAGGGCTAGAGGGGGAGAGAGGGGAGGAGGGAGGGAGGTGGGAGGGAGGAAAGGGAGAGGGAAGGGGAGAGGGAAGGGGAAAGGGAAGGGGAGAGGGAAGGCGGAGGGAAGGGGAGAGGGAAGGGAGAAAGGGAAGGGGAGGGAAGAGGGGGAAGGGGAGGGAAGAGGGGAGGGAAGAGGGGAGGGAAGGGGGAGGAAAGGGGAGAGGGAAGGGGGAGGGAAGGGGAGAGGGAAGGGGAGAGGGAAGGGAAGAGGGAAGGGGGAGGGAAGGAGGGAGGGAAGGGGAGAGGGAACGGGGAGAGGGAAGGGAAAGAGGGAAGGGAAAGAGGGAAGGGGAGAGGGGAGGGAAGGGGAGAGGGGAGGGAAGGGGAGAGGGGAGGGAAGGGGAGAGGGGAGGGAAGGGGAGAGGGGAGGGAAGGGGAGAGGGAAGGGAAAGGGAAGGGGGAGGAAAGGGGGGAGTTGTCGAGTCAATAACAGAACAACAACAAGTGCATATATCAAGTAATAAAACGTATAACACAAAATAACACACTGTCAATAAAGCACTCACTCTATAAACTGAGCCTTAGATATCATATTCTGGCCAGCCTTCCTATAGCTGTCAAGTGAACACATCGTCTGCCTCAGTCTCTGGTCATCCTCTGTGATGCCATTGCTCCTAAGTGCCTGTAACATGGTTGGTACTCGTGTCTTGTCTGAGCAGCCAGATCGACAACAACTATTTATCTCTCAACCATTCCTCTTACATTACTTCCTGTTACTTACATTTACAAAATCTGTAATACTTATTTCTCCATCATCGTTTGAGAATTGCTCGAACACTTGAGTCAAGCTACAAAGAACGAGTATAAAATAACATGTAGTTGAGTCATAAATAAACCATGGAGGAGGTAGGTGATGCCATTTGCCTGACTGTAATGTAAATCCTAATGGAGTATTTGGTGAGAGGACACGACAGCTAAATATGAACTGGTAGCATTTGCAGCAATTGCCCCTCAATAAACACGGAGAAACTTCGTAGAAAAGTGAGCCAATAGATATAGGGCCTGCACGCTGATCACTGAACCATAATATTTCACAAATAAATAAAAACCATATGTGAGATTAATGCATAGCATGTGTGATCATTTCAATACTTGGAATTGTTCTATGAATAGTTATGCAAGCTACATCCACAGTTTGGTGTTGTCTGATGATGGCAAACAGTGAGAAAGAAAAATCAAACTTGTGATGAATAGCGGTGAGACTCACCTGGTAGCAGCCTCACTTTGGCTCAGGGAGCCTTTAGATGAGCTGGTATGTGTGCTCATGAACCTAACTGAACTAAATCGGGTGTTTCCGAGCCTAGCAACGGTAAATATATGGAAGTTTGAACATCTCAACTGCCTTAGAGGTGACACATTTATCACGTTTCTTAGGAAGGATAGTCCAAGTTTTCTACATTTGCCAGCATTCCGCAACATCTTTGGATCAGAAATGATGTAATCTCAGCATCTTAGCATCAGCTGCGCGTTTCTAGATAAAAACAGTTTCAGATTAGCCAAGAGCTATTTGTTTAAAAATAAGCTGCTGCTATTGTTGGCAGGAGCTACAACACAAAGTAGGTTTTCGGTAACAGTGCCCCAGTGCAGCCATTGTGCAAAACCAAGTTTCTAAGAACGATGTTGGATGTAGAGCTAACAGTTACCAAACATATTATAGATGAAACAAGGCAAAAATGGGGCATGGGTGCTAAGAGCTTAGTATGATTTCGACATCTTTTTACCACATGATGGAAAAAAATTGGAGTACATCCATAAATCAGTCATATGGTAATTTTGACAAGCAGTAAGTTTTATTTTATTGTATATTCACACGTAAACTAAGTGGGTTGAAATTAGGAGCTACAGAAACTGGTTATGTCAAGATTTTTAGAACATTCCTTGAGAATAGCAAGCAGTAACACTCATTCACGGCACGACTGAATCCAACTCAACAAATATTAAATCTCGACCGAAGATCAACATTATATAGATAGAGCATCAATTTGCTGAACTACCGAGACAAAATCCAGCCATTTTGTTTTCGTTAATGAATTTGTACGAACCATTAATTTGGAATTGGGAGACGAAACCCTTCATGTTTTGGCTTTGGTTCAGCATTTTTCCCATTTGATAACTAGCACAAAAAACAAATGTTTTGTGTATTACATACTCTTTTTAGTTGCGTAGTACTCATTTGATAGTCAATGTAACCTAAACATGGTACAGTGAAGGAGGCTAGATATCATATTTTACCCTGAACAAGTTCTGAGGTTATATGTTACTTTTTAAAAAGAGGAAACATTCTAGCGCAACAAATTTTCAATATAATATGTGCGCTGCTCTTTCGCAGAATTTCGATTGATATATTTTTGGCCTTGGCCATTTTGGTTATTGAAAGTACGACTTGACACACAATATAAAAAAGAAAAAAACTCATGTTCCTGCAGCCAGCGTGATGAGTATAGTTTCCAAAGCGAAGAGATCTCATTGACTTTAGTTCTACGTTTAGTTTTCACAAAAAAATCAGAACCGGTCATAATATCAACATACATGGTGATTTTTTTTTATTGGAAATAAAGTAGAGTTAAAATGGGGATTAGAATGAACATAGACAGAAATGAACATCGGCAGGAATGGATGCAGACACAACTGAAATGAACTTGGACACATCCTGGAATGGACGCCGACAGACCTGGAATGGACGTCAATAGACCTGGAATGAATGTTGACTTTGCTATAAAGAAAAAAATGTTGATCTTCATTTTCGAAAGCGTCAACGCTCGTTTCCAGCGACACATAAAACATCATTTCGATGTTTATTTCAGGAATTATCTACTTTGATAAAAATACAAAATTTACATCTTTCTTGAACAAACGTTAAACCAGTAGTTTATATTTTGCCAGGAATGAATACCAACACCTCTGGGAAAGAACTTCAAAATTTTATCTCTATATCATAGTAGACATACATTTTAGGTATGTAAAAATTCATTCCAGCAGGTGTCTATTTTTACTCCAATATTCGTTGACATTTTAAGGATATGAAGGTAAGGATGGGTGCATGGGCATTGCTGCTGTATGCTAAACTCACCCAACATAACCTAAAAAATTAAACTAATATTATGTTAGCTCTTCACACTGATTAAACACCATTTTACGAGACACATTAGCAAGATTACCAGTTAGGATCAACAGTTGCTGAAATTGCAAAGCCAAAATGGGAGTATCAGTATCAATATCAACTGTAGCAGCAATTTCCAACATGCCCAAAAATGAGTGTGATGTGTAATTGGTGGTCATCATGTAGCCTAGTTGAAATTTATGAAAATTTTTTCCATATTGAGTTTCTTCCAGGGGCCTGTCGCTTGTAGAAATTATACAAAGTCTGCTTAATGACTGTTTTCTACAACAGTGAAGATGAGTTAACTTAAGAAGCATCCAAGTTTTAGAATATTTTCTACTCTCAACATTTTAATCTTTCTAATTGGTGTCAAGTGAGGAGCTGTAGGATGCCCATGACACAGAATACTGGCTACCATATAAGAATATTGGAGTGAACGTAGGCAGGAATGAATGTCAACAGGAATGAATGTAGAAATGCTGGAATGAATGTAGGCACCTCTTGGAATAAACGTTTACAGACCTGGAAATAATGTGGACCATGTAAGAGAGAAAGAACATTTGATAATCATTCCCAAAAGTGTCGACATTCATTCCTGGCGATGTAAAAACTACCATTTTGGCATTTGTTTTGGGAATAAAAAAACTTACTGTTTTCTGTCAAAGTAGACAATTCCTGGAAGGGAAGTTGAAATTATATTTTATATATCGCCAAGAATGAATGTAGATAATGATGGAAATGATCGTCACAAATTATTTCTCTATAGCATAATCAACATTCACTCCAGTTCTATTGGCAGTCATTCCAGGAGGTCTCCACGATCATTCCAGCTGTGTCTGTATTTATTCCTGCCGACGTTCATTCCTGCCGGCGTTCATTCCTGTCTACGTTTATTCCAATCTCCTCATGTACACCTCTAGCAAAGCGAATGTCATTTTGTATTTGCAGAGCATTGCTATGTGAGACTCCTCTATGCACATGAACAGAACAGCCTTATTAATAATCTACTAGTTTGTAATAATGAAATTATGAAGAGTTTTTCGTTTAGCAGGGCTCAGGATTTTTCTCATGTGATAGAAGCAGATGGGAATGTCTTATTATCATTGTACATCTCTCAACCAGCACTTCAAGTTGTAGATTATTCCATGCCTCTGTGGCTCTATTGCTACCCTTGATAAATAAAAAGCAACAAACATTCAAATTATAATTGAAAATAAATAATTACAGTAATATTTTTTTTAGAATAATATTATGACGATAATAATAACAATATCATCAATTCTACATTGCTACATAATAAGTAGAACTACATACAACTGATGATGATGATGATGATGATGATGATTACTATCAATAGTACTAGTACACATTATTGTAAAAAAGTAATAGAACTACACAATAAGAATATAGTTCTATCATTTTTCATTACTGATCATTATCATATATGGCTCAACCGAGTGAGCCATTTTGATCATGATGGTTATCAATTAATTATTTATTAATAATTAGTAATAAACAGTAATAATGGCATTATTAATAATCATTACTGTTATTTATATTCTTACAAATATTATATTGCTCAAGATTTGGTGACAGTGTTACAACAGCCAGGGTAGCAGGCACTTGCACTAACCTCAGCTTCAGACAAGATCCAGCAAGCTACGATCGAGCACTGAGTCCGTCACCAGATGTTAGTGCCGGCATGCATTGCAGGTTTAAGGCTGCTGCCGGACTGTGCAGCCCACCAGTGGGCACTACAACGTTGTAGGTCACTCGCTGGTCAGTGATCTATGAAAGTACGCAATTCAATGCTGAGCCACAACTACTAAGCTTGTATTTATTGCAGGGCTTCGAGTATATGCAATACAAGAGAGATTGAGCATACGCAATACAAGAGAGATTGTGTGGTTGAGAATAATATATTCCTCAATCTTTTGGCTTGGCTCTTCTAATTACTACCAGTCATGTTGGACCCTCTTTCTGGTCTGGTTTAATTTTATGTGAGCCTTCTATACCTCTCCCAGATTAATTGCTGTTACTGGGGTGCGGGAAATATCGCATACAGTTGTGTCCGCCCCTTTGGTGTCACCTTGATCACATAGGTGCTCTCCAGTTTCCTTCTGCCTGGGAGATTGGCTGACCATCTTTTAGCTCTCAGCTAATTTTGGCTACTGCACTGCGGGCTGTATGCTGGACTTTTACTACCCCTGAGCCGGTGACCATGTACAAGTCAGGCGGATCCGTCACCTCCCGCTGTGCCGCTAAGGCCATTTCCTCTGCTCTCCTTCCTGGAGTAGCTGGCTTATCCGAACGGAGACCTATTCTAAGGGGTCCTGGCAAGTTTAGCTTGGTTCGGTCAATCGTCGCACTGCTCTACGACACTGCACTACTTGAGTACAATAGAGCTCTGAGAGTGTAGGGTTTAACTCTGATTTTATTACTGATTACACAAATATTTATATATGGACAGAACAATAGGTATAAACGCACACAAAGGAAAGCATCACCCAACAGCAGTGATTTATAAAATAGGCGTGCCAATAATGAGTAGGCACGCCTAGTTGCTTACAACATAGAAAGCATGAGCATAGTAGAACACAAACATAGAACGATGTATAATGACAATATAAGGTTTGATAGTGCCTCCGTTGCCGTCCTCCGCAGTATTATTATTTATTTATATAATAATTAATAGCAAAAACATGATAATAATAATAATATATATGTGTATGTGAATAATAATTATTAACAATATCAATAATAATAATAATATATATATAATTATAATAATAAATAATAATAATAATTAGTAGTATTATTAATTATTGAAAATAATAATAATACATTAATTAATTCGTTTGCATTATTAATTATATTATTATCATTATTATGACAACTACTACTGTAACTTCTTACTACTATATATGTGTAAAAATTATAAAATGCTTTTGATTGTCGAACACATTATTGAACTAAACTATTTATTTATTACTATTATTATAGTTCAATTTGCTCCAGAATCAATAAGTGTGCCGGTACTATTCTAAACCAACCGCTGTGGTGTGCATAAAAACCCTGCATAGATCTTTATCTTACGCATCTTTTTGGAGAAATGATTCAAAATATTTCGTTTTTTAGTGATCACGCCTAAACATCAAGCAGATCTTGTTATTGGAGGTCATGGCAAGCTTTTCTCCAGAACCAAAACACTACGACACTCATGGATCTATTTTATGCTACGCCCGCATTGAAAATGTGCAAAGAAGAAAATGAGCTACAAACAAAATGTGCAAAGAACAAAATGTGCAGAGAACAAAATGAGCAAAGACAAAAATGAGCAAAGAAGAAAACGCGCCACAAATGTATATCATTGCAGATCGCGCGAACAGTAACTGCGTTACTAACTACCTATAAAACCAAGCAGCAGTAGGTTATTGACTGTGCAGAATGCATTTTTGAAGTCGAAAGTGCAGAAAAGTCAACAGTGCAGAAAATGCAAAAAACATTCCAAAATTTTTTTCACCTAAAAAACTGACGAAAAAGCACTACCCATGGGTTATTGACTGTGCAGAACACATTTTTGAAGTCGAAAGTGCAGAAAAATCAAAAGCGCAGAAAATGCAAAATTGGTCCAATAAGAGCCATTCATGCGTAAACATGTGATTATATTGAGGATAAGATCCATGGTATAAACTTCAAAATATACAAGTGAACTCGTGTGAGAGCTATTGAATGCACCTCAAAAAAATATCACAAAAATTATGGGGTAGGATTGAGGCATAACTGTGTACCCCAAAAAATATCACATCTTTTACTTGAGATCTGCTCCTAATACGCTACTCTTAGCTATTAGGAGAGCTGTAATTGGACAATCACATTTACTGTTCATTGTGGGTTGCTGACTCAATCACAGTCTGCTATCCAGTACAGTTTCACAAGTCAAGTGAGCATGTCTTGTTCAGTTTGCTCTACTGATTCTGCTGGCGATTGGGTGAACTGTTTTTACCAAAACTGTAACAAAAATGCATTTTGGAACGTTTTCTGCATTTTCTGTACTGTTGATTGTTCTGCACTTTTGACTTCAAAAATGCATTCTGCACAGTCAATAACCCATTGGTAGTGCTTTTTCATCAGATTTTAGGTAAAAAAGTTTTGGAACGTTTTCTGCATTTTCTGCACCGTTGATTTTTCCGCACCTTCGACTTCAAAAATGCGTTCTACGCAGTCAACAACCCATCGGTAGAGCTTTTTCATCAATTTTTTACATAAAATAAGTTTTGGTACGTTTTCTGCATTTTCCGCCCTGTTAATTTTTCTGCACCTTGGACTTCAAAAATGCATTCTACACAGTCAATAACCCATTGGTAGTGCTTTTTCATCAATTTTTTACATAAAATAAATTTTGGAACGTTTTCTGCATTTTCTGCACTGTTGATTTTTCTGCACTTTCGACTTCAAAAATGTGTTCTGCGCAGTCAATAAATAACCCATTGGTTGTGCTTTTTCAACTACTTTTTAGGTAAAATAAATTTTGGAACGTTTTCTGCATTTTCTGCACTATTGATTTTTCTGCACTTTCAACTTCAAAAATGCATTCTACACAGTCAATAATCCATGGGTAGTGCTTTTTCATCAGTGTTTTAGGTAAAAAGATTTTGGAACGCTTTCTGCATTTTCTGCACTGTTGATTTTTCTGCACCTGCGACTTCAAAAATGCATTCTGCACAGTCAATAACCTACTGCTGCTTGGTTTTAGAGGTAGTAACACAGTTACTGTTCGCGCGATCTGCAATGATATACATTTGTGGCGCGTTTTCTTCTTTGCTCATTTTTGTCTTTGCTCATTTTGTTCTTTGCACATTTTGTTCTTTGCACATTTTGTTCTCAGCTCATTTTCTTCTTTGCACATGTTCAATGGAACCCCAAGCTGATTTGACATAAACACTTGGCGGTTTGCTATTGTTATCGTGGGAAATACACTTATAACTATAGCTGGGATTCTTAACAATCTATGGACGTCTTACGCAAATGGTGTACAGCTAAGTGATTTGTTCACTTAGGTGTACAGGATTTCTGAGCCGGGTAGTAAGGTCAACGATACTATCGTTGGTGAGGTAGCATTTACTCACCTGTACCAGACCTCAGGCAGGCTGCTGACTTGCACACGACCACTGACTGATTCTAGCAATGCCTGCGCAGCATAGTCAGACTAGCTGGGTAGGTAGTAGACGGTTGATCAACACAGACTATTGGGAAGCTTTACATCAACTGAGGGTGCTTTCGGATACCCTACGCGTAGGGCTTAACGATGGGATTAAACGAGACCATTCGGAAACCCCGTCGTTGAGGGCAGAAAAAACATGGCGGCAATGGGCAATTTGGGCTCAACCGTGGATGAAATATAACAGGATTGCCAGCTACGGCCGTTCAATATAACTTTTACCACGATGCAAGTGAGGCCGTTTATGGGAGTGGCCATGACAGTGATATTTACGCAGTATCCGGTACGTACATGGTCTTTTCTTGAAGCAGTGCTCAGTTGTCTTCTCATTAAAAAAGACAACTACGCCACCCCACGCTAAAAACTGGAGAGTTTCCGGTACGGTCATATTATTTGGTGTTTAAAAAATTGCGGCGCTCGCTGTAAAATTATTTTATCACAACCTGCGGCCCCTTACTATAGCGTATGTAACGATTTCCTTGTAAAAGCCTCGCAGCCACGGTCTACATCCGGTACCAACTTCGCCATTCAAATTGCTTCACCTGATTGGGCGCAGCTGGCAATCCTGTTATATTTCATCCATGGGCTCAACGATGGAAGTGACAAGCGAGGTAGGTAGCGCCGTTGACTGACCTTGACTCCACCTAGCCAACAGTTTTAACGAGTCAACTTTTATCAATCACTGTTCCTCCCCGTTTCAAGTCGTGACAATGCATTATAATGTATATAGAAAATACATCAGACGATAAAATCATCGTAATTCTTTTTTGTTTGTAAAGAAACTAAAGTGGGCTCGCTCCAGCTATACAGTTTTCACAGACGTTGATGAAAATAAATATGTCTATGGTTTATGCTCAAACAACTTCCGTTAAACGACAGTCATCGTTGAGCCCTCAATGAGTGTTCAACGACTGCCCTATGCATAGGGTATCCGAAAGCACCCTGAGTCTATGATATTATATGTACCTATGTAAAAGCATATAAATACGATTACTATTCGTTTCATCTCACACGTATTTTGTTATTCAACTGGGTAACACGTCGATAATATAATGACTAAAGCTCTACTACAAAAATTAAGAAGAAATGCTGCGCTATTGTTATCACTCAACTCTGCATCTGCTTCGATTCAAAAGTCTGTAATAGCTAATACAATAAAGATCTTATTATGACTCTAATGGAATGTGCTAAAGCTATTATAAATGGAACGATACCATTGTCAACTGCTCAGTATAATCAGTTGCAACGAAGCGGCGAAGGATATTGCTAGTCTATGATTAGGAAATCAACGGTAGACGATAAAAAAGCTGTAATGCAAAAAAGAGGATTTCTAGCTTTCCTATTAGGACCTCTCATCAGCTGTCATTCCCGAAATTTTAAAAACTGCATTAGGAGGATGATGAATCTCTCAACAAGAATGATGAGGAATAGAATGGCTATTTTAACAACATTTTTCGCGCGAACAAAACAACACTCTTCGTCTGGAAAAACAACATTTTTTGTCTGCAAAAACACATTCTTCGCGCGAAAAGCAACATTTTCGCGCGAAAACCCTTTAAAATAAATATAAAGATTTCCACGCGGAAATTTTTTGTATTCGCGCGGAAAATCCGTATATGTTACAACGGGATTTTTCGTGCGAAGAAAATCCTTATAAATTATAAAGGGTTTTCGCGCGAGTATTATCATTTGTTGTAGGGTTAATAGGTGAAACTTTGAGTATTTAAGAAGTGGTGTTTTTACACAGAAATCATTCACTCCAGTAACAGCTTCCAAAGAAACAACACCTACTACAGTATTTTATTACATAGCTACCAGTAGGATTCTTGGCAATAAGGTAAGAATTAATAAAAATATTATTTAGCACTAGTTAAAAAAATAAAACCCTCTTTTAATTATTATTTTACTTCAATATTTATTATCATTTACTAATATGTTTCTTTTTGTTTCAGAACAATATGACATCAAAAACACTACATGTAAAAGATTTTATTCCAGAGATATACCACAAATACGTACAAGATAATATGATTGTTCGACAGGAGGCAGTATACCTAGTGACATTTCAAGCTATAATATTTTGTGCCGCACAACACATGTTAAACATGGAAGGACTATACGGAGAAGTCTCGACAAAACAGTATGAGCAGAGTATGTGTCAACAAGACAATGTTGTAGAGTTGTTCATGGATATGAACAAAAACAATTTCGAAACCATTATACGAATATCAAATACTCTAAATATTAACAAATATTTAAAAAAAATAAAAAAAAGCGCTTGGGATAAAGCACTTTTTCAAAAATTATATCAATGAAGATGGTCTACAAATTTTTGGTACAAAATCCAACCGCAGGTATACAGATACCTTCAAAGAAATAAAGAGGTACGTTCTTTCGAGATAATGGTAGAGATGTTCAATGCTTAACTATAACGTTTCTTATATAATAAAGTTGTACAATAATACAACGCTTCATTTTTATACAATACTCAAACCCCCCCCCCCCCCCCCCCCGATCTAAATCATCATACAATAATAAAAACAACCCCTGCACAACAAAAAATAAAAACTGTTGCGCAAAAACAGTACCCATGAAAATAATCAAACTCATGCATCTAAATCAACATACAAATCACAATATAAACAAACCCTACACAATAAATACTTAGCAAACATTCAAAATTATAACACCTGGTGCACACAAAAAGGTACCTCATAGGTTCTCGTGGTAACTGGTGCCATTTAAAAGTGCACTTGGAACCAGGAGAACCTTATCCTTAGACTCCATGGCAGAGATCTGCTCATACCTTACTACTGCTGGCCCTACCAAATCAGCAAACGTCTGTGAAGATTCTAGGTAGTGAAAGAGAATGACTATCTGCCAAATCCCTGTATTTATACTAGAGTAAGTGTTGATGTGTGTGTTCCAATTTGGGACTAGCCTGAGGTCCTTTATTGGTTCATGTATATGGATGTGTGTAGCTTTCTTGTAGGATCCTTCAAGTTTTCGCT